>VXBB01022675.1:201989-234267 GCA_013399915.1 Illadopsis cleaveri
CAAATATATTTTATAAGAAAAAAAAAAAAAAAAAAAAAAAAAAAAAAATCTGAGTTTTATATCTCTTTTGAAAATTCAGAGTTTCTTTTTTCTTTGCTGATTTATCCAAACTGAAAGAAACTGAATTACAGACATATCCCATATCTGATAATTTGGGGTGAACTTCTGGTCCCTTGCCTCCATGGTTGAGAACTCACTATCTGCTTTTAAAAGAGATCTCGCAGTCCTAACAGATGCCAAATTTACTGAACCTTTTTTGTTCACTTGCTGATAATACTCTTGATTTATTTATTGTAGAGAGGTTTGTATGTGTGGTGTTGTGCTCAATTTTGTGTTGTTTCCCTCCCTTCTATCAGTGTTCATGCCATGGCAGTGTTTTCACCACCATTTGGAATTCTGTTTAGAGTTCCTAGCCAAAGAACACTGTTCTGAATGTTAATTCTCTTCTAAACAGTGGTAGAGTTCCTGTGTCCTTCCTCTCTGAGGCTCTTAAGTGCACTGTGATCTGTAAGACCCATCACAGGATTAAGGAACAAGGAGTGCTAATCTGGGTTTTACCTCTTCCTGCCTCTGTAGTTGAGGCTGCCTGTGAAAGGAGAGAGCTGACCTGAGTTTCTCAGAGGGGTGGAGTGAGGATTAATTAACTGCAGACACGAATTGTTGCATGGGTGCTGGGGAATGTTTCACCAAGATTTTCAGCTGGTGCAGTTCAGCTGAACTAAACAGAAACTTGCATTTTGTTGCAAGAAATATGTAGTTGTCTGATGGAAATAGATCTGAAATGTTTTTAGCCTTGTAAAATGCAGAGGAACAATTTCACTCGTATCTCACTGTTCAAAATACAAACCAGATTTTAAAATTTGCCTGCACCTGTTTTGGTATCCAATCCAACTAGAATTTTCTTTCTAAAAGGTAGGAGAGCAGTTTGTTGCCTGGAATTGTAAAAAAATATTTAATAATATATAAAACTTGGTGCCTTTTTCTGTATCAGCAAAATGTGTCATCAGCCTTCAGCAGGGAGTTTTGAATGCAGTTCCCAATAAGCCTGCACTGCCTGAGACATCCAAAGGCTCTGATGCCATCAGCTGGAAATCCCAGCCTAGAAAAATGTTAGTATATTTTAATTTTCCACCTCAATTTTCAGTAGGTGCTCCAGTTTACAATAATATTATTTGTTAGCTGGAGCCAAGACCAGGAAAATATGACTGTTGTGTAAAACCTCTGTAGCTTTTGTGGAGGTTTGATAGCACTGGACACAGAGAAAACTGTACTCCCAAAGTAGTGTTAATATCATTGAAACACCTGATTTTTGTATAATCTCCTGTTTTGGAGAGCAGAAGAGAGAGAGGGTGCTCTGTACATGTGCACATAATAAATGTCAGTCTGGTTTATTCCTTCAGAATTAATGTATGTGGGAGTGGAACCTCTGTGAAAGGCATTAGGATGGTGAATATTCTTGCCTGTGCCACATTTGTGTGATTGATGAATGATGCCTTGGTTGTGAAGCCCTTGAGGAACAGAGTGCAAACAGAAGATTTTTTTTAATACTTACTCTTTTAGAGATTTAACAGGTAAATCTTTAAATAGAGTAGAATTTTTAAAATGTTGTCTTTTGACCACAGTGTACAGGGTGCTACATTTCCTTCTCATGAGTTCCTGTTTGGGACAGACAAAGCAGATGTTTGGCTTGGAAGCAGGCTTTATTTGGCGTGGTGGCAGGAAGTACTGAGAGATTTGCTATTGACATTTAATCCCTGATGTTTCTGTAGACTGAAAGAATATTTTTTTTCTTTATTTCTCTCTCTTTTTTCCTTTTTTGTTGCTTGCTTGAATCTATGTAAAATGAACTGAACTCATAATACATATTTGGCAAGGGAGCTGGAAACACAGTATTCTGTTTCTTACAATCTTGACAGTCTTACTCATAAATCCCAGTCCCCTGATTCCTCTGATCACAGTGAGATTTTTTTTTTTTGCAGGTGTTTAAAATGTGAAATTAGATGTTTCCCTCAAAGCTGTATGTCTGATCTCCATCACTGCAGCAGTCCGACTCAAGGGCCTGTCCTCCAAATCATTCTGGTTTAGGGAAGTTTCTTCCTGCCTCTGGCCCATGCTTTGTTAATCTGTATTAATATTAATTCATATGTATTAATATTAACCTGTTTTTAAATTAGGGGTAAAAAAGAAGGAGGGAAAGCAGCTGAGAAGATAACTGGGCTGTGAAGGCAACCAAGCTGATTTGCATGAAAATACTGGAATGAATTACTGTTTTAGTAAATTCTGATGGTTTTTCTGTAAAACCTCTGGGATGGGAGTTTTCATGCATGAAGTTATTCAACAGAGATTTTTGCTGCAAAAATCTAAAGTGTTAGAAAAAGAACTTCACCTGTTTTTCAGTATTTGCATTTTCACACAACAGACTTTTTCTTTTTTGGGTGATAATCTTGGTTTGGCGGGGAGGCCATGAAGCTATCCCTCTGTTTTCCCTCACCTGTGGTTGAGGCTGTGCTGATCTGAGTTATTCCTGTGCTGTGCTGGAAGCAATGATGTGATGCTCTGTGCATTTTATATGCAGCAGGTTTAAATTCTGCAAAAGAAAAGTTACTGAGGGAAGAAGCAAACCCATGGAAGGATTCAGCTAGTGAACTTCATTTTGGGTCAATACCTGGAATACTTCATTTTTAGTGGACTGGATTGAGGTGGTTTGGGCTTGAGAGCTGCTCCAGCTTGAACTGTCTCAGATGGGAATATGTGAGGGCTGCTTCTATTGTAATAGGAATGCTTTGGAACCAGAATATAACTCCTTCTATTAGGCAGTCAACAAAAGTTTTAAAGGCCTTTTGTTCTTAGGGGTATTTTTGTAAAATCTTAACAACCTGTGGTTTCCCATTTAATTTGAATATAGCTTAATTCACCAGCTTGCCTTTCAAGATGGTCCTGTATTTACCACCCGAGCCACAACTTCCTTAATGTGATGCCAGAGTAGTTTTAAGGGAAGGATATATTCAAATAATGTGGAAAATGTGTCCAAGAGAATGAGTGTGTGATAGCTCTCGGGTTACGGAGTGCACTGGAGTCTGCAGGAGAGGAACATGTATCACTCATTAACACTTTGCAAAAATAAGTCCTGCAAAAATAGTTACTGACTGGAAAGAGTAAAAAAAAGAAGGCTAATTATTTTTCTTCACCACTTCTATTTTTCACCCCTTCCTGCTGATTCTTAGAATGTGGGTACTCTGTTTTAAAGAAAAGTTTATCTGTATAATGATGCAATTCTAGTTCTTCCACACCAGGTGTAGCTGTCCTTGGGTGGCACTGAAAAACAGAGTGGTTTTTAAAAGCTGTTTCAAGAAATAAAAGAAATGGTGAAGCCACCAAGCATGCAGGGAAGAAGCACTGGGAGTGTGAAAAGCTCTTCTTTAGAGCAGGAGGCTTCATGCAGTAAGAAATGTAAGGAATTGAAGCATTATAAAAGCCTGACATAAGCTGCTCCTCCTGCCCTCCCACAACTGGAATATTTTTTGTTTTGTGCTTTAGTCCCAGGTCTTGTTTTTGTTTAGGTAACCTTTATATCATATTGCAGGGTACGTTCCTGCACGTAGTTTTTCCTAGTACAACCAGAAATGGTCTCCAATCCACGGTTTTAAAAAGTTTTCTAGGGTATCTGTGGATTAAATGAAACTGCCTCAGGTCCAATAAATTTAGTCATTAATTGTATCAGCATTAGGTTTTGGAGCTTTCTGGGTTTCCATTATTCCCACTGAGTCTCCAGACTGTGGTCTCTCACCGGGCCTTTCTGTGCACATGGAGCTGCCAAAAAATCAGAATAGGAAAGAATTACATGACTCAAGTTGTCATCGCGTTGTTCGCGGGAGCCTGCCCGTGGGAGAAAAAAAATAAATATTGAAGGTAGAATACTCTCCTCTGTTCCTCCACCAAAACATGGCTGTGCCAGCACAGAGATCTTCCCTGTCCCTGAGGAATGGGGTTGTCTGTTTTTTCCCCCCTGCTGATCAGCTGTGCTGGAACTGCCCACCCATCCTGGATACTTGCCTGTGGCTGGTTTAATGGGAAGAGATGTCAGCAGCTTCAGCAACCCAATTCCCTCAGCAAAGAGTGCATATATCCCTTGGCACAGGCATGGCTGTTGATCCCCAGAGCAATTGGGATTGGCCAGGGAGTCTTTGGGAGTAGGGAACATGTGCAGGAGGTGGTGATGTCTAATGGGTGAGGCCTGGTGAGAAAAGGTGGAAATTCATGGGTTTTTTTCTGCTGCTCCAGTTGTTTCTGGTAGGAAAGTTTTGTGACAGAATAACTCCAGGCCTTGTGTCTGGGAGCAAAAGGATGGCAAGGATAAATTTAAAGTAAATTAAAATTATTTTAATCTGATTTTTATTTTATTTTCCTTTTTTCCCATGGTTTAATAAGTTAGTACGCTCTGATATTTTTACCTAATCTTTAGCACAAAGAGTAATCGTTGCCAATCCCTGTAATTATTATTTTGTGATCCTTTGGGAGCCTGCTGTACCAAGGCATTCTCTTCCCGTTGCTTTGGCACCTGGGAATTCAGGCTCCAATGATATTTTCCAGCAGATGTGACTCTCGGGGCTTGTTTATTTTTAGCTGGGGCTTGTGCACCTTGATCTCGGTGGGAAGCTTCCTGTCCTCATTGTCTTTTACAGCCGGTTGTAAAGGCAAGTGGCTTATAATGACCTACCCTTACTTCCCCTTGCTGCTTCCAAAAGACACAGGAATGTCATCATCACATGTTATAATTTACTCAGGGACTTTCCGATGAGGACCTCACAGGTTTAACCTTTCCAAAAGCTGTGTTTGTTCAAGAGGGTAATAGTGTTGGTAGCTTAAATATTGAGGCTAAGAAGTTACCAGATTGTGTTTCATAGGTTCATTGCTCTTTGTCCGCTGCACAGTTTTTATTTTGGGGCAAGTGGATCTGTGTTTTTCAGTGATAGGCGTATTTTGATCACCTGCTACCATTATAATGAAAATTCTGAGAAAACAATTTTTATTTTTAATGTTACATATCAATATTCTAACTTTTCTTAAATTAGTTTTAAATCATGGAGAAAACAGGGGAACGTACAGGAATGATTTATATTTCTCCATCATAAATGGCAGCAACTGCTTTTCTTAAAAAAATATTTTAGAACATCCTAAAACTTTAAGCCTTGTGTGTGTGTGTCTGTGCTCCTGCATGTAGGTGCCTGTGCATACATGGTCTGCCTGTGTTTAGACCAGTTTAAAAGCCTTGTGTAGCAGGTTGTGACGAAAAGTTTCTCTCTTTAATTTACAGATACTTCCAATGTTTGTTAAAGGGAAAAAGATTCAGCAAGAAAGGGCTCTGATCCCAGGATCAGGATTTTGTGTAGCCCCTGTGAGCGCTGCTGTTGCGAGGCTGTTTTGTCAGTTTCCTGCTGTATGAGAACAGTCAAGGAGCCAATTTCCATCTATTATATTCTTCAGAAAACAGGAGGGATGATCCAGCTGATGGTTGGGTTTCGTGTATGGGGGGTTTGGAGTAAAGCCCAGGCTTGCAGATCATTTCATCTTTTGCTCACCTAACTTGTTTTGCCATTACAGGGAAAAGAGTGTTTGTTTCCTAAATATTCCATGTGGTAGATAGCGGAAACTCCATGCCCACTGCCTTTCTCCCCCAGGAAGTTTTTTCCCCACTAATGATATGCAGATTTTATTTCTGGCAGTTGTTTTGAATCTTGGAAGAGAGGCATGATACAAGGATCCTCTTTTAGTATTCTTTTGTTGAAGTTGGAGAAGAAAACAGACCCATCTTTTTCTTTGTGAGGTGAGCGATTAACAGGAGAGTGCTGCTGCTGTTGGTGCTTGCCATGTGATATTTATTATTGGGTAACATGGCATGCTAATAATCCTGTGAGTTGTGTTTTTGGAAAAAGACTCAGAGGCCTTCAGTTCTCCTTGGAATTCTTAAGAAAAAGCCAGAATCGTTTCAAATGGTTTGTTTCAAACACCTGTCCCAGGACCATCTTTAGTGAACTGTTATGATTTCCAGTGTACTCTTGAGAATATCCTGCGAAGTTTTGATGCTTTCCTAATTGCTACTTCACAATCATCACCAGATCAGACCTCCTCAACACATCTGTAATTTTTTTTTGTTAGAGCAGAAGGTCGTACAGATGCTTCTCTTGTCCCAGAATAATTCTCAATCAGGCCACTGTTTTCATCCCTCATAGGAGAAGTCACTCCTAAAATGCATTCTGTTGTCAGTGAGGGTGCTGCAGAATTTTGGCATATGTGAAAACCAGTCAGTCTTGGAAAGAAATTGGTAGAAGGACAGGTAGAAGGGTCATACTGGATGTGTCATGCCTTTTTTTCCACCTACTTTTTACAGTATTAAAATTGGTCAACACTTATAGAAATGATAGGATGGTCTGAGGGGACCTGGTAAACTGGTACAGAGATCTCCCTGTTTTGTTCTTAAAGCATTTGTGTTCACTCCTGCTACTGATCCTGAAAAAAACCCTCCCAGCATGTACCTACAAAGCTCTGTTGAATGGCACATCCTGACATGTGAAAGGAGAGGTAGTGGGGCTGAGCTACCTGAAAGAATGGCTTGGCATTCCTGCAGCTGAGGGGAACTGCTTTTGAGGAAAGAAGGGAGGTGGGGAGGAGCCTGGCCAGTGATGAGTGTGCGTGGGGAGGTCAGGAAGGTAAGCTGGAGCTAAAATGACCACATCCGTGTTTTTCCAGGTGTCTCTTCTGTAATAGTTCACTAGTTTTTTTAGAAGAGGCAGCACATCCAGTCATTCAGAGAACTAAGTGACAAGAAGAGAGAGAAGCCAGGCTTGTGCTGTGCTTTCATTAAGTGTTTTACTGCAAGTGGTACCTCATTTTATAATGCCTTCTCAATTACAGAGTCTCCCACATGCTCATTGCCCCTCATTTTCTTCCTCATTACTTTATGGCTTTGTTTAATCCTTTATAATGTGTCTAACCCACTCTTAGGGTTGCTTGCAAAGGTCAGGCTGCTCTTGAGATGTTTTTGCTTGAAATAAATGAAATGGTTCCAAATTGTCTGTGTTTAGTGTGACAAAAAAAAAACCCCAAACCAACCCAATCTTTTAAAGCTTCAGAAATGAGTGACTTCTTCCCTGATCAAACAGGACTTCCAGAATTGGTGCTTGCCTTCTACTTAAAAGATTCAGGAGGCCCCTTCCATGCTTGAAACGTATATAAATGATGAAAACAATTAAATGTGTACATATTTTACAAGATTTAACTTGACAAGCCTGAATAAACTAGCTTCTGCCCTGCACCTTTGTTCTTGCCCTAGGACTTTCTGCGTACTTGCGATAGACTTTCAACTCAGTCAGAAAAAAATCTTCGTAACCAAAAGACTTGGCATCAAAATTAAAACACAACTGTTTCAGGAATTGCTCATACCTTTCCCATTGCTTTGGCAGCATGACAATTACAGGTAGAAAAATTAAGCCACAAAGTTCTCCTGAGCCCCCTTTGGCTGCAGTTGTTTGGTGTAGTTTTTACAGAAGGATGTCCTGCAAAAGCAGCTTGCTAAGAGAAGAGGTGGAGTGTGTGCTTCACTAAAAATCTGTTTTTCAGGTTAGGTTTGCATCTTTCCCTTGCATTGTTTCAAGGTGAGTTTCAGTTATAAATAATAAATCTCTCTGGAATTCTGCACTGGTGTACCTTGAGGGCTGGGTGTAATTGTTGGTGAGAGCTCCCATCTTATTATATCGCCAAATTTATTTTCATTTTGATTTTATATGATTCCCAATTACCAAAATATGCTTGTATATTTGGATGTTTAAGTTCAAAATATTGCAATCAGTGATGTCAGAAAGGCAAACACTATGCTGAGAATGTTGGTTCAAACTTTCTCAGTGAAAGCAAATGAGAATTTTTATTTTTTTTTAATGGCAAGTGGCCTTGAAAAAGTGTCTTCTTTTCCTGTTTTTCTTGAGAGGTGAGATTAGTTCCATGTTGCTGGCTTTTTGACTTCAGGTTTTTCAGCATGTAGTTCCAATAGCTTGTTTCATTATATGGCTCATGAAACTGTTCAGGGTTCTCTGATCATTAATGCAAATGAATACATTGATGCAATGTCCTGGTGTAAAAGAAAAACCTTGCGACTCTCAGTGATATGAAGTTGTTTACATTTGAGTTTACAGGTATTTCAGCTTTCTTCCTTACCCTCCCTGACAATTTTTCCTGTTAATCAGACTGATCTTGGTGGCCATAAAGCCTGATTTCCATCTCTATACAACTCTCCAGGTAGCAGAACTATGTGTGATACACACACAAAAATCAAATGATATAATGGTGTAAGGAAAAAGCCTGATGGTGTCTGTAGGTGAAACTGTGACCTTCTCAGAAGTTATGGCTGCCTTTCTGGTTCCAATCATTTAACAGCTTATTGAAGGATAATGGAGCTCCACTACCAGAAAAAAAGGTACATCTAATATGATAGGCATTATCTTTGAGTATAAAATGATAAATAGCAGTACCTCCTTTGTAATACTGAAATTTGCGAATGGTAGTTGGGGGTATGCAGTATAGCCAAGAAATATGTGAGACTTTGCAATCAGCTAATGCATTGTTTTGTTTGTTTTCATGGAATATTGAATGGTGCAGGAATTAACAGAGGAGGTGTTGAAAGGAAAACCATCACTAGAATTGCTGGTAGAGCAAGAATTGTTCCCTGTTCCCCAACCTCCGTGTTTTGTAAACTTAGGTGGCTTTGTAGTGAGAAAGTTTTTCAAACAATTTTTTCAAAGATGTTGTAATTCAAAAACTGTCACGTGCCTCATAACTTCTAGTGCCCATCTGAGCTGTGAAACTAACAGAAGCATCTTGGTAAAAGCCCATTAAAGGATTCATTTCTGACTTTTTATACATCTATTGTGGGTTTTATTATTTGATGACAGACTAGGAGGTACCCAGTGATGTAAAGGACATATCAATTTGGAGGAATACTTGGCCTTTAAAAAAAAAAGTTGTGGTTATGATTGTGGAGAAACCTGAGCCATGAAGTTATATAAGCTGCAAACAGCACTGAGCTCAGTTTACAGCAGAGCTGTGTGTGATGCTTCTGCCTCTCACATGACTGTAAATTAGTGTTACCTGTCAACAGGTTGTTATTCTGTCTGTTTGGCCTGTGACTGTTACAGAAGGAGCAGGGAAGGGGAGGAAGTCAGCTTTGGTCATGACCCAGAATCTGATGAAGATGTTGGAAAGATTTTTGTTGACTTTATTATGCTTGAGGTCAGATCCTTGGAGTTTGAAATAAAAATCCAGGAAAGGAGAAGAAAACCAGAGACTTGAAAAAGAATTTCTGTCATTTGATTGCTGTGTGAAACGATAGATTAGTTCAGAGCAAGCATTTTAGCCCTGAGTAAAGAGAAATATTTTTGACATTTTTCATAAAAGAAAGCTTTGCTGGATAACTGTGATGTGAAAAACTTTGTGTCATGCACAGATGCTCCACCAGTTTGTCAGATTGTTTTAAATAATCTCAGGAACAGCAGAGTAGCCAGACTAAGGATTCATCTTGTCCAATTTCCAGTTTCTAGAAGTTGCCAAAAAATAGATGCCTAAGAAAGAACAGAGAATGACTTAAATTCCCAATTTGCTCCTCCTTGAAGGTACAGAGCACCAGAACATTTATCAGGAATATCACTGCTCTTTCTCTCCTGTGTATTTGAGTAATTGACAAAATACACACAACCAAATGGTTTCTTGAGAGAACTGCAAAACAAACAAAAAAGAGACCCAAAGGAAGCTTTTCACTAAGACTTAAAAATATCATTGGAGAGCAGTGATACAGTTTTAGCATTTGCCCATAAAAATGCTAAGTCACAACCCTAAGTTATTGTTTTACAACTCTGCCTGTTTTTTCATTATGAACATTGTCTTTGGCTATTTTGTTTTCAAATATTGTTGGATCAGCTCTATTAATAAACGTGCCCTCAGGGTATTTGCAGCTAGTGAGGTGGTGTTCTGGGTACTGATTCAGCACTGAATAAGAAACTATTTGTTTCCTTTTTGTTTGCAGCAGCAACAAGTTTTAACATTAAAGCATTATGGTATCTGATTGCCTACAGGAAAGGGACATAATATTCACTTAGCAGCCAATGAATGAATGATTAAAATCTTAAAAGCATTTAATAAGATTGAAACACAGAGCAGGGCTGTTCTCTGGTGTAAAGTTACAGAAGAGGTTCACTGGGTCAGAGAAAGAGTATGGGAGATTGGATTTTTTTTGTTGAAAAAAATTGCAGTGTTACTTTTGCTGTCAAGTCAAGACAGCTCTGAGGGGAAAACCAAAGATGAGTGATGGTATGTTAAAAACAGCACAAAACCAAACAAAAGAATTGGTTCCGCGCCTGTAATGTGACCAAAAAAAAGTCATTATTATACAAAGGTGTGCACACAGTTTCCATCCTGACCATTAGTTAAAGCTGTAACCACCAGGGTGATGTAAACAGAATCTGAATTTAAGGGAAGTACCCAGCTGAAACTGCAGTTCAAGGAGTTAATTAAGCACAGGATCAGCCTTGTTGCCTGTGACAAGCTCTACAGAGTCTGACAGCTACCTCTTGCTTACTTGTTTATTATTAAATGGGCTGTTTTTAATGACATCTGAACTCTTCAGTAGTTCAATACATTGGAAGTGTTTTTTGATGCTTTGTACATTTTGAGTTTGGCAACCTCTCTCTGGAAAATGAGAGGTTATAATTGTTCTTTAAGGACCTTAAGTTGGTCAAAGATTCCTGCTAAACAATTTTTATGAGCAGGGAGAGAGCCCAGGGAATGATGTGCCCAGCATCCCAAGCACAGTTTGTGCTCAGGTCCTCAGGGTAAGGAGCAGTCTGAGAGGCATCACAGATAAAATAGGGAGAAAAGGGCACTTCGGAAAGGTGAAATTATCTCCATTTAATCCTCTATAGCTTGATGAAACTTTGTGTCTCCTGAGTAAGTTGTGCTGGAAGTCTAGGACTCCAGGACTAGAGGGATGTGTCTCTGCATATGAGAACTGCTAATATTTTCCTGGGATTATTCTTCTCCAACTTTTTGCTAAGGCTTAGAGGCAGAGAAATGGGGGCGCTACAGTTTGAAGGTTCCCAGGAACACTGAAAAGCCTTTGGATACCATAGTTTTCATCTGAAAGTGCTATTAAAATAAATTATGTTATAGATTGTTATATATAGAGGTATAGAGGGTTTTCTGACAACCCTGAACTGTTTCATTTGCCTCCATTTCGGTCTGTCTGCCCTTTTTCTTTAAAGTAAAACCCGCATTTTTTTGGGTACAGAAATTGGGTTGGGGTAGAATAGGATCTTCTGTTCATTCATTTGTTTTTCTGAATGACTTGAATCAAACTGATAAGTGCCTGCAGAGGAGATTCCCCCACCTCACCAGAGTATCCCTGTGCTGGTATGCTGGGCATGGAAACAACCGTGAGCTTTGCCGTACATTTCTTGATTTTTCAGCTTTAAGAAAATAGCTGACTGAGATAAGAATCTGAAAATCTGAACCCTGTCAATAAAATAACAACAACAAAAAGAAAGAAGAAAAAAAAAAAAAAGGAGAAAAGGAAAGGGGAGGCTGGGCTGGCAGATTTCTCTAACCCAGAAATCTGTGAGGTGTTGGAAGGGTTTTTCCCTTGTTCCTGTCTGTGTCCCCAGCCTTCACTCACCCTAAGGACAGCAGCACTGCTCTCCCTCTCGCCATCAGTGTTGGTGGCGGCAGCCAGTCTGACCTGGAAAGGAGCCGAGGCTCCGGAGATCTCCCCTCAGACCCGGAAATGTCAGGAATTCCCTCCCTCATCCCGCTGTGTTTATTCAGGGCGCCGAGAGCCGGCTGCACCTGATGGCACTGTCAGGAGGCAGCCGGAGGCTTTTCCACAGCGGTGCCTGTGGCTGCCTCTGGCTCAGCTTAGTGCGGCGATGCTCCCTGTGCCTCAGGAAGGGACGGACTTCAAGGCTTTTCTTTAAAGCACAGATCAGAGGAGGGCATTGGAAGGTGCCCACTGGGTCCCTGGCAGAAGCTGAGCTCCTCTCCTGAGCTGATTTGAGAGACAGGTCTGTGCCTGAAGGTGTATGAAGTCCGGTGATGTGGACCCCAGTCTCACCTGGACTGGTCTTGGAAGGTGACTCCTTTCACTGGAAAGCATTAATGTATATTATCAGTGCAAAAGATTGTGTTGACATGGGTTCCACCCTGGAGGTGACTGGGATTTAGTACTTGATGCAGTGATGCAGTCCCTCGTGCTTTAGGAGTCCTTGGTATGAACTGAGGCCTCATTATACTTTCCTTGGGTCCTGTGCAGTCATTTCCACAAGGTCCATTTTTTTTTCTGGTAGATGGAAAAGTACAAGCGCGACTTGTAATATTGAATTCTTAGTGATAAGCCTGGCCTTAAAACCCCAAGTTTTTCATTTCCCTCTAACTTCATTGAGAATATTCTCAGTACTATGGACTTTTTTCTCAATAACTCAGTTTTAGAATAAAATTTGTTTTGCCAGTATTAGTTGGTAAAGAATCTCCATCTATGTTTTGGGGAGACAAATATGCATACCTATATATATATATGTCCGATAACATCATTGGAAAATGGGGAAAAGTAGTTTGAATTTTGGTGAAGAACATAATTTCTGATAATTTCTGTGAAAGAGACCACGGTGAAAAATGTCAGTGAAGATCAGGATGTCAGGCAGATATGGGAAGAGGGTTAGGATTGGGCCAGAGGGAGTGAAGAGTGAGATTTTTAGGACTATAGAAACAAGGGGTGTGTTTCATGGAACATGAGGTCAGAGAATAGAATAGAAGGAAACATGGATGTAGATTTGAAGGACATGAGCAGATGAGTTCAGAAGGACTAGAAGAAAACTGAAAGGAGAAGGAAGAGGCTGGATGAGCAAAGAGAAACTGCAGCTGGGACAGAAATACAAGAGGAAAGACTTGAAGATATAAATGTTGATGGAAAATGGAAAGCTGAAAGTATTATATATTTATCTTTTCTATGGGAAGAAAATCTCCAGCTTATAGGTGGGAAGGAAGTAGAGGCAAGGAGGAGCAGTGAATGAAAAGTTGGTAAAACAGACTTCGGATTTTGGAAGTTCTTTTTACATAAGTGGGAGAGAGCTGGCTTAGCTCGGATTGTGGCAACACTCACAGGGAAGAGGAACTTGCAGTGGAGGACACCAGCCAGATCTTGAGACTTCCAGGCGAGATGATCCATAGCACAAGAACAGGAGCAGAGGAAATGAATGTTGGTTTATTGGGAACATGCAGATTTATTGGGAACATGCAGGTTTATTGGGAATGTGCCAGGTGTTTGGTTATCAGTGTGTCAGTGAATATAGATAGTGTTTCTTAAGTCACTGTTTAGAAAACTGTTGCTCTGAAAAAGCCTCAACCATGTTGTCCTCTTACAAAAGTTATTCCTGTCCTAACATGCTGTAAGTTGGCAGGAGAAGGTGTGACTGTCTGGAATTTGGACAGTTTTTGGCTGTAACCTCTCAAGTAAAGGTAACAATAACAAGAAGTCATTGCCTTATTGTTTCTTTTTTCAACTATAAATTACAGACTTTGGGTTGTACTGTCAGGAATTTAGAGCTGGAAGCAAGTTTCTGCCACCTTGTTCCATTTATGTTTTAAATCTTACTTGATGACTAATTGAAAGAACTGGCATTCAAAGTGAAGCAGGATTGAGGGAGAGAGATTTTTAGAATTTTCAGCAGGACTGTACTGGAGCAAGAAGAAATGCAGGTTAATAGAGTTCAAGGAGTTGTGCTCAGAACCTTGCCATTGCATAAATCAACAAAATCAAGAAAGTTATTGTTGGGATTTCTCTGGTCTAGTCCAAACCTCCAAACTGTAACCTTCTCTGGCTGAAGTCCAAACTACCTGTCTTCATCATAGAGCTGGAGTTGCTTATGATTGCTCTGTGGCAGTAACATACAAGTTTGTGAGAAGTCAGGAATTGCTTGAGACCTGTGAGGGTTAAAAAGCTGCACAAATGTAAGACTAGATGTGCAAAACTGTATACTAATTCTCATTTGATCACAAAATTGCTGTGATGCTTCTGACAAACCACTCCAAGTCTGTTCTCTCCAATTTCCACACCTGTAAAACTCTGATGTTCCTTGTTTCACAGAAATGTAACAACTATAAGCTGTTGCTGTTATTATTTCAGTATTTTGAAGATGTAGAGTGATAAATTATTAGTCTTAACATCTGATACTGCTTGCCTGACAGAAAATCAGAGAAGCTGTGGATGCCCCATCCCTGGAAGTGTTCAAGGCCAGGCTGAATGAAACTGAGCAATTTGGTCTAGTGAATGTCATCCCTTCTCATGGAGAGGTTGGAACTAGGTGATCTTTAATTTGAGGCTTTCTCTGATTCTATGAATATCAGCTGCATATCAGCAGGTTGAGAAAGTTGTATCTTTGAGTCCTTACCACTGCTCAGCTGAGGGCAGGGATCTGTGTGGGTGCTGAGTTTGGGGGCAGCATGAGAATGCAGAGCACCCAGAGCTCCTCAGATGGTTTCTAGAAGTGCAAATGTTGGGGGTTTTACCTTTTTGCCTTCCTGTTCCTCCCCCAGAGGAAACACATTCTGCTGATTTTCCTTCCCAGTAATGATGCATTTCTGTGTGTTTTGTGTGAAGTTGCAAATGAAAGTGAAGTTTGTTGTTTTTCTTTTTTTTGTCAGAGGTCTGGCTTTCACACTCCCTCCCTCTCCAAGTCCAGGCCTGCAGTCTGTCCGCTGCGTATCTGATTCATTTTAGTTCCTCCAGGGATGTGTTTGTATAACCTTTTAATACCAGGGACCTGGGTGACCTTGGCATAACACCATGAATCATATATGGGAAATGTAAAGTTAGCAAAAAGAAATGAAGTAAGTGTAGTTACGGTCAGAAAAGCAATTGTACAAATCTCATCTTAGGCAGCAGATAGACTTCCTGTGTATGTTTTGAGTTGTCTCTGCTGCCTTTCCTGACAAAAAATGAACCCACAGGGATCTTAATTGGCTCTCAAAACCCAAGCTGATTTTGCAGGCTGATAATTAGTGTGTTTCTGTGAGCATGTTTCTATACATGTTGAAAACAGACTGTATCTAATTTAGATCCTATTGAGAGACACAAGACAGGGATATCCACGGTGTGATTTCCGTTTTATTTATTTATACAGATTTCTGAAACTCATTAAGAGTGCATTTTGCACTGTGGACTTGTGACACATAAATCTACACGTGTATCACTAATTTATTATTATTATTTTATATAAAGACCTGCTCAGCACATCTTAAATCAGAGCTGCACACCACTCAACAGTAAAATCCACAAGTCCGTAGCCATATAAATCTCTCCAGCCTGTGTCCATCTCCTCTTTGGCGTTCAATTGCACTTTAAGCACAAGATCATGTGCGGCACATCCTGGATTGCTGGCACTCAAGAGTGAGTTCCCCGAAACAATTTTTTGAAAATTGCTTTTCCTGAGAGGACTCTTCTCTTTTTCTTTCTTCCTCCTTGCCCTCCAGCTGATGAAGCTTTATTAGCAACTGTGCTGGAGGTGTCTCAGAAAATTGCCTGAGCTGTAGTTATTTCTCTAGGGAATAAAGATATTTTATATAATATTATATCATTAATTCAGTATGATGTGACCTCACTGTAGGTGAAACTCTCCGAAGTACTTGGCTCAGTCTTTTTTGGAGTGGAGGGCCTGACTTGTCACTGGAAATATGAAAGAATCACGTATTTGGGACTCACACTTCTAAAGCACCTTGAAAAATCTTGCAATGCAATATGAAATTCAAATACACCTTCCCTAACTGACTTAACTATTTGTGTTTTGTGATTTATTCTAGTTAAGCAAACTATGGTCATGATTCCAAAGATCCTTGCTAACTTTTTGGTGGAATGCTTTAGAGAAAACAGATATAAAATAGCAGAAAATACTATTGGTTGTCATATTTTTCCCCCTGCCTTTGCCTCCTTCCAGGTGAGAAGTTCATTTTCTTTGACAAGGCTATGTAGAACATTTCCTGCATGTCACATCCAATATTCACTTGAATTTAAATGATTAACAAGTTGTTATTTTAATATGTCAACAGATTTTTTTTTTAATTAGAAAGCAAATAAAGGCACCAACATCCACAAGGTCCTTAAAAAACTGCTTATACTTTTCCTCCTTTCTCCAAAAAGACATGCAAGGAGATGAAAATATCTAGAAGCAATTGCCCTTGATTTTGGTTGGAGAACATTTTTTTCAAGCAACTGATTAATGCTCTGAAGTTATCAATAATTAATTGTTGCTTTGATTAGTGGCAAAACAAGCCCATTCCTTAATTTAAAACAAATGGTTCCATCTCTGGGTCAGATGCATTTGAGAGCCTTTTTCTTCTGACATTGCCTGTTGCAGTCTCTCCCTTCTCTGAAATGCCTTTTTTTCGTGTTTTGTTTTGTGGGGAGGTGTCGTTACGGTGCAGTTCCGGTCACAGCCAGCAGGGGTGCTGGTGGCTCCTGGCCAGGCAGGGCGGGTGTAATGATTCGCCCAGGCCTGCAGGGGGCGCTGTGGCTCAGCCGTGTCTCCCTCACACGGCAATGGCGGACAGGCTGGGTGGTGAAGTGGGCTGCAGCTGGATCCCCAGCATGGTGGCTGGGATGGCACAGGGAGGCACCTCCCCGTGGTGACAAACAAAATGGAGCAGAAAAGTCCACAGCCCTAGCAGGAGCCACGCGGGTCAGGTGGACACACAGCCCAAGGCAGTTTCTGCCGGCTCCTCTGTAGCACCTGCCGTGTGCAGCCGGGAGATGTGCCCTNACAGGCTGGGTGGTGAAGTGGGCTGCAGCTGGATCCCCAGCATGGTGGCTGGGATGGCACAGGGAGGCACCTCCCCGTGGTGACAAACAAAATGGAGCAGAAAAGTCCACAGCCCTAGCAGGAGCCACGAGGGTCACACAGCCCAAGGCAGTGGCAGCCGGCTCCTCTGTAGCACCTGCCGTGTGCAGCCGGGAGATGTGCCCTCCGGCAAAGGGGAAGGGGTCGGATTGTCTGCTGGGGCACCCAGGTAGATGGTGAGGGGCCTTTCCAGTCAGATCAGGTGTTAATAATAAGGTCCCAGTTCAGCAGCTGCTCTAACGAGCAAAGCTCCACTCACGGTAGGAGAGGACAGCAGGGGACCGAACCCCGCTGTGGTGGCGGATTCTCCCCACAGCGATTGCAGCCTGTCTCCTGTCCGATGCCGGCAGCGAGAGAGGGAGAGGAGCCAANGAATGTGTAGGAGCTGAATGTGTAGGAGTGAGTGCAGTTTCTGCAAACAAACTGTGCTCTTCTTCTTTCCCCTCCTTCTCTCTCAGAACCAGTCTTAAATGTACAGAACATAATATCCAGCACAAACAGAACAGACTACTGGGGATACAAGCATCATAAAGTAACCCTAGGACACCTTCCAAAGTGAAAATGCCCCAGGTAAGAGAGTAGCCAGCTGCATCNTTCCAAAGTGAAAGTGCCCCAGGTGAGAGAGTAGCCAGCTGCATCCTTCCCCACCTTGGCCATTTCTTTTCTCTCTTAAGGACCAGTTGTTATTGTCTCACCAACAGATGGGACATGATGCTGTGACAGAAAGAAACAAAAGGAAAAAACCTAACCCCCAACAAAAGGTTTTCAAAGTTTCAGTCGGAAGTCTTAGGCCTTGGTTATCCAAAGTGCTTAAGTAAAGTGTTTTAAGTTGTTTATTTTAAAGGTGGTTATTCACTGGCTTTTAAACATGGACTGAACAGAATAACAGTTCCGTTTCCTTAGTTAAGAGCAGGCAGTAGCTTCCCTGAGCTCTGTCTGCTGATTTATTTTGGAAAGCAGAATGGCAAGTGAGTGTCTTGCCCACTGCTGGGAATCCAGACATTTTGGGGAACAGACGTTTTTGTGTCTGAGGAATAAAATGAGGACACACTTTTATGGCTCAGAGATGAAACTGTTAAAATGAAAAATCTGAGTGCAAAGGTAAAGATGTAACAGTTGTTAATTGTATTTACAAAGTAGAACTTGTTCTGTCCTCTATAATCTACATAGTATTTAAAACAGAGCCAACTCTTTTTTGCCAAACTTTTCTGGCTTCCAGGCACCTTAAGATGTTCCCTGAGATGTACACAGAGACAGGTGATTACTGAAGTTCATCATAGGTACAAAACCAGGAGAAGGAACTGCTATGCTGTGTCAGGGTATGTGAGGGGACATCATTGGTAATTAGCCAAAAGTACTTTATTTCTCTCTTTTTTCTTTTTTTTTTTTTTTCCATTTCAGAGAAGAAAATGTTGCAGAATTTTGTTCTGCATGCATTTCTTTTGCCATGGAGATGTATTTACATCTGGTTTCTTTGCAAATATCTATATTGCTTTATTTGTTTTTTCACTTCATTTATGCACACCTCTATAGCCAGAAATCATTTTAAAAGATGCCTCTTGAAGAAACAGTTTCAAAACATTTGATGTGTGTGAGACTTTGATTTGATGCAGTGAAGCATAAAATGTTGAGATCTCTACCTGTTTGTCGGAACAATTTTGTCAGCACAGTCCTGCTGCTTCTCCTTCACGTGATATCAAATCTTTCTCATTATCTCAGAGGCAACAGCACAAAAAGGGCCCTGCTCCTGCATTCCCACATCTCCCTGCCTTCCTTCTGGAGGTGACTGTGCTGGGAGTGGGCAGTAAGAGGGATGGGATGCTCTACAGAGCTGGCTCTCATTTCATTGATAGTTTTCTCTTATGTGAATGATGGGAGGAGGCAATCCTTTCTCTGAATGAAGCTCAGATTTTCAACTGTCCCTTAGTTTTATGTAATACCTTAATTTTATGCTATATGCTTGCCTCCATGGCAGTAAAATCGTTTCATGCTCTATTGCACTGTATTCATATCCATTGATTCTCCTTTGGAAGTCAGTGTGTTTTCATCTCATAATTGTGCCTCATTATCCAGGCCCTGCTGCAGGAGGAACCTTGTATATCTGAGAAATATTTGGAGCCAGTTGGCGACTAAGGCACCCCAACACAGCAGAGAGAGCTGTGGCCTCGTTTAGGCACGAGTGTGAGAGCCTATTTGTAACTGGAAACATTTGTTTTCCTGCTGTTTGTGAAATTATTGCCAAGAGAGGAGCATCAAACAATGCTGTAATGTCTTTTGATGTTTCTCCCTTGGTCTTAAATCAGGCTCTGATGTTAATTAGTTTGGTGGGGTGGGTTTGGGGTTTTTTTTAATCATTTAATGATTCGAGTATATATAAAATAATTTTCCTTGCCTACACCAAAATATTGCAGACTGGTGAGATGCTACTTGAGGTTTCAAGAGGCTGTGTGAAAGCCAGGGTCTTACACAGAAACTCAGTAAGGCACAGACAGGACAAGTATCAGTACAAATTTTTTGGCACCCTTTTAGGGTCTGCAGTTGCAACCAAATGTTGATAGGAGCTGAAAGGTTCTTTCAGTAGCTCCTAGAGAGCCAGGAGCCACCCAAGGCAAAAGGTTAAGAGGTGGCACAGGGTTTGTAAAGCCCTACCTGCAAATATCTGTGTTCAGTGACTTGGGTTTATTCTGAATCTTTCCCTGTTTCTTTCTTGGTGCAAATTTTCCCGCATCCTTGGGGCACTCTTTGTTTTCACAGAGTTTTAGACTTTCTGTAGCCTTATGAGGAGTATTCGTGTTCAGTAGAATTTCTCTAAATAAGCCACTATAGAGAATGACCTTTAAGCAAAGAAGAATGGTCATTCCAGAGGACTGGACAGTAATAACTTGAATAAAATGAGGAAAACACACCCTTATGATAGCTTAATTAAATACATTTATTTTATGACTACACAAAATAAAATTGTATTCTGGACTATCACCATCTGTATTTTCATATAGAAAATACCAAATAATTTCAAATGTTGCACCTATTTAATATCTGTTGTTATATTAGCATTTTGCAGCTAGTCAGATCTTTTAAATAGTGTTTAGTCTTAGTTATGCCCTTGATTATATATTATAATTCAATATCCAGAGGCCACAATAATTTTGTAGGGTAAGAGTTAGGGAGCATACAAATAAGATGATAATTTTATTGGTGTAAAAGCTTATCATGCTAAATGATTCTGGGTTTTCTTACATCTTTACCTTGGGTTTGTAGTGGTGCGGATGAAATTAGTGTTCCAACAGTGAAGAGCAATAAAGGATTCATCTAAGCTAACCAGACTGGTTTTTTATTTACTGTGAGGTTGGAACATGTTGGCCAGGGAGCTGCTGGATGCTCCATCCCTGGAAGTACTCAAGGGCAGGCTGGATGGGCCTTGGAGTAACCTGGTCTGAGGAAGGTGTCCCTGGCCGTGGTAGGGGGGTTGGAACTAAATGGTCTTTTAGGTCCCTTCCAACTCAGACTGTAATTCTATTATTTCCTTTGTAGTCTTTTGCACTTTTATAGTTAAGTGGAAGTTTAAGGGCAAAAAGAATTTTATTTAGGTATCTCTTTTAATGAAAAAAAGAATTGGGGCTTGAACTCCCCTGACTATCAGTGGTGTGTGCAGTGATTAACTTCAAGACAAGTTTCTGTGTGAAACCCCAGTTCACTGAAGTTCATTACCAGACACTTAAAATGTTCATGGTCATGACACAAGTCTGATTTCCCCTCTTTTTAAACAAGAAAGAAGAAAACAAAACACTGGAATATTCTAAAGAAGTTTTTTTAGGCCCTTGTCTCACATGATTATGCCACTGCTTCTTGCCTCCAGAGAGACAAAGACCCTAAACATTTTGTAGAAGTCTTACATCAAAGTGAGTAAATTCCTGAGGAGTATTTTTTGAATGCAGCAAAATTATCGATTTTATTTCTGAGTCAAGCTATGAAGGTAAATCATTAACATCATTAATCAGTTTAATATTTCAAGATGAAGTGTCTAGATGCTCCTTTTGGCAGGGACAACATTTTGCTTTCACTGGGAGATGATGAATTTTGAGTGTTGTCCTTTTTAAAGCCTTCAGAAGCTTTTGCCTGTGTAATGTTGTTCTGAGGCTGGAAGAGAAGTGCCCTAAGTATAGCTAATTATTTACTTCCCTCATCAAAGGTAAGCAATACTTCTCTTTGGGGTGAGTATGTGACTCACCACACTTACCTGTGTCTGCTACCTTTCCCCTCTTAAATATTTCAAGTAGAGATAGTGGAATGTGAAGACACTTCTGGAGCTATCAGCTGGAATGTCAATTTGCTGGGAAAAGAAATAAAATACACCTTAAAAGAAGCCACAGCTGATTCTGAAATTATTGTCTTTGCTGACAAGGTAGAATGGCACACACATGCAGCCTGCCTTAGTGAAACTGAAGTCCTACATGCTTTTTAGAATTGTTATAGGTGATCTAGATAGTGCTGTCTGTACCTAAAGTTGTCCAACTCTTTGTCAAATGGATCAGTTATAGGAATCTTTATAATGATGATTCTTTGACCATTGGGACCCTTGTCTGCTTCAACCTTTCTTCATGTCAACGAAAACCGCTTTTGTTTTTCTCAAGAAAAACTACCAGGAGATTATCTCTTACCACAGTTGTTGGTTTTGCCCATACCAATATTCTTGAGTTTTTTTACTGTGGTTTGGTTTAGAAACTCTCTCACCCCTTGCACAGTAGAGGGGAGACTTCAAACTTTTGTTATGTGTGTACCTTTTCTTACCTTTTTGAAAGTTCTGTCCAGATTCGTGCAGATTTTACTTCTAATAAACTTCCTTTTCTATACATGACAGAGTCTGGCAGCTAAATTAAACAGTTGTCATTGGGTGTGATCCATTTTGGCGTGGCTGACACTTTGGTTTTCTCACCCCTATCGCTCTGAAAGTTGAGAGTGGGGCACCTAGAGGTGTAGGGGAAGCTTGGAGAGTGACAGCATCCCTGTAGCTGGGTATCAGGTGGCTGAACAAATTGGAGACAACTGATGTAGAAGTCAAAACTGGGAAAATCAAGCAGATGGATCTTGTAAGGGGCACTTTAAATGTCACAGAGAATCTAGATTACTCTGCACACTTATGAAATCAAAACAGAGCTGTGAAACCCAAAGGCATGGTATAATCTTCATTTTCCTCTGCTGAATGGCCCACCTAACAGGCTGCTACTGCTTTATTAGTTCCAGTGGTACATGTCTGTACTGATATTTCACATAAAAACCTGTATTATTCCATATGGTGAAAGGGGTTTTCTACTATGCTTCCTTTTCTAAAATGTCACATGGGAAAAATTCCCATAAATAATGTTGTTTTCACCCAAACAATGTTCATAGTAGGAATGGTTTTTCTCATCGTGTAAAACAAGTTGGGTGATTGTGGAAAATATTGACCTAGTTCTTTCATGTTAAGAAAGAAAAAAAGTAAAGGGAAAACCACAGAAATGAACAATACAGTTAATTCCACATGGATCTCCTTTTGTATTTTTATATATGAAATAGCATTATGGGCAATAGTAAATAGGCTTTTAATGTGCCAGGAATTTAGCCTCAGGTATTTGGCTGCCCTTCCACAGTCCTGCTTCTACTGCTCTGTCAAACCATACAAGGATAACCTGTCCCTGTATGCTGTGTGTGGATGATAGCAGAGACTTCAGGGTGACATGTTCAGGCAGTAGGGAAGGTTGGGCATATTCCCTGGAGGAGCTCTAGGATGTGCTTATCAGTAGAATTTAAAGAATAGGCACTGTTACTGTGTTCAATCTTGCAGATTAATTTTCAGTGAAATATTAGCAAATAGTTTTTGTGCTCAAAAAATTAATCAAGAATAATTTCTAAAATTGCTTGACCTTGGATATTGCTTGGATAGAAAAAGATAGCTTTTTGAAGATGCTGTTGTAGTAAAAAAAAAAAATCGGCTTTTTCAATGAATAATCAGAGTTTCTGACTGATTACTTTTAAAAGAAATTAGTGTTTTCTTTGGTAACCAGTTGGGGTTTTTACAAGAGACACCTGGTCACAGGAGGATGTACTTTGGCTTGGAAATGCTCTTGTACTTGCAGAACATGTTTCCACCTAAGTTTATGGCATCCAGGCAGAGCCCCAGGGAGACACCATATGACCATTTCTGAGTCTTTAACTTGCTTTTCTGACCCAAAAGTTTTCAGCCTAAAGTTTTCTCAGAAAATGAAGAGTTATGAAACTGTGCAACTCTAGCTGCCGGTGTTCATTCCAATTCACTGTCAGGCTGCCGTGCTGATTGGGGCTGATCTTTCCTAGAACTGCTTTTGTGTGTGACTCTCTTGACTTATCTTAATGGAAAATACTCTCTTCTTTCTGACTTTTTCTATTACCTTCCTCCCCCTCTGTTTCTTCCACTTTCCTCATTCCTTCCTCTGTGGTCTGGCTCCAGCTCCAGGTGCTTTTCCGTTGGGCTAGAAACAATTAGTGCTGGTTTAATTTTTAGCTGCAGCTCCTCAGTAAGGAAGCTCTTCAACTTGGGTTTTAATTCCCTGGAGCAGGGTGGAGCCATCTGTAATCCTTGAGTGTTGATCACAGTGAGTTAGAGACAATTTCCAGAGTCTGGGATTCCCTGTTGGCCAGGAGGACTCAGTGATGGGATAATGAGTAAGATTCAATCACCCAAGTTTTAGGATTTTGAGGTTATATAAACTTGCTGATTCATATGATGAGAAAGCCACTGGCCACTGTTTAATTTCTGGGATCAGCTTCTGCTGCTGTAAATATTAACAGAGTGCCAGGAGAGAGGAGCTGCAGTGGTTTACAGCAGCAGGCTGGGGCTCTAATGTCTTCATAAATGTAAATGTGCATTGTTACAGTAATTCTCCCTTTGCTGGACTCATCAGTGAAGAATTTTGAAAGGTAATGGAAGAGTACTATGAATAATAATCCAAGCTCTCTAAAAAGATATTTCTAGTCTATTTCATAGAACTGATTGTGAGCACTCCAGCTGAGCTTGATGCATAAAAACACAGTATGTAAATAATACTAAATAATACTATCTATATTATTAAATCTCATTAAAATGGTTGCTGCTGTAGAAGAGATTTTGTCTTCCAAAAGAAAAATCCCATGCATGATGCAGTTTCCTATTCAAAGAATAAAAATTGTAGAGATTAACAGCTACTTTTCTACTTTATACATTTATAACAGCCACCTGAATTCTATTCTCTCATCAGTTATAAATGGTATTTGAATAACTTATTTCTGAATTAATTATCAGATTTTTAGAGCACACTGTTAATTCAGACTTGTTTGGAGAGATTTTTCAACAGCAGAGTGGGTATTTTAAGAGTGTTAGAAAACAGGGTTTGGAAATCTGATCAGGTCTTCAATTCTATGGTTCTCTCTAAATATTTTACAGCTGTTTGTAGCCTCTTCTAACTGATTTTCATTAGTTTTATTGCTCCAGTCTATTCCTGCCAAGTTTGCTGCAGACTCTGGTGCTGGTTCGCAGGCAGAGATTCTGTGCGAGGGCTTTGTCAGTCCAGTTCCTGCCTCTGGTTCCTGGTGGGACTAACTCCTCATTAAACTCCCCTAGGAACACTGCAGAATGAACTGCATGTACATTGCCCTGCAAATAATACATTGTAATTAATGTAAAATGACTCCCAGAGAATAATTTTCTTTGATAATCATACCATTATTTAACAATAATTCCTGTGGGTTTACTTTTATGTAACTTCTTGTGAGGAGTGTATGTGCCCACAGGTACTGTTTAAAAGCTAGTTGGGTAATTAAACATTTTTGCTGTAATTATTACCTCTTACAGCTGCTTCACTGAAATTAATAAGAAAGAAAACCTGGAGAAAAAAGCAGCAGGAAGTACATAATTGAAAAAGGTCTGACTTAATTTAAAAGAAAATACAAATAGGAAGTTAAAGGAACTGTCTCTGATACAACTTGGATGTGTCAAGTTTCATTTCAGCAATATGAATAGTAACATCAGCTGCATGATGATAATTTAGCACCCATTAGTATACAGTAATGAACTGAAATTTAGACGGCATTTTTATTTTATTCCAGGCTTGCCAACTTGTAATTAAAAAAATGAGTGAGAAATCATCCTTCATTTTGATAAATTCAGTACAGTTTTGCAGTGATTACTGTAAAGGTGATGGGATTTTTTTTTTTCTTTCATCTTTGCACTTCTCCAGTCACTTTTCTGTCTCGTTGGCACAGACAGGGAAGGCAGGTAAGAGGCTTGTTTCTGTCAGCCTGGCTGAGCTCGTTTGTGGATACAGAACTGAGAGGAGGGAAATGGACACTTCATTATGAAATCCCAGCAATTTGTAGACAAATGTAGCCTGGTGCTTGAGAGAACTCTTGGAGCTCCCTGAATTTCTGCAGATGGAGTGTTTCCTTGTCAATGGTTGGCATTTTTGGCAGGCAGAGGACCAGGGATGCTCAGCCAGCAGAGCCCTGCAGTTATGCACAGCTGTGGTGAAACAGGCTTTGTCCATCCTAGGACTGCATTAATGTAAGGAAATAAAATATCAAGGACTGTGCAACTCTGCATTATGTGCAAGGATTGGGAGGATTTTTCATATGAGCAAAGTGGGATGAAAAAGCAATGTTAACTGGGAGATTCATTTCCACCCTCTCAGCCCCCCTGAAGTTTTTGTCTGTGAATGTTTGCTCTCTCAGAGGGGCCAAAAGCTGTCACATTGGCTAATAAATCTTCCAGGAATTTGGAAACCCTGTGAGTTATGGAGCACTCATGTTGGGCTGTATGCAGGTATGCCTGAAGTGAGTGTAAAACCTGCAGAGATTCCAGAGTGTAGCTGTTGGAGACTCTGTGCTGCTGAGGGAGTCTCCAGCACAGACCCCATCACCCATCTCTGTAGAGTATTGTGGTCTTTTGTGGCTTTTTTTGATTCACTTACCTTTGAATGCTGGCAGTTCTGAAGTTACAGTTTAAGAATGGAAGGTTTCTGAGCTTTTGAGCTCTGTTATACAACTGTTGGTTTTGAAATATCAGCCTGTGAAAAAGGGATGTTAAGTGTGTTTGCAAAGGGAGGATTTGAATGGTGCATTAACTGAATTTTAACTTGTCTTAAGCAGATAAAACGTCGTAGTTTAGTCAAAATCTGAGAGTCATAATCCCCAACTCTGTCCAGGGAGCAAGTTATTTCCACTTACGTTTTAATTGTCTTCATTTTTGTGTTTAAGATGGGGTTTGATTCATTGTCAGTACCGTTTGTGACCATTTCGATGGTGCTCATCATGAGAGGAGCTGAATTTCCTGGCACCGATTTCCCATAGAATAATTATTGCATACATGTGCTATTGGTACAAAAAGATTTTATCTTTGCGTCCCCAGAAAGAATCTAAAACTGATTTTTCCATCAGAGCATCTTGAGTAAAATGAGTTTCTCTGTTTCCTCCTGCATATTCTGGCCTTCAGCCAAAGCATGGCTTTATGAATTCAGAAACTTGAAGAATGAGTATAGTTTTGAAAGCTAAATAATATGTGGGAGGAAATGTCGGTAGTTGTGAAGCTCTTGTGTTAGAAATGTAGCTACGCTACATGAAGTAGGATTTTTTTTCCTTGAATTCCTTTGATAAATCATAACGCTAGAGCCCAAGGGTTGTCTCTATTCAAAGGGCAATTCGTATTTCCTCTTGGTTAGAGGGCAGCTTTGAGTACTGATGGCCCTGTGAAGTAAGTCAGAGTAATTTAAATTTTAAATGTCTCAGTGCGGTTCCTGCAATTTGCAAATGCTTCGGGAAGTTCCAGATCAATAGAAAACCGAGGTGGGTGTCTCCTTACGAGCCACATCGCCCTTGGGCAACATCAGGCTCTGGGCACACCATTCCTGAGCTGCATCCTGAACTGGGCTATTGTCTGTCTTAAATGGTACGTCAGGAGGAGTAATCAGATAGTTATGTTAAATTGACTGCGGTTCGAATCTTCCTCTGAACAGTGATTAGAGCCCGAGATAAAGCTGGTGGTTCAAAGTGACTCCCTAGCAAGTCACTTAAGCTTTCAGGATCAAACGCTGCCAAATTCCGGGAAGACTTTAGCATGAACACTGAAGGTATTTCCTGTTTCCACCTTGCAAGTGAGCAGTAACTCACCACTAGAGTTTGGTAGGAAAAGCACAAAGTTTCTTTTAAATAATGTGGCAATCGAGTATTTTCTAATACGTTGCAGTTCCCAGATGCTGAAGAGGGGGATTCTGTGACATTGCCAACAGCATGGGAATGTAACAAGCTGTTTACTCCATTAGCTGACAAAATGTACAGCTTGGGTTATGGCAAGACCTTCTTTTTCCTTTGAAATTGCTTATGGTTTCCAAACTGCATGCTGTAAGGAGAAGAGACGTGTTCACTTAGGAAGCTCACAGCTATTTGGACACCTGTAAACTGAAGGGGAGTAAACCTCCCTCAAGACTTCACAAGAAAGCTTAGCTGAAAGAAAAAATTCACCTCAGGAGCTCAACGTGGCTTCTTTTGGGCCTTTCTGCCCGACAGCTTCATTGCTGGCACATGAATGCAGCTTTCCAGACAGCCAAGTATTAATAAATCATAGTTGGTTTATCTATGTAAAAGTTGTTGAAATTATGCAAATTAACTGTTCAAACAGACCCTTTCAGGGGGAAAACCCAATTTCTGTGAATTATACTACAAGTAAATGCAGTCTGAAATGAGATACATTGCTTACTGTATCAAAGGGGCATGAACAAGTGTTAAAAAGGTGATAGGAAAACACTTTACCAGCATATCTTACACCTCAGGAGGCTTCCTAAGGAAATGAACTAAATATTTTTAACAAGAAGAGAAGGAAATAAGCAATGATAATATTAAATAGCTTAGTAGAGCAGTGATCTCTAAATCTTGGCAGATAAATAATCTGTGAGTGGATCATCATAAAGCTCACAGCAGAGAGGGAAAAGCAACACAAAGGGAGCGCTGTAAATGCATATGGATCCAGAAAATGACAAAAAAAAAGGAAAAATTGGTAAAGGTAACTGAATTTTTAGTATGGAGTTGTTAGAAAAGTATAATTAAGGAGAAAAAAAAATAAGAGCAGAAATTAAAGACAGCCTGAACTACTGTAGTAATTAATATGATTCTGTGCTTTTTTGTTGCTGGAAAAGTTTTCTCCTGTAGTGTTTCAGGCAGGATAAAGGAATGAGTTGAAGCTCAGTAGAAAAGAAGGTCATATGTTGGCCAAATTTAATCCTGACCATAACTCAACTAAACCCTTATTTGCAACACCTCCCCCAGTGTTTTATAGTCTAGGTTGTCCTCACATATTTAGAGATATTTGAATCTGTCCATCAGGACTGGTACTGTAGTGTCCTGAAATGACAGGGTATGTTAAGAGAAGTTCATTGAGGCTTTAGGTCGAGGTGCAGCTTTGTTGATTGAAGTACTGATTCATGCAGACAAGTAGAGGTGCAATCTTTCACCCCTGCTGTTTGGAGCCACTGTTCATTTAAGTGGGAAAAAGTGGGAGATGAAAAAGGTAACTCAGGTAGAACATACATTATGTTACTTTGCAAAAACCACAGCTAGGTTGTTTTCCAGCAGACACTCATGGGCAAAAGAAAGAAGGGGGAAAGAAAAGAAAAAAGAGAAGGTGAGTTAAAAATCAAATAGACTTAATGAAAACCACAGTAATTTTCAACCCTGATAATGCGATGCAAAAAAAAGCAAGATGCAAACCAGACATCTTCACTTTGCATGGCAGTAAGATGGGGATGAACAGGATGTCCAGAAGGAAGTAGTGCAGTACATCAGTGAGGCAGCAGCTGCATTTGGCCAGCATGAAGAAGATGTAGGTGTTGATAATCCACAATTTAAAACTCCAGTATAGGAGTCTTCCACTGAAATTCTGTTTCCACCTTAACAGTTGAATGTGAAAGCTGGAAATCCACCAAAGGTACAGACAGACGTCTGAAAGCTTTTGAAATTAAATGCCTTGGGGAAATAGTAGGTATTAAATGGAATGAATTTATAACAAATACTGAGATTCGTCGGGGAGTTGAACAAGACTTAATCTCCTAAATTATCCAGAAATGAAGATGGAAATATCTAGGATATGTGGTAAGAATGAAGCCAGATCTGATGCCAGACTGTCTGCCATGGCAGGAATGCCTTCAGGCTGACTGTAGAACATGAAACAGGGGCTGACCAAGATAATTCCTCCATTGGAAATACTTAGAGCCAGAAACATCACAGGTGGCTTCACAAAGTGGGGGGCAGTCAAGGAGAAAGCCAGATGAACAACAATCAGCAGGGTCCCACATTTGTTTGAGGGAACCCTTGGCAGCATAGGGAAAAAAATGTGAGTTCAGTGGCACCAACTCTGGCATTTCACGTCTCTTAGGGGCTATAAATGCTTGGCAGACCTGTGGAATGATTTCAGGACTTTTGTCAGCACCGCTGCAGTCCTGATGAGCAGAAAGGACGGATGTATTTTAACCCCAGAGTTCCAGCTCTCTCTGTCGCTTGCAGCTGGCAGCTGCAGTGAGCTCTGTAATTTATGTAAACTCTGCACCACCCACAAGACTCTAAGATCAACACACAAAGTGGTTTCTGCCGGTATGAGGGAGAAAACCACCAGGTTGTCTTCCTGCATCCGGGTGGAGGAAGTCAGTGATTGTCTGCTTGCACTAATAAGAGGAGGCATGTCTGTGGGGCCTTTTCTCCAGGCAGAGTGTCTTGGCTTCTGACCCAGCCAGTGCACCGCTGTTCTTAATTAGCCGTGTCTTGACTGCATTAATATCCTGGCATGCAGCTATCTGGGATTCTGGAGTTAGGCTGTTCTTCAGTGTTACCCACTCTTTCTTGGTCACTGGAGTTGTGTCACCTGCTCTGTGGCACCAGCAGCAGCCTCAGTCACCACATCTGGCTGTTCCCAAAGTCTTTTGGCTCGTTTGGGCCCGAGGAAGTTCTTTAACTGCTTAAAGACTCATGCTGCATGTCTGCTGCTAGATGTTCTCTGTCAAAGAGTGCTGTGCTGTGTGAGCATCACTTTGCAGGTGCTGGTTAGAGGCTTCTGACCCACCTGTTTCTCTTTTCCTCCTCAATTTATAACTTAAACATGGGTTAGGAATGCACCTTTTGAAAGGACAAAAGGGCTTCATTGATGTTCAGGCATATAGCCATAGCAGAGGAGTTGGAACGAGATGATCTTTAGGTCCTTTCTGACCCAATCATTCTGCTATTCTTCCCATTACCAGGTAGTGAGTTAAAACCCACAGTGTGTCTTCTGCTTGTTCCTTTATCAAAAACATGGTTGGCATCCTGTGGACAGAGGCATCCTGTGCTGTTTGTTCTGCTCAGCCAGCTCCTGCCTGGCCACCAGCTATGCCCTTGGCAGGGAGAAAGACACCTTGGATCTCTCCCCAAGGCTGCCAGGTGTTCCCAAGTTTGCCTTAGTCGGTCTCAAGTAGGCTTGGCACCTGCCTTGTACCGGGTATGTGTTAGCTGTGCAAAGGCAGGAGGGCTGTGTCTCTCAAAGAGGGGAGTTTAAACCAGGATTTGGTTTTTTCACTCCCTGTTTGTTTGGAATATAAGCCTCAAGATGGGTCTGTAAAAGGTAAAATCACCTTGGTATCCAATTTCAAGTACAAATGAGTGATATTTATTGTATTGTGGCTTTATTCTCTCTCTTGAGTTCAATGACTTTTCCTGTAGCTTGCAGTTATTGTGACCAGTATCTACTTTATTGCTTAAAATGGTCTTCCAGAACCACAGTAGTAAAATAAGATCTTTCAAATAATGAAAACCAGAAATTTATTTTTTTTCAGCCACAGCGCTGGCAGTAATGTCGGAAAGTCACTGATTTCCTTTTGAAACTGTTTCTGAATTGTTTCCTTGATGTTGCCTACCTCTCTGCTGATTTCTTTCTTTAGAAGCAGCTGCTTTCACATATCTGGTTTGTTCCAGGAATATTTCTTTTGCACTTTGTTTACCTGTAGTTTGTCAGACAGGTCTGAAAAGTTTGGTCACAAGCCAGGAAAAGTTATGAAGAATTTTGTGGTGGGGTAGTCACTGAAGTAACCAGGTGTAAGGATTACAGAAACTGGTATGACACAAGGTTATATAAAATGGATCATGCAGCTTTAGAAATACATTTTCTTGTCTGCAGCACAGTTTAACTTCTCCTTGTCACACACTGAAGTATGCAGCCTTGAGAAGTGTTCAGAGCATGTCCTGTGGATGAATCCTAGGAGAACAGAAAGTAGATGAAAAGCTAGTACAAGGCAGGTCCTGATGGAGCTGACCTGCTGTCATTTTTTGTCATTTGAGGCTAAGCTGTCTCTCAAAAGAACATCTCATCCTATGCTGGTAATTTAATCAGTCAGAGCACTGGTAATATAAAGGTAAAGCTTATGTACAGAAAATAATGTATTGTGTGGTAGATCATTGTTGCAGTGTTCAAAAGCTTCTGAGGAGAATTGTGCTATTTTGGCAGGAGTTCAAAATTCTCTTTCCTACAAGGAACAGGTTCGATGGTTTGTTTTTTCTCTAGCATGTCATTTTGAGGTTACATGGTAACATCTGTCAGAACTATGCTAACCCCTGTCATCCAGCTGTTATAATTGTGGTATTTTCCTTCCTTTTCCTTCTCTTGCCTCTCCTTTCTGCTTTCCCTTTCTCCCCCTTCAGAAAACAGAAAAAAAAAAGAAGGTTAAAAAACCCAACAATGAAAACCACCTCCTTTTATACTGAAACTTCAGGTGGAATGAAGTGGTTATAAAAGCATCTGTCAACACAAGAATGGTTTGCCAAGCCAAGTATTTGGGTTGGAAGTCATGCCTTCCCAACTGCTTGAAAACAGGAAGTATCTCTGTTAAGTGATGGATAGCTCTACTTTGCTGAGAGGAAGAAAAGGCTTTTTTTCTTTCTTTTTTTTTTTATTTGCCTCTGGGCCAACAAATGAGTTCTGCAGTTGTTCCCTGTATGTAAAGAAAGACTGCTGTGGAAATGTATGTATGGGTGCACACATCTGTGTGGATGTGTGTGTGTGTATATATATATAATTGTGTGTGTATATGAATATACCAACAAAAAAAAAGTTCAAAACTCAAAACCAGCAATACACTTTGTACATGATTGGTCCCTGTCAGAAGCCAGCCCAGGCACATCTTATCCTAGTGATTCCTGTAAAGCTCTCAAAATCTGTCAGAAACAGCCTGCAGGATTGCAACGGCTCCTGGGTGATTAATTGCCAAAAGAGTCTGGTTCCAGGTTCCATTACATGTAATTGTTATCTTTTTCTAAAGGGGTGCTTTCATTAAACCCCCACCCCACCACCCCCCCTAAAA
>VXBB01022675.1:234273-252662 GCA_013399915.1 Illadopsis cleaveri
CCCCCCACCCCACCCCCCCCCCAAAAAAAAAAAAAAAAAAAAAAAGAGCTGAGATTCCTGAGGTTTTGCACCTCTTAGACAGGAGCATGGAGGACTCTCTTATGTAAACATACTGAAGAGGGTATGTTATGTTGTTTATTAGCTGATGATAGATTTTTTTTTTTCCCCCTTTCACTTAATTTTGACTTTACTAAAAATGATTTTGTTAGAAATGGGGGAGAAAAGGCTGCATGGAGTGGGCATCTTCCAGTGTCTTCTCCACATTAAAACCTCACTGTGAGACCCAGCAAGTGGCAAAGGACTAGATTGCTCCTGCTCCTTGCTGAAAATGCAGGAGAACAGCTGAAACTTGGGACATCCTCTGTGCCATTGTGGTGAGACTTCTCAGACCGGACATGGGAGAGGACAAAACCTTGTGTCTGACACCCTTTTGCAAAGTAGGTTTGTGACTTTAAAACATGTGGTTGAGTGTCCTGAAGGTACAGGCAGATTGCGAAGAATAAATTGCTTTTCTGAGGCCATATTGACAAAGCAGGATTCCCTGATTCCTTGGCAGTGCCTCAGTGTGTTTGAACACACATAATTTGGAGCTGAATTTCTGTGGTGCCAAACTGGAATTGTATCAGCATGGTTGCTTGGGTTTGGACTGGTTTTACTGCATTGAAAACGGGCCGTGTTTCTGACAGGTTTAGACTTTTATAGATGGGGGCCCGGGCAAAGCTTGGCTCCCAATGAGCACTGCAGTGATTTGTGCCAGCCAGCCAATTTAACTGTTTGAAATATCAGATGGGAAAAAAAAGCATGGAGATACTGGTTCTGCAGCTGCAGAGTATCTGCCTGAAGATGTTTCTGCCAAGAGAAGTGGTTCAAACTTGGTTTCTTGAGATATTTTAATCCTATCTGAACAAAACTACATAAAAACGTGCCCTGGTATTGTCTGCATGGGCCAAGGAGCACATTGTTCCTCACAGTTGTGTTTGCATGGTCTCACTGCAACGGAACAAGTCTCCTCAAGTCTCCTTTCTCCATGATTCCCTGTGAATTGGCTCTATCAATCACATTCTGCCAGTGGCAGGATGGTGATGGGCAGTGATCAGGGCACTGTTGTTAGTCTGATTAAAAAGATGAGAATATTTTGTGGCATCCAGCTTTGTGCAGGTTTGGAAAGCCAAGCTTGGCCTTCCTCAGAGGCTTTTGAGGCTTGATATGCTTTCACATTAACTCTGGAAATTTTTGCTTTCTTGAAGCACTTCAAGCACTGCCTATTTGTAGTTATTGAAGTTATGCTCATATCTGTTTTAAATCACCACCCTTAGTGGAAATGACTGGCTTGCTGTGAAACATGCAGAAGCAGGGCATGTCGTTCCAGCAGGCGATGACAGTGGTTTCAATTGATTCAAGGCAGTTCTTTCCCCAGGTTTCATTTTGTAAGGAAAGATGAATTCACTGTTTTCCTGCACACTGTAAGGTAAACTGTTCTGCTGTAATAGCTAAGAGACTGATCTGTAGTGCTGGCTGAAGATGTTAGCTCCTGTAGGTAGCCAGCAAAGACAGCAGTTCCAGAGGGCACATAGAATTACACGGAGGAGTTTCCCACTGTTGATGTGACAAACTGGAAACAGGTATGAATTAGTTGTTGAAGGGAAAAGATTAACTGAAGATGTATACCTGGAGGATAAGCAGAGGGAGTAGCTGCTACACACACACAGGCAGGGGCATCTGGGGGACAGATCATGTTCTTACTTTGAAGATGGTTCATTCTCCATATCGCTTCATCTTGCTTTGGACTAGGATCATCTCAGCTGTCTCCCAGTTGCAGTTGGTTTGCTGTTTGCCAGTGTATCAAAGCACATGTTTGCTCCCTGCCTTTAATTCGTGCTCCTGCTGAATGCCTGAGCAGAGGGTTCCTGCCGCGCTGCTGCCACTCAGTAGCGCGTTCCTGCTGAACACCTGCTGTCAAACTATCATGTCCTTTCTTGTCAACTTGCACAACGCTCCAGGTCTTGAGCAAGACTGACACCACGGAAGGGCTGTGCAGCCTGGCTTTAAAAATCTGTGTGGAAAGCGAAGCCTTCGCACACGAGACTGCAGTATTTTCTAGGAGCTGGTTGTTAATAATATTTGATAAAATTCTGGTAGCAAATGCACTTTATGAAGTAGTGGATGCACCATAGGTTATGGAACCAGAAGTGCTCCACCCTGAGAGGAATTGTAGATATTGTGTAATGACAGCAGAGGGTAATCTGCACAGATCTTGGGAGATGTACAAGGGTGGTGACCAGCAAAGAAAGTCATCAAAGAAGGGAACTGGTTAGAGATGTTGGCACGTGCTGACGGTGGTGACAGACGTTGGCACAGAAGGAAGAAGGTGGGGAGGTGGAAGAGTGTGAGGAAAGGGGCTCTTGGCAGGAATAAGGCAGTATCGCTTGACTCGGGAGCCTGTAATTACAAGACTCCAGCCTTGTGACACAGTGAATAAGCGTGTCACCTGGAGCAGAGGAATTCGGGGTTGCCTCCCGAAGCAGCTCGTGCCAGATGGAGTGGGAGTAAAAACCTTGTGGGAGAATAAAATTTAGCTCTCCACTGGACTGTGATTTTTAAGTCCTTAATAGTAATACTCCAATGTGTCCTTTCCCTTCAGCACCTTCATTTAATTCTGGTAATTTACTTATGGTTGAAAAAAAGCCTCCACTAATCTCTCTAGCAAACAGGATGGATGAGCTTCCTGTACCTGAAACTTTCAAAGATCCTAAAATGCCAGGTGCTTCCTGATCTATTGGGCTGGGAGCATGACCTGCTCTGGCACAGAGCAAGAATGAAACATCAGGCACCGAGGTAAGCCTCAAAAGCGTAGGAGAAGCACCTTGACTGGAGCTGCCTTCACTCCTGCCAGAGATAAATGATGGCACAAGAAGGCCTTAGCACTTCCCACACTTGCAATGCATCTGTCCTGACATGTGGGCAAAACCATGGAAAGCATCTCACAGGCAGCGACTGCTCGCACAGGCTGCAGGAAGGCTGTGACGGAGTGGTGAGGCCCTGGCACAGACTTCCTAGAGAAGCTGTGCATTCCCCATCCCTGGAAGTGTTCCAAGCCAGGCTGGATGGGGCTTTAGGCAACTTGGTCTCATGGAAGTTGACCTCACCTATGGCAGGGGGGTTAGAACTGGATAATCTTTAAGGTCCCTTCCAACCCAGGCCATTCTCTGATTCTATGATTCAGTTTCTTTAAAATGACTTAGAAATGTTCAAATACTGATGGTGAAAGTAAAAAAAAAACACCCTGCATTACCCAATGAAGTTACAAGATATAGAGCATCTCTTGTTTTGAGGAGTCCATGTAAGTAGGAGCCATGACCACAGTTCATAAATAGCAATTGTTAATCTAAATTGGAAGGATTTAGTTACAAAGGAACTATTCCCAGTCCTCTCATTTTCATCAGTGGTCTAATCCCAAGGGACTCCAAAGGCAAAATTAAACTTTTAGTTGCATTTTTTAGGTTTTGCATTAAAAGCTATGTATTTGCTTGAAAGGAAAAAAATTCACACTAAAAATCTGTTCCTACTTGTGGAGGTTGATTGCAGCAGAGAACATGCAGTAACATTGATTCTCCAGATGAGTTTCTCTACCTCCTGAACTGATTTGCTTTCTCTTACTCACCTCAATATGCCACTTATTGTTTGGGAGTTTTTAAGTTGTATTTCTTTTTGCTAAGGTTAGGTTACCCTCTTGCAGAGTTAATGTGTGAGTTTTTGTTATAAGATGTGATTAAGAATGCTTTTGATGAATTAAACATGCCTGTGGAGATACAACAGTAGGAAATTTTTTTTTCCTGTCCCATAGAGAGCTCATCATCTGGTTATGCTTCTGCCACTGTTGTAGTTGTGCATTCTTTGACAATGTGATTTTTGAAATGGCCAAGTATCCTTTGACAAAGCTAATTAAAGGTAGATGCTTTAAAAAAAAAAAAGGGAAATGGGAGGAGGAAAATTAGCAAAGCCCTAAGGTTAAATCTGATCCATTCTTAACAGGAACCACAAATATTTTCCAGGCTTCACCTATTAATATTTTCTTTCCTGAAATAATTGTCTTCATAATTGCACACAAAATACACATTTTTGACCTAGCTATCTTTTCCAATGATATATGTTAAAGAAATACTCTATTTTAATAACAAAAAAAAATGAGACTTTTCTTTCTGAAAGGGCAGCAGTTTCTCCTTAAAAAACTCTGGTTTTGCTCTTGATGATACTCTGTATTACATGACAATCATCCCACTTGCCTAGTGTTCCCCAGAGGAGCATTGTATCTGTGTACCACTCATAACCTTTCAATGCACAAGCACTTAGACCCCTTTTGTAACTGTTGTGGTAACAACAAAAAAAACCACATAAACCTGCAGAAGAATTGCTCAGTGGTACAAAGTATTCTGGGTTCAAAGTATTCTGGGTTCTATCAAAACCCCAGTTACTTGATTTTGTGCCCTTCCTGGCCGATGTAAATTATGCAGCCCTTGCATCTTGACATCAGTGAGTTATGTAGCTCTGCACTCACATCAATTAATTTTGGCCCCATCAACTTCCCACCTCCTGTGTGCTCCTCGCCCCAAATCGGGTTTGCATCTCCCAGCCGCGAGCGGTTCATCTCGCGCTCCCGGCAGCCGCATCTGCCCGGGCCTGCAGCCCCGCTTCAACTCTTCACCCTCCCCCTCCTGCCTCTGCTCCTGCTCAGCCACCACCTGCTCCTGCTGAATCCCTCCTCCTCCTCCTGCTCCTGCTCCACAGCGTGGATCCATCCTGCTGCTCCTGCTGAATCCCTCCTCCTCCTCCTGCTCCACAATGTGGATCCATCCTCATGCCTTGCCAATGGGTCACTCAGTCCAGAGAAGTGGGGCTGGCCCAGAGGTGACCTGGTTGTCATTATTGCTCTTCTCCCCATTTTCAAAGTGGGTGTTGCGAGATTGAAGCTCCATCTTCTGGAATGGCTTGTGAAAGTCATGGTGTGCTTGGAGCAGCCCCCTCCAAAGCCCTGTCCGTGGGGAAGGCTGGATCACACAACATCCCACTGAGAAAAGCAGTAGTTTCCAGGTCTGTACAAAAAATGGTGTTGAGGAGAAAGGTGGTGCCAGCACCCATCCAACTCAGCCCTGCTGGTTAGCATGACCTGGGCCTTGGGCTTGAAGTGCTGTAGGTGCCCACATCATGTGCCTCAGCAGGCTTCCCTAAGCAACCCAGAAGAGATCATTTCTCTCCAGTGAGCAAAAACATCACGAGGGATGTCTTGTTCCCTTACTGCCACTCTCTGTGTGCAGCTTGGTTCTGAATTCTAAATTATTTTGGCCAGAAAGGAAAAGCATCTCTGTGAGAAGTGTGCAGAGGTCAAAAGCCTGGGAGGGCAGTGTGATGTCCTGCAAACAAGAAAGGCCTCGACTTGCTGTTGCGTTCCGAGCAGCCAGCAGCAGAGCAGCTCTGCAGCCCACCCACAGCCCCTCACCAGGCCTTTCTCCTCCAGTAACACCAGATGGGTCAAGGCAGGCCCCTTCCTCACCCTCTCCTCCTGATTTTAACTCCTCAGGAGCATGGAGAGAGGGAGATTGGTGGCTTACCAAGGGGCCGAGGTGAGGGCAGCAGTGCCAGGAGCAGTCGGGCTGTGCCCAGGGTCTCCCAGGGTCACCATGTCAGGAGGGCTGATGGAGATCAGCTCTCAGTTCAATCTGCTTTTGTCTCCAGGGGCTGAAGGGAGTCTGACTCTCATCTCAAGCTGAGGTTATAGAATATTTTCTCTCCTTTTTGTGTGTGTTGATATGGCTAGCGTGCACTGCTGCAACTGAATTGTTCTTTTTTTGTACAGTTCCCAGCACATCTGGTCACCTTGGATAAGGTCCCTGGGCCTGATTGTAGCAAAAAAGTAACAATAGCATCCTTAAAACTTGGGCCTTCAACTACCACCACCTGTAAAACACAAAACACTGGAGACAAACTGGAGGAAACACAGATTTTAGTTACTGACTAGAAAAAAGTATGTTTACTATGTTATATCTACAGTTGTGCTTTACGTGTCTTGGAACTGAGAGCCAGGCAATGGAGCGCTTGCTTCCAGCTGATTGGCACTGAGCATTTTCCCTGTCCCACCTGCACCACAGCCCTGGTCATTCACCAGTGGAAAGCTAAGCTGGCTCTAGAAAATGTTCTAATTATCTGGGTGTCCTGATAAAACCTGCCTTGGTTTGAAAGAGGCATCACCATACTCACGTGAACACTTCTTGTTTCTCCTAAATAACAGAATTAGCTATGGGCATTTCCTTAAGAGCACGCAGAACACAATTGCAGTCTAATTCCTCTCCCTCCAAGCCTAGTCTTGAAACATGCAAATTTCTCTTTCAAGTATTTTGGCAAAAAATGGCAACATCCTGACATACACACATAATTTAGACCCTGAATTATACACTGGTCGAGATCTCGTCAGTGAGCTGAGTTCTTGGGTGGATTCATCAGGAGTGCTGTGGAAAACAGCACAGTCTGCTGAGCAAATATCAGTGGACAGCTGGTTTCTTTGCTCTCTTTTGTAGACATCCAGCACTGGCCCACTGCAGGGACAGGGTGCTGGGCTGGGTATGGACCTGTGGTCGTCCCAGCCTTGCTCTATCCTTGCACAGCTCCATGCAGCACCACAAGGCCTTTCACCTCAGTGTGCTTTCTGCTGAGCATTTTTATGTTCTATTTTAAAAATAACAAGATAGCTCTTAACATTCAGGATACATTTTTCCACTTTGAAGCACCACAACAGTCTTTTTAAAGAAACTCTAGGAAGGGTGTTAACTTGATCAATGCTGTGCAGGAAGGAAAGCTCTTTCCTACTATTTTTTCAGCATGACTTTCACTGACATGATCAGGCTGGGAAAAGTCTTACTGGCTGACAGCCCAGGACAGCCATGCAATATCTCTAGTCATCTGGAACTCAAACTAGTCTACCCAAGGGAGAACCATAACATAAAAACAATTTAGGTTACATGCTGAATCTTATAAACATTGTTCAGTTTTTAAAAAAATAGTTTAAATACTATTTATGTGCATTCGCTGTGCATGGGATTATTGTATTTTGCTTCTCTTTTTTCCAACTGTCAAGCAAGAAAGGCTGGGAGGGTTTTTACTTTTTTTCTTTTTAAACTGTAGATGGTTTTCAGAAATCCTGGAGATTTTTTATAAACACAGGGAAATGAGCTTCCTCCCTTCTCATAAATTTAAGAGCTTGGCTTCTCCTCTATATCGGATATAATTGTTTTATATATAGATAAAGTTTACTTTTTTGACCCTGTCCAGAAAGCTGTTTGAAGAGAGCTTCCAGAGGCCCAGTGGTCCCCCTCCTGCACACACAGGGCTTTCACCAGACCAGATCAGGGAGGGCTTGGCTTCCTCTGCTGAGCCATAAAACCCCCAAGGGCAGAATTTCCACAGCCTCTCCAATAACCTGCCCTGAGGCTGTGCTTCTCTTCTAGAAATTTTTTCCTCTCATCCAGTCTGAACCCTCCATGCTGCCCTTTGTGGGCATTGTCCCATCTCACATTGTCTGTCTCTGTTTGTTCTGCCACCCTCCCACGTGTAGTATAATCTGAGTAACCCTGAACACACGAAGTGCAAAGCCAAACACATGTATGAAGCTGACCACCACTAGCCTCTCTCTGTTGTTACCTTATTTTGCATAAAAAACTCTGTGAGAGTAGCCTGCTCATCTGTAAGCATGTGGGATAAAGCAACATGGATCCACAGTGTAAGATTCACGTCAACAAAACCCTTCTTTTCTCTGCCCGTTGTCTTGGTGGAGGATCTGAACTTGGGATGCGTCAATTGCCACCTGTCCTTCTGCCAACTCCTAACATTCCAGCACACCTTGAAACAAGTCTAGAAGTATTATTTTAGGGAAATGACTATGGTTCCTTTATGATTCCTTTTTTCCATAAACTGCTATTTCACAAGCTGACTAGCTTTTCTGTCTTTTCTCGTGCAGGTTCTTGCTTTTGCTGAAATTGTTGGTTATTTGGCGGCAGTGTTGTTTTTGAGTTGTGTTTTTTTTACTTCCTTGATGTGCTGTAACTTTTGCTGTGGTGCTTTCGTTGCAGGCCTTGCTGAGGCCGGGGCGAATAGACAGAATTATCTACGTGCCACTGCCAGATGCAGCCACCCGCAGGGAAATCTTCAAGCTTCATTTCCAGTCCATGCCAGTCAGTGATGAAGTCTGCTTGGCCGAGCTCGTGGAGCGCACACAGAAGTACTCGGGAGCAGAGGTAAAACTTCCAGGAGTCGGTGCACAAATGGTGTTCAAAGTTGAACTCAAATACCTCTTGAGCTTTCTCAGGGTGCTGGTGGGAATTGTGAAAGGGAATATTTCCGATATTCCTGTGTTTTTGCAGTCTGAGGCTTTTTTACTTCAAGGTCCCCATCAGAGGAGTGGTGCCAGGGGAAGGGTCTCTTTCAGGGTGAGCCGTCATACAGTTGCAGGCAGCCTCATTAAGGATGTGCTGCCAGGAGTGGAGGGAGGTGAAGGCAAGTTCTCCCAGACTTCCCAGACAGTTCCCCCACATCTCTGGGAATCTTTTGAGTGTAGGATTGTGGCTGAGAGCCTCAGGAGGAGAGAGGAGAGACAGAGTTAGGAAACACTGCTGGGGAATTGCAAAGGAGTCACTTTGAAGCTTGTATTTTCCTATTCCATATAATCAAGACCTCACAGCAGCACTTATTGTTATAGCTCATTGCTATTACTAAGCTTCTGACAGTGGATGTCAGACAATTATTTCCTGTCCTGGGTAGAAGGAGAAACTTTCTCAGATGCTGCTGCCTGGCAGTTATAATAAGTATCAGTACATTAGTGGTCACCATTCTGCTCCCTGAATATTATTCATGTCAGTGTCTTGTGAAAGGATATTTCATTCTCTCCTCATTTTAATTAATTGAGAGTAATTATATTAATTCAAAAATTCAAAGAATGTTAATAAGATTGCCAAGTTGAGCTCTTGAAAGGTAGGAAATACCAGAATTTCCACCTTGCTGTAGCCAACCCTAGTGTCTGCATTATCACACCATCTAATTACATAGTCACCTTCTGGTTTTTCCATAGTAGTGTGGAAAATGTGATGTGCTTGCCTTGGCTCCCCATCTCTCTTTGTGTTGTTTACAAGGGCAGGCAAATAAGCTAAACTTTTGTCTTGGATGGTTGTGGAGGATTTGTGTGATTACTGAAGGCCCTTCTCAGAGGAGTGGTGGTGCTCCCAGGCAAGGTGGCTCCTCATTTAGCTGTCACTTAGATGCTGGTAGGCTGTAAAATGCTGTGCTGCCTACTAATAATCTCTGGCTGGTGAGGGCACTGCTCTGTGCGCTATGGAGTCATTTTGGGAAGCAGTGTGACAGCAGACACCAAAGCCAAACCCACCAGAGCTTTCCTCCTGCACAGCACAGGGCAGACTGCACTCTGGGAATAAATGAATGAATGAATGGAAGCTGTGTAGTGAGCAGAGACGGTTTGTGTAGCAAATCTTTCTGCCCGGAATGTGGGCTCTCACAATGAAAAAAAAAAGGCAACAATAAAAAGAATTTCAGGCTTAAGTGTTGGTCTGGAAGACTGTCACAGCTCTACTGCCTCCACTTTTTGGAGCAGTGACCTGGAGCAGTGTTATGTTTATATTTAGGGGACAGTGATACAACTTGGGAAAATTTATCTGCCTCTGGCTGAGTTACAAGCCGCCAAAAACATAAATATAAACATATCCTCTGTTGCATATGGCAACTGTCGCCTTACCAGGCAACAAACGCAGTGCTTGTGTTTTAGAAATTCCAAGCATATGGGGATTTCCTTTGGATCTGGATCAGCTGAAAAGCTAGTGGTGAATTCCAGTGCCTGGATGATAATGAGTCACAAATGTCTTGGTGCTGGCTTTGTACAGAACCAAAAATAAGTTAATGGGTCACTGAGTGTAGCTACAGGGAAAAAAAAAAGCTGCCTGTTTCTAATATGGCATTTCTCACGAATTCTGTTCTTTTACATCATGCAAAGTATTATAATAACTGGGATGTAAAGAGTAAATACAGAAAAAGCCTCAGTCAGGGTTCCTTGGAAGAATATATAAAGTCTTGACAGTTGGCACACACAGTGGCCAGTTTCATTAAAGCCTTTTCTTCCCAGTGTCTCCAGCTTCCCAGCTTTACAAATAGTTTCCGCTGCTGAATGGCAAGTTCCCATTCCACTGTTCTAGCCTTTGTTCAGAGAAAGAAATGGAAAATGCCTGGTTTTGTGACTGGAAGATGGTGTATGAATAGTGAGCTGCTTGTAAAGATGCGTTGAATCATCCTGACATGAGCTGAATAAACAGCCAGGAAAGTGGATAGTTCAGTGTGCATCTGGCTTCCAACTTGGCCCCTCTTCAGATCAGATACTTGCCTATTTTTGCCTGTCATCGCTTATGACCAGCTATCTCTGTTCACCTGCTGGATGTACGTTTCTCTTAATGACTACCTTTAAAGATACATCAAGATAGCAAAATAGGGCGATTACTTCCCACTGTTTCATGTGAGGGAAGGTGGAAGATAATTTATGAGGGTAAATTACGGTTTCCTTCTCTCATGTGTCAGTGAAGTTTAATAAAAAAAAGGCATTAGATGAGCGATGTCTGTACAGTTAACTTTTAGGTCAAAGAAATCCTCACCTCTCTGGAAATATTTGAATTTGAATGCAATCTTCATTTCCAGACCCTTCTGAAGTGGTGCTCTGCAGCAGTGCTTGGGCTCGTCTTCAGGGATACTGCATTTTATTTTGGGCAAAATTGCAGGAGGTCCAACTTTTATAAAACTGATAATTTTTTAATGGTTTTATATCATTAGAATGGCTGCACTCTGAAGTTGTTCACAGTTTGATCACAGCTTTTCTTAGAGCATTTTCACTGTTGCACTTCGTGCTGAGAAGTTTTATCTGTTTCATTTCCCACTGAAGTAGGAATAATTAGAGATCTGACCACAGGAGTACTTAAAAGCAATGTTTTAAAGTACAAGTACTGTGAGTTCTTCGGGTCTCATTTGCTTGTTTTCGTGGTGCTGCCACAGCCAGCTCACCTTAGGAAAGATGGGCTTTCCACAAACTCAGGTGCTCCATCTTTCAGTTGGGGGTTAGACAAGCAAGGGATGAAGAGAGTGTTTCCCCACTGGAGAAATACTTTGTTCCAGAAAGTATGTGATAAAAAGGAAAATAAACCCAGCAGAGTGAGAGATGTTCTTTTATTGTCTGAGCTGCAGTCGGATGATGTTTTTGTTACAATTTAGAAGGCAGAGAGGGAGGTTTTAGGCAGAAACTGAAATCCAGTGTTGAGTTGTATTGAGTTTAAAGTTGGTTGGAAGTAATAAAAAATTAAATAATCTGGGTATGATGACAATATTCCTCAGACGAGTGTGCTTCTAAAAGTAAGATAATGGGACTGGCTGCTTTTAAATTGGTGGAAAGCAGGTCATGGTGGAAGCCAAAGCTGGCATGGTTTCTATAGTATTATCAGTTTCCATGCTTACAGGACACAATAGTAGAGCGGGAATCTTGGAACCTGTAAATCTTTCACTCGTTCTGAATCGAAGTGGAACAGTTAACGTAAAAAATATCTTTCTCACTTTGCAATAACTCTCAATGGGAGCACAGAAAATGAAAGGGAAGAAAAGCAAGCTGATGAAGGTTTGCTCTGGCTCAAATAAGAGCAGATGTGATGCCAAAAAGATCTGTGCAGCAGCAAACTAGCTCAAATCAACTCAAGTCTTTGACACTTAAAATATGTATTCCAAAACGTGTGTGTTCTTGTTTACCAGATATTGACATATTTAAGCTAGTAACTTTAATTAAAAGCACACCCAAACAAGCAGATCTCTCCAAAATCCTCTGTTTCACACAAAGGAAGATACTAAGCACAAAAGGAATGAGGATGTGTTCCACCATAGGTGCACAGGAGGGTAAAGAGCCTTTTAAGAGATTGGGGAAAAATATGTCTGTTTACTAAAGAACTCCTACAGTAAAGGAGAGAGAGGGTTTAGATATAGGGGAAAAAAGGACATTCAGAAGATAAGGATGTGTGGTCTTCTTTACATCTAACTCTCCATGAAGGAAAAGGTCTTCCAGACTTAAGGAAAAGGCTTTCTGCTTAACATTATAAAGGGCACTGGATTCAATCCTGTATAGTAGCCTGAAGTATTACAGTGAAATGTGATTTTCAAGGTGAGGAATGCCATCAAATTGAAATGTAGCAAGATTAGAGCCTCAGATGAACCTCTCATGTTTCTCTTGGAATGGTGCAGAGGATCTGTTAGTTTATATCATTCATTGAAAAGTGAACATTTTTGTGTGGGTGGGTGAGGAAAAGTCTCAGCCTTCATCCAGTATGGGTAGAATGGGATCACCTCCTTCCTACACACATTTATCAGTGCTAAGGATGTGTTTGGCACAGGTGTCTGGAAGGTGAGGAAATACCTGGCATTGGGAATGTTTTCCAAATGTTGGTGTTTGGGATAAACGAGATGAATCACCGGAAAGGAAATAACTACACAGGACTTCCCATGGGATTTTGCCTGCTGCTGGTCGTGCAGGAGGCTCCTACGTGCAGAATGTGCTTGGGCAGACTGGGAATGAGGGCAGTGTGAGCACCTGGGGATAGCTGAGAATGGCAGTGCTGAAAGCAGGACTTTGGGGCACTCCTCTGCCTCTCTCTGCTCTTTTCAGCCGCTTTAGAAAGATCTGGTTCCCATTGCCCATTTTTCAGAGATGCTGCCCAGCCAGAGTGGGTGCATTTTCCTCATGTTGTGTCTCAGCTGAGGCCTGATAAAGTACTGTGTGCTCTGACCTGGTGAGGGTGTAGAGCATGGCTGGCAATCAGCACATTTATGCCAAACATAAGGTTTGGTGTAGAGGGGAGTATTGGCACTGAAATTTATGCATGGCAAGCTCATCTGGGAAAGAACATTTTCTCCTTCAGTGAGATAATGATTTGTTAATAGTTTAATCAAGCAGGGGAGATTTAATGCATCTGGCTGAAGGGACATTAGTGTTTCCGAAAAGGTCAGGGCCATTAACAGCTCAGGAGGACACAGTTGGAGCTGCTTCCTAAGTAACTCAAAGAACAGTGATCCTCAAAGGAACTTGGGGAAAAAAGCCAGAGGGAATTTGAACGAGCACCAGTGCAGTGCTGAGGTATGAAATTTTTCTTGCTTCTCAAACCTGACTTTTTTTCCCCATAAAGCCCAAAGAGCTGATATTTTGTTTCTTTAAACACCGAAACAGTTCAAATGCAGAAACTTTACAGCTGATTTCAACATGTGTTTCTTCATTAACTACTTTAAAGGTATTGTCCATCCAGGTTCTGTAAGTGAGCACTCTCATGTTTGCTTTTGCAGGGTTATTTTGTGTTGTGTCCAGTGTTTGGAGAAAGAACATCAGTAGGAGCATCACCTGTGTCAGGTGCAAGCTTCCCCTCTCTTGAGCTTGCACAAACCAGCTGTAGTTTCACCAAACCAGCTGAGGCCAGGGGAGATGCCTGGCTTTGCCAGCAGCACCCACTGTGCTGTTTGCCTCCTTTCCCTGTCTTTTCCTTCCCATTTTCCCACAACCTCACCCATGACAGAATAACCAGTAGTTCCTGGTTGCTGAGGGTGGCAGAGGGCTGCATGCTGCTAGCACAGCAGGGCACTGCTGAACTGCCACTGTCACACAGGCTTATAAAAGAGGGACCTTAGGCCCAGCCTCTGTCAGCCAGCTTCACTTGCCCTCTGCTCTTGCCTCTGGCTTTGCTGCTTTATTGTCCTGGCCTTGGCTGTAATTCCCAGCAATGGAAAAACATGTTGCTCTTTAAAAGCAGATGGGAATTCATTCCTGAAGGAAAAAATATGTCTCTTTGGGCTATTGCTATTGTTTTCTTTGAGTTTTATTTTTTGCCTGTGAGTTATTTCTAGCAACTTTTAATTTATTTTTTCTTTAATCAGACAGTGGGGATTATTCTTCAATGTCTTAAAGCACACACTCTTAGTATAGCAATGATCACAAGTGGGGGGTATGTAAAGTTTAGAGTGAAAATTGCATTTGCAGTGATCTGGAAAGAATTGAAAGTGTTGGCTTATTTCTGCCTTTTGAAGTACTTTCATTGGTGTAATACAAATGCTTATATCAGTCCAGAGTTGAAGAATTGGCTTTTACATTAAAAAAAAAAAAAAGGAAAATAAAAAATAAAAAGTGCTTTTTTCCTCACACCAACCTGTTTTTCTGATTTAAACCTGTAGTGCTGGCACTTGAGCTCGTAAGTTATGATGTGTCACGGGGTAAGTGGTTAGGAGTGAACTTGCTGCTTGGAGTTTGTCTCAACTCTAGTCCTAAAGTATAAGACAAGGTGTACAAGTTTGGAGAAAGTCACCAAAAAGCTATTGTGCTTCAGAGAAAACTGATTCTTGATCCTCCACTCTTACATGACAACTTCAGGGCCAGATCCTGTCAACATACAGAAGCTGCTCTAAATACTGAGTATGTCTTAGTAGGTTAGTAAAAGGTATGTCTGAAATTTTCTTGTTTCATTGATCTGTATCCACTTTTTTCATAAACTGGGGTGGGTGGGGAAAGTAAATATTCTTACATATTCATTGCTATTTCCCATGCCCTTAAAATTAGCAAGTGTCTGACTTGTTTAAGTGCCTGTTATGATTAATTTTAATAGTATGTGATGGCTGACTGTCCATCCTCAGTGTTCAGTTTCTCTTTCTTTACATGTATGTTCATTTTCCCCTTGGATATGCTGCATTAAGAGGAGGGCCACCAAGTTGATTAGAGGGGTGGAGCAGCTTTCCTGTGAAGAAAAGCTGAGGGAATTAGGATTGTTCACACTGGAGAAGAGAAGGCTTTGGGGTTACCTGATTGTGGCCTTGCAGTACTTGAAGGGACCATGCAAAAAAGGAGGACTGTTTGCAAGGGCATGTAGTGACAGGGCAAGAGGGAATGGCTTCCAACTGAAAGAAAATAAGTTTAGATCAGATTATTGTGAAGAACTTGTTCCCTCTGAGGGTGCTGAGGTCCTGGCACAGCTTGCCCAGGGAAGTTGTGGCTGCCCCATCCCTGGAAGTGTCCAAGGCCAGGGTGGATGGAGCTCTGAGCAACCTGTTCTAGGGGAAGGTGTCCCTGCCCATGGTAGAGGGGTTCTTTAGGATCTCCTCCAACCCAGGCCATTTAATGGTTCTGTGATTTCAAGGAGGTAGCACCAAGGCACAATGTCCTACATCAACTCAGCCAGGAGAGCTGCAGAAGGCCCCCCACTTCTGCAGTGAAATTACCTTCCATCCTTAATAGAATCAGCCCTCCAAAACCATGGGCTGTACTTGATCGATGAGATCTGAAATAGCTCTGATTGTGATCTTAATTGGCACTTGGAATATTTGGATGTAGTACCTGAAGGCTAATTCAGGATGTTTATACCAGATGAAAGCATCCAGAGGAACACCTTGTGCTGACCTACTTGTGTTTTTGGGACTGTGCCAGTTCAATTGCTGTCATGGTAGAAGAAATGTTAATGAATGGCAGAGGAATAATAGGGCCCAGGTGTAAAAGCCTGTTAATCTACCTGGCTATTGTTGCTGTGAATGAAGAACATGTTATTTTAATGGCAGCACTGACTGTTTACACTTCACTGAACTGCAAAGATTGGAGAGCTGGGGTTCTGTGTGTGAATTAAAATTGAACATACATTGGTATCTTTATGTGCAGGGAAAATAGGATGTTTGCTTTTGGCAGTCATCTGCAAAAAGTCATTGTTTCCGTTGCAAAAATTTGGAACCTAATAATGAATAATAATACCTAATAAAATCAAATCACAACAGGCTGTGGATTTCTTGAACAATAAACGTACCTAATTTCAAGTTTAAATGCTCTTGCTTGTCAAACTGCCATTGTGTAGTACATGCACCAACTATTCAGCTTCCATTGCTTTCTCTCATGATCGAAATGATATTTCACTTGTGTAAAGTGAATTTTGAGTTTATTTTCTGAGGGGTGATTATTATCAATATTTAGAGTGGGGGAGTTATTTCATTTCTTCCTTAACATTTTGATTGTGATTTGCTTTGATACTTCCTGTCCCTAAAAATGTATATAAGGCACAGGCTTATGGACTTGTCATCCCATACAGTTATTTGAGTTCAAAAATGCACTCTGCTATATTCCTTTCAAAGAAGTTCTGATTATGTGTATTTTTTTTCTAAATGAAGAGTTTTTTTGGGATAGAATAGTTGAAATGTCTGCTTTTGTTCCACTTTCTTTTTTTATCCACAAACTTTAGCAATGGCATTGTTGGAGCTGGTGGCTATTTGGTGAGGTAAGGCTTCTCAGTGTTAATTCTGAAAGCATTTGAGAAGTTGTTGGTAATTAAGGTAGTCACTGATGCTGAATGTGGGAACAGGGAATCTTTGAAGTATTGCAGCCAAACCTGCATTGTCAAACAGGGCAGTTTTCATTCTTGCCATGTAACTTCTGTTTTCCAGAGCCCTGCTGGAAAGCTGATGGGCACAAGCACCCCTGTAGCTCAGATTTTTGCGTAGCAGAAGTTGGAAGTTGTTATTTCCAAGTTATCTTTTACGATTACCCTTATGTACATATGGAAAAGCTTTGGATTGCCTTTGGCAAAAGGATTAAAAGGTTATTGGCAGATGGAAGCAGCACAATAATAACTCTGCAGCAAATTATTAGCTATGTTAGAAGCAATTCCATGGTCTGTTTTACTTTTTAATTAAACTTTTTTCGAACTATCACCTAGTTCTCAGCTTAGGCTTTTTGTTTCCTGTCTTTGAGTAATGAAAATGTCAAGGATAGCTGGGTAGGAAAAAAGCCTTTCAGGTCTTAGTCTTCTGTAATTTGTCCATGGCATTGCATGTATAGAAGGGAGCCATCGGATCTGGCCTGACCACTTGCAGTGGGAGAAAACAGAGCAAACCCCAAGATGACTGCAAGTGCTAATTGGTCTTGACATCCCCATTGTCAGGGGAGGAGAACCAAGAGCGTTTTGTCCAGTTTAAAAGAACTGCTTCGAGTTTTGTTTGAAGGTTTATTTTCTTATTTAGGGAAGTTGGGGGTGGGGAGTTACTTTCTCAAAGTAATTGGCATCTTACAGATGTGGTGTTTGTTACTTTATTTCCTAGCAAACAAAGTGAATTTGTGATAAAACCAGAAAATCACTGTTACATTAATATTGCACAGTGAAACACACCGTTGGGGGAAATGAGAGGGAGAGCAGCAGTTTGTCCTCTGTTTTGTCCTCTTGTCTGCATTTTACTGGGATAAACCAACTTTGTCTTTTTCCAGAACTGTCCCAGTGAGCTCTCCTTTGATGACAAACCAGCGAAGAGGGGTTAAAAGAAATTGCACCCAGCTCATAGCTCAGACTCTGTGGGTTTGAGAGTATTTGTGAGTCTGTATAAGGAGAACTTTTCCTGCTCGGTCTCTTTAGGCACTGAATTCCCTTGCACGGCGTGGGTTTTGTTGTTCAGCTAGGGATGAGGGACCAAAGAGCAGGAGCCAGCAGGATGAATTGTTGGGGCTTTTTCCCATGACAGGCAAGGACAGGGGCTTGAGTGTTCAGCACTGCCACGAGCAAGCAGAAAACACTGACCCCAAACCCAAAGGCCATGTGCCACTTGTATTTCTGGTTACCTGTGCAAGAGGTGGCTTGTGGCTGTGTACGTGGAGAGGGAGATTTTGGGGAGTTCCCTTGCCAGGGAGGGCACAGTAAAGCTGAAGGGCTCATCACAGGCTCCTCATTTCATGGAATCTTGCCATTTTTGTTTTCATTTCTGGGTATTTCTGTGTTATAGAAATTAAGGGGCAGGGAACCAAAGCCGCACTCCTTCGTTAGCGAAACAGAATTTGCAAGGCAAGAAAATGAGTGCGGTAGTTTAGTGTTAACAAGAGAGAATAAAACCTTCCCTGATTTTCACTTTTCTAGTTTAAGGCCTGAGGAATTCCAAAGAAGTGTTGTTGGCAGTCTTGTTTTAATACTCAAATAGCAAGAGCTCATCATAATGAGATGTCACCTCTCAGAAGTGGAATATGAATATACTCAAAATGTTAAAAGTTGAAAACTTGCTCTTTATTTCTAACATCTGTCACTACTAAATTTGCCAAAGTATTTGTGAAGCAAGCTGACAAACCTGGGGTTTGGGGGGATTTTTTTGCTGATTTTTATACATATAACCATATATATGTTTATATGTATAAAGACCTTTCTCGTTCATGATTTTCTTCACAAGAAAATAAGTTTCATGAACTTACCCATACAAAAAGGATTCTGTTCTTTCCTCTTCTTTGTTATATACTGTGTTTGCACCCATGAGCTAAAAAAAAAAAAAAA
>VXBB01022675.1:258445-293119 GCA_013399915.1 Illadopsis cleaveri
TCTGAAAAAAAAAAAAAAAAAAAAGCAAGTCTAAGCAGAACAAAGATGCTCTGCAGACCTAGGAACCCATGGAGACTCAGGCACTGACAAAAAACCTTTTATTTTTGTCAGAAAAGCCTTGGTGGAAGTGCAGGGTGGACTGGCCACTTCTAAAAATGACTTGCCATTTGCCTACCTACACTTACTGCTGTAGCAGAGCCCGGCACACATCCGCAGACTGCAGGCTGCACATTCTTTTCCTGAAACCAAACTAGTTTTAGGGAATTGCTGGTCCTGTTTTGACAACTCACCATTCATGTCAGAATATCCCTGTCAGAAGTGTGGCTCCACCTTGGTCCTCTCTGCTTGCTTGGGGAAATCCAAACCGGGGAGGCAGAGATGTGTCAGATGGTCTCAGTGGGTGTGGATGGGGGACTGAGCTGTAAGCACTGCAAAAATGCCTTTTTTTATTGCAGCTGAAGAGCACACAAAGAGTCCTGAGTTGCAAACTCTGAACATTGGATGTGTGGGTGGGAGGGTAGGAGTTGTGCCTGGCAGGAGAAACAACTGTTTTCACACTACTACTTCAATATATATTAAAAGTTTCAATCTCTACTCATGTATTTCCTCTGTGTTTATCTGTTTTACCTGATTTACCTTTAAAGCCATCCCAAGTCTCTGAAGTGTTATTCCTCCATACTTGTAGCCTGAGTAGGTTTTCTTTTAGCCACCATGGCAATTTCTCTGTCACTAAAAGGAGCCATTTCATAGCTCTGGAATCTCAGGCTGGGAAATTTGCTCTTGGATATATATAGCTCACACAGGCTTTCTTTGTCCTGCAATCCCTCTGATTTTCCTGATTTTTGTCTTCTTTCATGGGCTAAAGAAAATACAAGTTTTCTGTGGGAAATGATTGGGAGATTCGAGAGAAGAAGTTGGCTCCAATCCAAAGGGCGGTGAGATATATTAGCACAGTTTATAAGATAAAGCCAAATCTCTGTTCTCTGTTACCTCGTGAGACTCCAGCCTAGGGCTAAATGCAGCCACAGACAAATGCTCTTGTACTTCTGAGGGCACGTCAGTGTGAGGAAGTTATCCTGGAATGAGATGGGGTGTGAATGTAAATGCAGTAGCTGTTCCAGCATAACATCCTGTGGAGACAAGGCCTTGCTGAAGTGACTAAAAGCAGTGGAATGACTCCAGTGGAAGCTGAGGATGCTGAGCCCCCACTGCATTCCCCCCTCAGCAGCCAACCCTGCTGGCAGAGGACAGGCTGGACACCATCTCTCAGGCCTTTGTTTTCAGTTGGAATGCAAGATCTAACCATCTTTGCACAGGCTGCTTTTCCTGTCATTGTGGAAATGATGATTTATTGCTCATGTTATCAATTGTCAGAATGAGGTGGATGAGGTGATGGCCGACAGCGTTACCGTAGGTATCTTGTGAACACAAAAGATAGTTTAACACCCGGTGTCATGGGGAATATTTTAGTTCTGCTATCTCTTATGTTTTTTGTCATTCCTACAGATTATCACTCTGGCTTTGGTTGTCACTGTGGGTCACTAGGGTCTGTTAGTGGATGTTTGTAGTGCTGGAAAGATTCGTGTGTGCACACACCCTTTCTGTGGTACTCTGGGAGTTAAAATTCAACTTTTTTAATGCTTGAGAGGTTGCTACACACCAGTTTTTAGGCCTGTGTGGTGTGATTCAGTTGTTACCTATCCTTTATGGCGTGCTGGAAATGAGTGTTTATTTTTAAAGTGCCTTTTCCCAGATTAAATAGAGCATTAATTAGTGCGTGTGAGGAACAGGGTGCATTATTCCACCGCAGCTTTCCAGCACGTCGAGAGCTCATTACCAGATGTAGAGATCATAAACAAACACACATGGCTGCTGCATGTAAATCTTCTGCAGGAGAAATTACTGCTGATCCCTCCTGATTACATCACTTTGTCTTCCAGCTCATTAATACACATCTGACCATGGAGACTATTTAGGTGCTAATAGCTCACAAAGCAATATACAGGAAAGTATTCACTTTCCATATTTGTTAAACATATTTCCATCTGGAATTCCTGACCATGGTCTAGACTACTTTTTTTTTTTTTTAACATTTTGGAAGAGTAGTTGTGGAGTCAAATTTTTTCCTTCAGAATTAGTGTTTGTTTCCACAAGGTCTGTAGCAGGATATACAAATAGTCTTCCCAAAGCCACAAAAAGATGATGATACAGAAATTAATCTGAAATTATTAGGCCAAAGTCTTTGCTGGCACAATCTCCAGGGGAGTTATGCCAGCAGGTTAATTGGCCTAAGGATGAATAAACTTAATGAAATCTAATCAGGACTTGATCTTGCCTGTTACTGAGGAATTAGATCCCACTGCAGTAACTCCCGTGGCAGTCCCTGGAACCATTCCCTGCCATGCCAGGCACCAGGTTACAGTGGCTGCTGTAACCCCTCCACTGCTGATGGTCCATGAGGTTTGGGACATGAATGAGCACTGACCTGAGGAAGGCAGCTCATCCCAGGTATCAGCAGAGCTTGCTGGGTGGTGACAAATGACATTCGTGACAGAGCCAAGGCTGTAATCCTACATTCAGTCCCTCTCAGGGATTGTCAAATGGCTGAATCCTGTTAGGAGTGACTTTTGCCTAACTCTGACAGGATCCTTGGCAGGTAATGTTTCACATAACCTGGTGGAAAAGACCATATTTCATACTTCTCTCCCACATTTCTTATCCCTCTCCCAAACTCTCCAAGAGCACCAGCCACACACTGTCTGAGCTGCTGGCCACAGCAAAATGACCTGGAGAGATGAGTAGCCTTGTACCAGAATTTCTACCTATTTTCCTTTTACTGGAGACATCAATATATAAAAAATAGGTAGAAATATAAAGCACCAAAGAAGTGTGACACACTGTCATAAATCACAACTTCTTTCTGTGACCAGAGTATGAATTTTAGCATTTGCAATTTGATTGAATCTTGCATTAAAATCCATCTCTGCTTCTGATGGCGGATATTACTGAGTCCAAAGTTTTGCAAAGCCACTAAGTACCATCCCTTAAAGCAAAGAAGGTCTTGTTTATCCATGGTACTTGTCCTGCTCATTGACTTATAGCTTCCATTTAGCTTCCAATTATTAAAAGCAGATAAGGGGTTTGGAACATACTTAAGCATGTGCTTTACTTCAGTGGTGTGTGCTGACGTCAGAGGAACCCAAAACAGATGCCTGTGTGCTTTCAGGGACGCTTTCTTGAAACAGGGAGAGAGGAAAAGAGAGAAGCCTCTCCTTCCCTTCTTGGCTCTTCTCTTTTCATGTGTGAGTAACACACTGTGCGCCTGGTTTTGTTTAAATCCAAGGATGGCAAACAACCACGCTCTGTGAAAACTTCCTACTTCTTCCCATCCTTCTTCATGGTTTGTTTTTTTTTCTTCTTGCTATTGATACTTGGGAACCTGCAGAGACAAAGTGATGCGAAACTTGGAGGTCTGACAGAGGAGTTTATTCTGGCAGTGTTTGTGTGAAGCCCTGTGGTGCCATGAAATCCCCCTCAGTTCCACTGCTTGCTTTGCTTTTTCAAACACAGCCATTCCCCGGGCTGGTGCTTCGTTTGCAGGAGGTCTGTCAGAAGACAGGGAGATGGATGGGAGAATCTCCCAGCTCACAGGTTGGTTGAACTGCCACTTTTATAGCAATAACATTCCCAAAGTGTGTTCTAATATTTTAGAGCTTTTGTGAAAGACATGGATATCTGTCAGTAAATTACAAGTCTGTGAACCCAGTAAACCTGTTGGTTCTTCTGAATCGAGGGTGTTTGATGTTCAGATGAATTTGTATCCCATTAAATGGCAGTTGCACTCATTGTGTACTTCAAGTCTACAATAAAAGCCATGTGTATACAGACTCTTCTTTTTAAAAGGGAAATAAATTGATAGGAATTTTGTTTGTGGTTTTATGTTTTGGATTTTTTTAAACAGTGAAGCATTCCCTGACAGGTTTGCAACAGCTAACCAAGATGTGTGTTGAATTCACATTCACATGTAAGTGTTACGTGGCTGTCCCTGCTTTGCCAACTACTCAGTTTGTGTGGTGACAGACCAAGCAACTGCTAAGTGACAGTGCTGAAAACAATTTTGCAGGTTTCTCAAGAAAGTGTAAAGATGAGCTTAAGGACCATTTGCATTGCATCTGAAATAATTCTGTACTTTGTAAAGATGAGGGGAGGAATATTTTGGAAATACGAGTGTACATAGTTGGGGCACTGACAGCTGCCTGTGTCACACCTTTTTCTCTCCACCAAAGTTTGGTTTATGTGAGTAGGGTCAAGCCGACCCTAATCATGAGGTCTACTGCTGATCAGAGATTTCAAACCCACCCCTCTGTGTGCAAAAATGTCCGTGTTGAAGCAGTATAGGCTTGATTAGGATCTTCTTTTAATCGAGAAATCATATTACAAAGTACATCTGCTCCCAATAGTTTTAAGAAATGCCTTGTGGCAATTAAAGCAATCGCTTGCTCAAAAAATACCAGGAAGAAATCTAGCACATTTTACTGATTTTTTTCCCCTTCTAGATACATATACTGTGTTAAAGAGAAGGATCAGCAGTCTATCAATAGTACATAAATTAGGAAGTCCCTTGGTGGTTGATTTAATAATCTAAGTAGTGTATACTAGCTAAAGGAGAACTGGGAAGTAGTGTGCACACTTACTGCAAGGTTGCCAGGCAGTACTTAGTTATAAATCTTGCAAAACTGAAAAAAACTCACCCTGATAAGATTACCAAGACATGACAAATGGTAGCCCTAAATAGATTTTTGACTTCCTGCTCATCTCTTCTTTCCCCTGCCCTTCGCACTCTGCTCCGGTGTAACAAAGCTGTCAGGGCTGTGCAGCTCCTCCAGGTGAAGGTCAGCTCTTGGTATATTTTTGATCGTTGTGTGAAGTTCCCCTGTCAGTATGTGGTCCCCGCTTTAACCTCTTTGCAGATTCCCCCCGATTATCCCAAATCACTTTCACATGGAGCTGAGGTTAAGCTTTATTTCTCTTGGCTTGTCCCTTCCCTAGCAGACACTTCGTCTTCACTTTGAAAGGACAAAGCGATGTTCAGCTGCCTGGGCCTGCGCCCAGCATTTGATTTATACATTATTTAATTTCCTTTAGAAAATTGGAAGCAGAACTTTAGGAGTGGAAGTCAGTCCTTTTCATTTGTTTAAGGATCTTTTAGGGCTAATATAATCATCGATAGTAGATGTCAGCATGATTAGGGTGACTTAAGGTAAAGCAAGGAAAATTGAATACCAGGAGAAACTTTTTTGCAGAGGAGAGGGTGCCAAGATTTATAGCTGTGCACAACATCTGTGGGTTATGAATTGTGGCATTAAAAAATGAAAATAGAAAATCACCGGGTTTTTGAGTGACACATTGAAAACACCTGCCTCCCCTGGCTGCAGGCTGGGGCAAGAGAGGCTCACACCCTTTGCGTTACGTTTGCAGTCGATCCTTGGACTGTGGGTCTCTCTGGAACTTAATTCAACCAAGGAACTAATTCTACAGAAATTCCTCACTTAGTCTGGAGGTTTGCATTTGGGCTGACACTGCATTCACTCCTACAATTAGGTCTGCACATACCTCGAAGTGACCACCAAGACAATTTGAAAATTCCTCATGCAGTGGAGTCAGGAAATTAAAAATTAACTCTGGAAAGGACATCATATAATATTTGGCAGTGTGGATTGAGTGCTGTGTCCACTGAAGGGTGGAAAGTCCTGCTCTCACAAAAAAAAAAAACCAAAACCCACAACCCAACCCAAAAGTTGAAATATGTCTTCCATGGGATTTTGCATGATCCACAGCTGAGGGAAATATGGGAAGGGGAAAGGCCTGTGGCATGCGTGTGCTTATGGATACAATATGACTTACTTGTGGCCTTTAATTTAGCCAAATAGCATTTAATGATGCAGAGTGAGAATCCTGCATTGTTTCAGGCTCCCTGGTGCTAGGCCTGCTGTTCCCAACATGGTAATGTGAGGGGAAAAAGGGCTTCAGTGCTGGAGTGTCACCGTGGTGCTGTGCCCATTCCAAGTCTCAGAGCTGTCCACTTGATCTGGGAGTCACTTGATAAATAGGAGATGCACATTGCAGCACCAGAGAGGCTTTCTCAGTCATAGCCCTTTGAGCTAAAACAAGCACCTTCACCTGGGCTGCTGAGGGAAGTACCAGTCGTGTGGTGTCATGCAAAACAAAAGGAAGGAATGAAGTCCAGCTTCCCGCTGACATTTCATGCGTTTAAAACTTGCTCACCCCATAAAAAACAACTGATTGATATAAAAGAATCTTCTAGATAGCATGAAAAGTATTAAGTGTGATACTAAGTGGGAAATGTTAAGAACATCTCTTTGCAGTACTGAAGAGTTACAAAGCTGAGAGAAAACAGCATTTGGGTTTTGGTTCAGTATGGAAAACTGCTTCTGTAGCAGCATCCTGGTTGTGGTGTCTTCATTCTTTTGATCACCTTTTATTGTTTTTGCAGAGGGAGTAAGATTTTCTGAGTCCTACTATCTGTACATCTAACATGAAATGAGTAAATGCAATACACAGGGAAGTGGAAAGTTCACACTTTCTCATGCACACAGGCAATTCCTGAGCAAATCTCCTGAACTCAGCTCTTGACAAGGGTCTGGAAACAATACCAGTTGTAGATACCCACGCAAGACAGACAGAGCAGCAGCTGCTAAGGACAAAGTCAATGTTACAATTAAGGTGTCCTTTTTTTCCCACCTCATCGACTCATGGCCACTTGGCACATTCTGTTGGATGCTGTCACCCTTAGAATCCTCCTCTGTGCAAAGTGGGCTGCTGGGTGATTCCTGAGCCTGTTAGATAGGCTGGAATGGCTCCAGGGAGAGCAGTTGTGCTTTTCTGTGTCATTATATAACTTGGCCACACAATTCAGCACAGTAAAATATTTATGAAAGTTCAGGAGAAGGCATGTGTGTACTGCAGGCTCTAGCAAGAGTGCACTCACAGCACTGCAGGTAGTGGGAGCAGATGGTCTCTTCCTGTGTATTCACTCACATTCTGGTAGGCAAACCAGCCCTACAGCAGAAGGTAAAAAACCTGATGATTACTTCAATTTGTCAGTGTCCCTCAAAGTGTCCCTTGGGATCACTTCAGGACTGTCCTGTTGCTGGTTGCACGTTTCTTAGTGGCTTTTTAGGGTCTTTCAGTTATGGTCTTTAGTTCTGTTACAGTTTCTGAGCTTACTCTTGTGGCATCCTGTACAGGGCATCATCAACTCCTCCTTTGAACACTATTAAGCATAAATTTTATACTTTTCTGGCCTTAAGTTGTTTGAGTATTATGCTAGACTGCAACTTCTAAGAAGTTGAAATGCTGTTAACATTAAAAAGCAAAGCTGCGTACAACATGGAGGAAGGAGAAGGGAGAGTCCTCTGCTTCCCCCTGTGCATATTTGCAGAAATGCTGAGGGTAAATTTTGAATGTAAAGCATCTTTGTGAAGAGAAATTCAAGTGACCTGTTTTCTTCACAGTGTTGGAAATTTGCATTACTTTGTCTTGCCTAGACGAGGAAGGAGGGGGAGAAAACCCAAGAGAACAAGGAGGTTTTTGCAATAACATGGCACAAATGGATAAGGAGTTTACAAATGTGAAAGAGAAGAATTTATTGTATTAGGTCTATTATCCATGGAGTAAGCAGACCTGGATGACTTTCAGACATTATGTGGATTCAGTTTCCTCACCTGCAAGAGAGCACCCAAATTACAAGCTGTAATGTTAACAATGCAAAAGCAAACACCCTCATTGACTTTCTGTTCCATTAAAATATAACCCTTCCATCCATCCTTAACTCAAGGTAATTGTTGGTACCCCACTCTTCTTGTTCCATATATTTGCATCATTCATGTTTTCTTTTCTTGCTGTAATTACTTCCTTTCTTTTCTTGCACAAGCAAAACCTGCATTAAAACTCAAATAAGTTATTTTCCAGCATTTTTTTGCTTCCTCCTTTAGGAGTAATGACCATACACAAAGGCATTTTGCTGGGGCTTAATGGCATTGCTTTCTAGGTCTGCCTGTCCTCCCAGCCACACTCTGCCTCCCTGGAATACAGGCATGCAGTAGTCCTCCTCCCAGATTTTCCTGGGAAACATGAGCAGCTGGTGCCATGGGAAGCTCCAAGAGGTAAACTTAGAAACAGCCTGAAATTCCTCTAGCTTTCTGCTGAGGAAATAGATACTCCACAGGAGACATCTCACACTTTCCAGGAACTGAGAGGCCAATGAATAAAAACTAGAGAGCTTCCATTAAGGACATTATTCATTTTGCAATCCAAAGGCCTTAGGTGTGTTCTCCCCAAATGTCTTTTCTCACCTCCTGCCTCAACCCAGGATGTGTATGCACTTGTCACCCAGAAAGTATAACTCTTATTATTGTAGGATTTGTGTGTTTTCTGTCTGAATTGACAGAAAAACTGAAGTTTCTAGAAGATTTGCCATTATTTTTTATCTGAGTTTGCTTTTACTGTATTGTATTAGGACAGCTCATATGTAGGTAACTACAGTTGCTATTTTTAACCTGCTGTGTAAGATCCAAATCAGGACAATATTTGCCATGGCTCCAAAGACAGGACAAAAGGCAGAGTTTAAATGAAGCCATGAAAAAAGAATTTTTTTTGCTTTCCTTCCTTGCTAGTTGGAAAAGTTTAGGGTTGTAGCTACCTTTAAATGGTGATAGAATATAATAGAAATGTGGCTGGAGCTGAAAGGAGATGCAAGACAGTTCTAGACTGCCTGTGCTCTATTGACCAAAAAAAAAATATTTTTAGGGAAGGGAGTGCACTTCTCCCAGTTCTTTTTGCAGAATTGCTTTTATTTACTTTGTTTTGATAGGAGTCTGGGGCCTCTGCTCAAGTTAAACTTGAGAAAGGCAAGAATTATCTTCCAGTGCAAGACATAGGGAATATGCTGAGCATACCACCCAACCTCGTAAGTGCCTCGAAATCTGAAAAGCAAGCAAGAAAACAAACGCAGGAACCACTTAACACCTCCACCCTGATAGGTTTCATAAGGTAGGAGCTGCCAAATCTGTTTTATACAGGTTTTTTCCTAGGGAGAAGCTCATGACAGCCACAGCTAATGATGAAGTCTTCTAGTTTTAAATTTTTAGTTGCATAATCCAATCTCTCTTGCCGGCGGCGTTCAGCAGAATACCCTTGGCTCTGTGTCCAGGCCCTCTGCAGTACCAGCAGACTGTGAGTGAGAACACAGGATTCTCTTAATTACTTTTAATTAAAATGAGTGCGTGCACACACACACACACACACACACACACACATAGAAAGACTCTGTTTTTCTCGTGGCTTGGCTTCCTTTTCCTCATTGAAGGGAAGAAGTTAAACTTTCCCATTAAATGTTTATATAAAAATGAAATAATTCTGAGGTTAACCAGAAATGCAGCTTAATCTTGTATAGAAACACACATGTGATTTGGGGGGGGATGTTGGGTTTTTTGGGGTGTTTTTTTTTTTTTTTAGTTGCACAAATATAGCTGAAACTTGAAGTTGGCAGAGAGTGCTGTTTAAAAATATTTAGTCCCAGCATGTAAAAACTCGTTTTGTTACGGAATTCCTTTGTGAGAGGTGTAGCTCTGCCATGCCTCTGCCAAAGTGATGGGAGCCATATCGGCAGAGCGCCTCTTGGGAGATAGCTGCGCTTTGGGCTTGTAGTTACAAAATTGAAATCGGAATTTACATGTTTTATACATTGCTTGGAAGGATACCACATCTAGGAATAAGTTTTAAGAGAGTGGAAGGAAGAAAAAAAGAAAGCTTGCAGATGGAGCCGAGGCTTTGCTCTGTTGGAACATGTTGGGATGAGCAGAGGTATGTGTGATGACACTTAGCATGTACCACTGAGAGCTCTGCTTTATTCCCCTTAGCTGTCATCATGTGCTGGAGTTATGAGACATACACCTAATTTTGGCTACATACCTCATCTTTCCTTTCCCTGGGCGTGTGTGAGCTTTACAGAATAGCAGGAGCTACTGATACATGTGATGCTGTCTGCTGCCTGGGCACAGCCCCTGCTCAGTTTCTGGTACTGGAAGAGTGATTAAAGGCAGCATTTGGGGGTCACTCTGCCTCGTTAATTGTTGTCATGGTTGTCCCACATGTGCAGCTGGCCAGTTGTCTGGTTCAGCTCTTGGCTCACCTTCAGCTGATTCTGAAGCCTGGCTGAGACCAGGAGGAGAGGCCAGAAGGAGGACTTGGTCTTTGCTGTGGCCACCATGGAAAGGGTGAGTGGGAACCCCCATCCTGGTCAAATCAGATGTATTCAGGCAGCAGGACAGCTTTGTGTCCCTGTGCAGCACCTCAGGTAAGCTGTGGACACCCACACGTGGTCACCTGTACATCAAGTCACAAAATTACAAAGATAAGCAAATGGTAAATTAAGTTGTGTAGATTTGGGGCAGACTGCTCTGAACTAAGGTCACTTACAGACATCATTAAAGGAGCTGGTTTTATTCAATTACATGTGCTGAATAATTTCTCCTGAAAGGAAAAAGGAATAGCAGAAGAGATCATTTGCTCTCAGAGAGACAAGATACACTTAATCCTGGGTTTATGGTTTAGGATGGAAGGGACTTTAAAGATAATCTCATTCCACCCCCCTGCCATGGCCAGGGACACCTTCCACTAGAGCGAGTTGCTCAAAAAGTATTACCTGTCCTTTCCATTTAAGAATTGCAAAGATGCTGCCTTATCAGTACAGACATGCTTTAAAGTAGACAGTCCAATGTCTGCTCATGCTGAATGTCTCTTTAATAAACAAGGGAGAAAGAAGTCTATATTTTGTATGAAAAATAGTATCTAATTATAGACTGTCATTGCTGAGGGTAGGAACTCATCTGCTCCAAGGCAGTGTTCCTAAATACACAACTGTAGAGATGTAAGAGCTTTAACTTGAGGAAAGCTAATAACATTTAAGCAACATAGCTGCTTAAAGATGAAAGAAGCCTCTGTCTCACTGAAGCACTTGTATGGCCTGTGAGGGCCTTCCACACTTCCACTGGGAAAATTTTATGGAGCAATAATCATATCCTAAGCAAATCCACCTCATAGCTCCCATTGTTCAGTCCATGAATCTGAGGAGCGAATGGATACTGTCTGAAAAGCATGATGCTAATACACTTCATCATTTTCTGGTTAGAACAGATTATTCTCCCTTTGCAAAATACCCAAATGTATAATTGTATAATTTTGAGTATGCCCTGTCTGTGGAAGTGTTCAAAGTCAAGTTCTGAGCAACATGGTTTAGTGGAAAATTCCCTGCCCATGGCAGAGGGGTTAGAGCTAGGTAATCTTTAAGGTCCCTTCCAACCCAAACCATTCTTTGATTCCATGATCCATCCCATTTAAATCTACACAGATCATAGAACTGAGCAGAATGAAGAGATGCACGTACAGGGTGATTCTTTGTCTTTCAAACATTGGTCAAAATTTATCACAAGGTGATCAATAATTCCACACTATTGGAAACTTTTTCCTCTTTACAGAACAATATTTGTAGCAATCCGTAACAATTTCTCTGTGCAGACCAGAGAAAAAAGCTGGTTTTATATGTTTGTTTATATATAAACAGGAAAGTTGAAACGCAAGAGAAGTACTACATTTAAGCCTTTTTGAAACAAATCAAAAAAATTTCACTTCTCAGCAGCCAAGACCCTCTCAGTTTAGCCTATTTTAAAGAAAAAAAATTATTTGTGACATCTTGAAATAGCATTCTTATCTAAGGCAGGTCTCCCCAGCAGCTCCTGGAGCATAACGCATCCCACTTGCTGTGCTCCCCACTCCTCCCATGCCGACTTGTCGAATCCCTCCTGAGCCCATCTCAATACCCCAGCAGCAAGCTAAGGCTCTTTTTATTTTATTTCTGGATTAGTTTTCTGATGGTCTGGTGCATTGAATCGGTGAATGAAAGGGCCAGCTTAGCGCCGGAGCCAGCACAAGGGCCGGGCGGGAGCCCGCAGCCGGCAGCGGGTGGTGCCTGCACAAAGGAGAAAGGGGAAAAGCGGGGCCGTGGCGTCCCACGCTGAGCAGGAGTGACCTGCTGGGGGTGGCACAAACCTCGAGGTGTTTTTACATCTCTGCCCAGCACTGCTTTGAGCCCCCTACAAATCCCTTGTGGGAAGTTGTGCGCTGCTGGAGCTGCATTGAATTATTTATGTGGATTTCAAGAGTACGGTCAGCAACCTCTCCCAGCTACTCTGTGCCTACGGAGCAGCTTCTCACTTTGGAAAGGCATCCGTGCCCCCTTTTCCCTTAGCCTCAGGTGAGTCCTGAGAGCTTTCCAGCTATCCCTGTTTTATGCCGGTAAGTCTTTCGCTCTCACAGAGCAGCTCCTGGCACAGGGGTAGGGCAGGAATTCGCCCGAGTGAGACACAGATGTCGAGACCCGGGGGTTATTCATGTCTTTCTCAAATGGCGCGTGTGAAGCTTTTATCCCTCCCTGGCTGAGGGGGAAAGGCGAGTCCCCAGACCTGGGCCCGGCTCCCTTTGAGGTGCCCGGCGGGCGCTCAGCCTCGCAGGTACTGCTCCGCCAGGAAGCTCCCCAATTTGCGCTATTCACAACCCGCAGGGCACTATTCTTGTTTCCAGGCTCCTAATCCCTCTCTCACACACAATCCCTTACAACTTTAACTGGCGGGGTGGAGGAGCGAGTTAAAAAGGAAGGAAAAAGGAAAATGAAACACAATGTAGGGCCAGGCAGTGGCTGCCAGTTACGGCGCACACAATCGACACCAGCTGCAGCCCAATTAAACCCGACATTCACAGGTGTTCCCAGCACACTCGGCCCTAACAAAACCACTTTCTTGAAAATACCTAAGGCTTTAATACAGAAGCTCTTTTTTTTTTTTCTTTTTTNAAAAGCTTTTTTTTTTTTTCTTTTTTTTTTTTTTTTTTTTTTTTTTTTTCTTTTTTCTCGGTTCTTTAAAGCTATTTAGAGCACTTTAAATACAAAGACGCTGAAAAGGACTTTGAGTCCGCTGGAAAGAGTTGGTGCTTAATGCCAGAATGGGGGAGAATCGGCCCAGCTGAAGCAGCCAGTGTAGCCATTGGTTTCGGGGGAAAGATGGGTTGTGCTCAGTGCTGTTTATTCAGGGAACAGTAACTGGCATCAGGCATTTTATTGTTGCTGGGAATGGAATGGGGCAAGAAGGAATGACTAGGTGTAAATCCTTTTCTGCAGGAGGGCTCATCGTTGTTTGCACCATAGCTCTGAGCTGGTGTGTGGCTTTGCTTCTTACTGACCTCTGTGTGTGGCTCAGACTGCAAATTTTAATTCTCCTTTCCTCCCAAGAAAGCTTGATTCTGGTGCCTTTTTGACTTTGAAGGAGAATTCTAAATTAATTGTTATTTTCTGGTCTTAAAGCACTTCCTGAGATGACACATCAGTCCTTAAAAAAGCAATGTACTGTTTTTTATACATGAATTCAAAACTATTCCCAATGCTAAGAGACGACTACAGACAATAGATGAATGCATTGGTCAGTAAATTGCTCTGACTCCATTGAAAATGGGAATTCTGTTTGGTAAACTTGCTTTTATAATGATATAAATAATAACCAAACTATGGGATATTCTGGTACTCTTAGATTCAGCAGATTTTTACCCCACCTGGCTGGCTCTTTATTGCTGCAGTAGCACCCATGTAGTTACAGTAGGTAGAGCTTAATTACCTGGTGCCTGGTGTGTTGCTGTTTAATCACTGCTGTCTCTGACAATCACTTCATGTCTTCATTACTGCCTTAGAGTGGGTGCTGAAAGCCACTCTGGATTCAGATGCAGTCACAAAATATCTATTTTGTCCCTCCATACAGTGAGATATATTTTTGCCTTTGGAACAGCACTAGGACATTATTCCTATTCCTCACAACACACAGAGATCCAAAAGACTGCACTTCCTTTTGTCTTTTTTTTTGTATACTGAAAAGGTAAAAATTATGATCCCTTGTATTTGTATTTGAAACTCATTAAGAATTGCCTTGCAGGTAATAGGTAATGTTGGTTCTTAGCATTCATTTATAGAGGTAGGCAGAGGCTGTTCATCCTACCAAATGCAATGGAGAAAAAAGAATATTGCCTAAGCATTAAATTCACAAATAATTTGGCCTAAAATAGATAGTCACTTGGGAAAAGATGCTAGAGGCAGTGTGGATAATTTTCTGAGAAAAATCCTCTCAGCACAAATAAAATGATAACAAAGGAACTGCAAGCAACCCAGGGACAGAGCTGTGGCCTGGTACAGCCCCCTCTGTGCCCTGCACAGCTTCAGGCACTCAGCAGTGGGAGCTCAGGGCAGAACTGGCCAAGGCAGCAATGGCAGATGGGAAGAGGAATGGACAGGTTGGGCAGGAGCAAGGTCTGAGTCACTGAGGACTCTTCAGCTTGCAAAGACTTGACTGAGAGGGGATGAGATAAAACACTGTAAAATCATCGATGGCAGGTGAACAGCGAAGAGCAGATGAATCACTGTTCTCATAACACAGGGAATAGGAGGGAGGACTTGCTGAAATTGCCAAGTTTAATACAAACAAAAGTGCTTTTATTATATAAGGTGTGATTGAACTGTGGCACTTGATACATGGTGATCTTGTAGAGGCTGAAAGAAGAAGTGATTTTAGAAAGTCACAGGAGAAGTTAATTGAGGATAGACCTGTTGCAGGGTTTTGAAGCTGATGGTGTGGATGCAGCTGCTGGATTTGGAGTGCTGCTAACCCTGGGAAAGATCCATGTCTTGCTGCAAAGGGTCTCCTTCCTCTGCTGTCAGTTACAGCCTCTTCTGCGGCCTTCCCTTTTTTCCTCAATCTGCAAAAATGACAATTAAAAGTCCTTCTGTTGCTCCCTCTGGTAAGAAATGTCCTAACGTTTCTGTGACAGGGAGTCTCCATGACAGACCAGTGACCTTAGGCCAATAAGGCCTAATTCACCAGATGAATTCACCCTTCTGTCACTGTGGCTACACTAACACTTGTGTTTGCTTTCCACGAGTGATTTAGCTTTACCAGCTAGTAAGAATGCTTGTGAGGACTTTGTTTTTTAAAGTTTGCATACTTGAACAAAGAAAAATAATCAAACTTGCCTTGTTTAATCTCTTACCTCAGAAACCTGACCCCCTGGGTTAGCCAAGGAATGGAAACAACTCCATGTGACTCTGTGACCGGACACAAGGGCCTAAATTTTCAACACTGTGCCGTAACGCCTGCTGTTCATTACTCAATAATATAGAAAATATTTAGTCCACAAAAATTCTGAGTGCAGCCAGGAGAAGGGAGAATGATAATTCATGCCTTAAAAGTCTTTCCTTGTCCCTTAAAACCAACTGAAATGCTTTTAAGAAGCCAAAAACAATCAGTATTCTGGTGCTTCCTCCTGTGTAGTGATTTTCAGTTATCATAGAATTTATGGTTCAGTGTTTAAGAATAAAATTAAAACAAGCAAAAAAATCCTTTGAAGGTTAGTTACCATCACTTATCATCACTGTTACTGATAGTGTTGGCAGAGCATAGAGAACAGGTGAAAGCATCATCAGAACTATCAGCCTGATAGTGAATTCCTCCTGAGTGTATTGGTGTACAAATGAAAATGGGAAGAAGTAGGATTGGCAGTGGTGTTCCTTCGGTTTTGGATGTGACAACTTGACAGTGTCTCCTTCAGCTTCTCCTTCACTAAAACAGCTGCTGACAAGTGAACACCTTGTCAGTGACACCCTGCTTCAGCATTTCATGCTGTGGATAGGTGATGGGTCTCTGTGAGAAGAACAGGGCAGTCAAAACCTGCTGGACTGCATCTGGGGATTTTTTAATATTGCCTGGGAAAACTTCCAAAGAGTCTCTTCATTTTGTGATCTTACTGCAGATTTTGTCAAGTGGAAATGAACCCCTCCTTCAAAGGCCAACATGGGTTCAGAGCCCAGAATGCTTGGGATCTGTTTTTCCATCACCAGTCTTCTCCCTTGTGAAAGAATTCTGGGTTTAGTGGTAGACAGGGAGTGCAAGGGGTGTTTGATCTGGTGCAGGTTTTTTTCTTTAAGTAGCTTAATATTCCTGTTTGAGATGGGGACACAGTCACAATCTCTGCTTAGAGAAAAACCTGCACAGAAAGACCAGGGCCTCTCTGTTAACTTTCTGGGTGATGTATTACTGATCTCCACGAGAAGCTGGTGCACTAAATCTCAGCTGCGCTTCCACGTTCAGCTGTCTCTGAAGTCCTGAAAAGCATTAAAATGCGTAACAGCAGTGTTTAGCTTTGGTGCTCATTAGAGCAGCACAGAACTAATAGTAATATTGTTGTGACTTGACAAAGCCATCTAAATCCATGCATGTTTTCTTGTGAAAGCTTCCTAAACATGCTGCTAAATCCCCTAAAAAGCTACTAAACGGCTTTGGCAACCATTAGCAGAGCATAAGCAGGGGAACTCCTTTCAGTAAGTGAACAAACAGAGAAAATATGCTGAATAGCCGGACAAATGTGTTTCAGTTGGCTCTTTCATTTACAGATATAAGGGAGCAGTCAATATCAATCACTGTTTTCCCTGTTGCACTGGAAATCACAATATCTCTTTTCATTCCACAAGCTCCTTTCACCACAGTAATGTGTCTTTAGAGTGACACTGGCATCAGTCTGTTTCCGCTGTCTGAAGTCCAGAGAGCTTAAAAACACATTGCAGGGTATGAGACCTTAACCCTCCTCCCCTTCCACACACCCTTCTCCTCTGAGCCTCCTTTCGGAATTAATTGTTTTTATTTCTTTCCCAGTGCAAGGCTGGGAAAGAAAAGTGCCTGCAGAGCCTGGGAATATCTGCTCTTGCACTTTGGGGATGGAAAAATGTATTGCTGGTGGTTGGGATTTGAATTTATCAGGTGTTGTGGGGAGTTTAACACGAGGTAATATGATTAGCGAGTTAATTTGCAGCATGCTGTAATGTGAAATGTAATGTAACTGTGGTTTGAATTTCGAGCTACATCCTGTTTTTTGGATGTCCTAATCGCCCACAACCTCATTTATTTTTTAAAAAAAGAAAAGGTTGGAAAAACTCTACTTGTGATTATTTGGCATTTGGAGTGATTTGATGTTCTTGTGTTCTCTTTCTTCAAGTAACGTAAATAACAATAATAACAATAACAATAATAATAATAATAATAGTAATAATGCTGTGTGGTTGGTTTTTTGGTGTTTCTTTGCAGATCACAGCAGTGTGCAGGGAAGCAGCCCTCCTAGCTCTTCAGGAAGACATCCATGCCAAATCTATCACAGGCCGGCACTTCCGGAGCGCGCTGACGGTCGTGAGCCCGAGGATTCCCGACTCGTTAATCCAGTTTTATGCAGATTACCAGCAGCAAAGTGGACTGCACGCGCTCTGAAAGGCAAATTAATACATACCCCATTCACTGTGTGAATGGCAGATTTCCTTTGTGAGGCTGTCAGAAGCCAAAGAGTTTTGTACTGTGAGCGAGTGGAGTGTCTGGAGTTAACTGAATGCAGAATTGCCGTAATAAAAGTCCCTGTGGAAGTTTTGAGTGTCATAAACATTGTCCTAGACTTTAGAGTTTACCATTTCAGTGGTGTAACCTGCCTTCTAGAGGTAGTCAGATTTCTGGTTTAAGTCAGTTTATCTCAGTGGTAGATTCATGTATCAAAAAAAAAAAAAAAATCAAATTCTGAATTTTGGTGGATTCTTGGCCCTAAAGAAAGAAGCAACAAATGCTGTTATTGCCTTCTTTTGTTCCTGCCTCAACCACAGTTTGATCCTAGGGACCATCCCAGTGAGTGGCCTCATTAAAAATAATGCTTAAAATTATTGTGAATTTTTTTCATTTGTGATCTCCAACAAAGCTGCCAAACAGGCTTTCTGAGATAAAGCTGAGGCATCCTGATTGATTGCAACCAAACATTTATCTTTAGTCTTCGCCAACTCCTTTTCAGATATGCTGGCAGGTAGACACCTTCAAAAACTGTCCACCCCTTCACTAACCTGAACCCACTGCCAGGTGTCAGCAAAAGATTCTCTTTGGTGTTTGTTTACATCAAAATAAATAGGAATGTTGATAAAACAGGTAATTTAAAGCTGGCCGCTTAAAATCCATAATGATCCCTAATTAATGGATGAGAAAACCTGCTTGCAAAAACTGTTATAAATGACCACGAAATACTTCAGGGACAGATAAAATCTCCTCCAGTTGTTTCTTTGTTATATCGTCTGTTGAAACGATGACAGGTCTTTGTGGGCTCTCTGCTCTTGCACTCAGGATGAAATGCAGTTAAGCAAACTAATATTCAGCTTTTTTCCCCACAACAGAAAGGCTGAGCTTTTCTAGTCCACACATAATAAGCTGAGGGTAAACCAAAACCAACATAAACTTCAACAGAAAGGTAATTTCTTCACCTTGATTATGGTTTTTCTCTGTTTACTTAGTTCCACACTGTACACATTTCGTAGCTTTTAAACAGAAATCTACTATGTTTAAATGGCAGCTTTTTTATTGCTCTCATTCTAACCTATTGTTGCTGTAATTAGCATTTAATTTGATTATTGCTGTAAAGGATTAGAGGATGAGGAAAAGAGGGTCCTTAGTTCAGCTGATGTGTATGAGGTTTTTTCTTTTTTTCATTGTTTGACTCTTTAATAGTCCAACAGACACAAGGAATTAAGAAAATTATAAACTGAAAAAGTTGCCTTGGGGAATCAAGACTGCATCTGAAACTACTTTATCCTTCTTTTCTAAATTCTACATACTCCAGCTTGAGCTCAGGATGTGAACCATTCATCATAACCATTAAATTTTTGAGGTTTCCAGAAATTAAATGCCATACCTTTATCCCCTGGCACTTCGCTCCAGTGTCTGCTCCTGAAGGGAGGAGAGACTGCAGTTTTCACTGCCAATAATGAATTCTGTTTGTGATTTTGTAGCCTAAAAATAACACTACGTGGTGCTCCAGATGAGTGTTAAAACTAGATGGCCATTCCTTGGGAAGTGGTCAGGTTTATTGGGAACATGCACCAAGGAATGAATGTGAACTGAGAAACTACAAGAGAGGCAGGTGGGAGCTGGCTGCTCTGTCCCTTTGTGGAATCCTGCTGCCATCAGAGGAAAATTTTGCACATCGAATTTTAGGACACTAGGAGAGAATGCTGGTCCATGTCTGCTGTTTGTGCCTTGGGAAAAATCCCATCCCTGCAAACATTTATCCTTGTAGCTGTATGGTGCCACGTATATCCACTGGGCACCAAATCTCTTGGTACCCACCCATATGCCTGAAGTGATTTTAAATGTAGGAAGCTCCCCTTTTTATCCTTGAGTTTGTGGAATTTGATTTTTGAAAAAAGTAAGATATTCATAAAAAAATAAGCGATGACAAATTTGTGAAGTGCCCAGGAGGTGTCTGTTGCTCCCAAAAAATTCTGTTTGGAAAACTTTGCCAGTCTGATGCCAGTCAGGATCTTACTCCATCCCAAGCCACTCTTAAATTGAGATTTAAAGGAAGGTATGATGACTCCCTGACTCTTTCCTAAAGACAGATCACTGCTACTGCGGATGAGCAAATCGAAACCTGGGTATCAGAATTCTGGAAAACGACCAAAAATTTGGTTTTGATCAAAACACAGGGGCAGTGTAGCCCTTTCATAATCCAGCTTGGTGAGAGCTGTTGCACCCTGAGCCTCTCGTTGGAGCTTACTGATGAGGGCACTGTAGGACAGAGCACTCCAGGAGCATCTCCTGTCATTCACAGGAGCGAGTTTTGATTCAGAGCTGACTCCTCAAAACATGTTTTGCTGAACACCTTGTGCCTTGGCACCCACTCAGATCTCTTGCAGTGTGAGCCCACAAAAGCCTAAACACCTCTGTGTTGCAGAGCAACTCAAAGATAGAGGCACTCTCTCCTCTGCTGGCTTTTGTTGTTGTGTTTCCATCAGATTTAATTTCAATAAAAGGATTGAGGCTCAGTGAATCTCAACAGAGAAGGCATCTGAGAACATCTCTGTCCCATCCTCTCTTTAACTGCTTATACTTCCTAGGCTTACTTCTTTAAGTTTTTTAGAAACACAGTCTTTTTCCTGCCTGCTGTTATCTTTTGGAGCTGGTTTTTGGCCCAAATACTGCTTGAGTCGCAGAATTGTTAGCATTAAATCAACTTCTCAACGTTTCAGGCACATTTTTTTAAAATACAAAATCTACCTTTTTCCTCCAATAACAGCGTCTTGCAAAATGGTAAAAAATGTCTTTTGACAGTTTGGCCAGAAATGACCAGGAGAATATTTATGATCAAAATGCAAAATTGTCTTCACTTAACTTGAAGAAAGTTCAGTCCTGTGTTCTACCTAATGCATAAAACAGATTTTCACTGCAAGTATGATATACAATTCTTAATCCTAGAAGAAAGAATGAGTTTTATTGTGGATAATTTTTCTGCAGCCTCTAAATGAGAGCAAAACATAAGTTTTACCAAGCTCAGGTGTAAGAGCAACCATCAGAGACAGAATAAAGATAATTTATTTCAAAGCTGGTTATTCAAAATCATTGAATTTAGACTTGTCAGCCCCTTTATATATTATGTCCTTAAAGGTGTTTTTTGTGGATTCCATATCATGGCTCTTTCCTCTTTCCTTTCGGCTTCTTTCCTCATTTTGCATGTCAAAGTGTGGTGATTTCCCTCTGGAAGTTGGACACAGGCCAAACAGTGCTCCAGGAACTGAGCATCCATGGAAGGCTGGGAGTGATGTTTCCTGGTGAAGCAGGAGTCAGATTCTGCTGATGGGGTGTGGAGAAGAGAAAAGTGGAAATCAAATCTGGTGTTTTGCCCTGTAGTGCCCAGGAAGATGAAGTTCAGTGATGGACACAGATTGGTGGGCAGGAGAACTGTCTGCTTATTGCAGTCAGGGCTATGAGGAGCCTGACCCTGTAGGGTTCTGGTTGTTTCTGGCTCTGCCAGAGAAAGCAACTGATGTATGGGTGAAACAGAAGTGCCAGCACTAGAAATGTTAGTGTCCAGGGGTTGTGATGTCCTAGTATGTAGTGCCAGAATTTGGGAGGAATTGGACCTCAAAGATGGAGTCACCCGCTGGAAGGTGTCATAACCTTGGCAAAAGGCCCTGAAAGAATTAGTAAAAAGCAGGTACAAAGAACTTGCCTTGCTTCCTGTGATCCCAGAGTTGGGATAAAACCAACTGTCCTTCCATTCACACTCCTGAGCCTTGGGACTACTTCTGTGCTGGTGCAGTCTGGGGCATAGGACGTGGTTTGCACTTGGAGCAGAGTTACATTTGGAAAATCAGTTTTACACTGGGACCTTTGTATTTGTATTTAATATTGTTGCTATGGTTGTAGTGATTTGCAGTAATTTTTATCTCCTAGGAACCCCAAAACCTTTTGCTGATGGCTTTTTTTCCTTGGCATGGAAGACAGTACCACAGGTGATATTAATGTGTGCAGTTTGATAAAGAGCTTTTCCGAGGTACTAGGTGCAAGAGGCAGAATTGCTGTCATGGCTGGGCATGTTTTGGCAGGTCAACATCTGGAAGACAAATATTTCAGCTGAAACCTCCTCCTGATCTTGGGGTTTGTGTCTGCTCCTTCTGCAAGTGCTACCTGTTCATTTATTAACCTCCTCTGCTGGAAACTTAACGGCACGTTTTCACCAGGGCTTTATGTGCTCTGTGTTAAGCATTTTAAATGGTGTCATTCTTCCACACAGACTTAAATCCAACAGCTCCAGAGCCCTGACAGAGGAGATGTGTGTTTTCTCTGTTAACTGGCCTGCCAAGGACAGGAGGGATGAGGGGGGAGAGAGCCCCTCTCTGTGTTTGCGTGGCAGGACTCCAGCGAGAGTGCAGGTGTTGCGAGAGGAGGCAATGGCAACCAGATGACATTCCTTCCCCTTGGACTAGCGTGGAACTCAAACTGATTGTGGGTCCAGCAGTTGGACTGGATGATCTTAACGGTTCCTTTCCAACCTAAATGGTTCTGTGACACCCTTCCAACAAAACTGGAGGTTAGCGTGTTGTCTGCGTGTGCCTGTGTAAAATCCGTGACATTAAAGCTTGGGTTCCTCTAACTGAAAGATTAGGGGAGTGGAATCACTCTTGGCAACCACTGGGAAGAGACTAGAAGATAGTCCAGACAGTGATTTATCCCAGCTGAGAGATGAACTACCTTTCTGGAGGTGCTGATGGGGCAGCTGATGTCAGGAGAGGCCCTCAACATTTACCCAGAGAAAGTGCTTGGAGGTAGATGGAAAGAATTGTGAGCAGCAACCCTCGATATATTGGGAAAAATATTTTATCAACTTGCACAAATATATCCTGTTTGCCAAAATGGTTCTGGAAATGCTGCTGGTCCCTTCCCCTCATACCTGTGTGTGTGTGGCCTTAACCATGCACCCCAGGGATTTTTTTATCTCTTTTGCTAACACTGAGGAGTTTTCACATCCCTGTTTGGTAAAATGGCTCTGCCATCAGCCAAGTGTGGAAAGGGCTTTGATAACGTTCAAGGTGAAACACTTGTCAGCTCTCACTTTATCCAGGAACGGATTATCTGGGCTGTGGAATAATGAGGTCATGTCTTTCCTCCACACCGCTGGCAAGAGCTTCGGGTTTCACACAGGGGCAGCTGCTTACACCAAGCCTGCTCTACTTAATGCCTTTAAAGCTACCCTGCTTCCCTGTCAGCGAGTTCTCCCCAGGCTGAAACGTGCTCACACAGCCTCCTTTGCAGTGCCTGGGAGGGGGTTCCTGGGGCTTGGATTGCTGTCCTGCCCCAGAGTTGGGTGGGTGGAATGCAGGATCACCGGATGTGAGAAGCAGTGACCTGTGCATTGCTGCTGTACCTAAAATACAGGAATGTGGAGCAGGATTTGTGGGTGGGTAGACCAAAGCCATGCAGATCTTTCCAGGTGTCCCATCAGCAGCTTGCAGTCTGAATCTGTAGCTTTAATGCAAACCTGTGGCAGTGAGAGTGGCCATGGACATGAAAGATCCCTAAAGCACACAAGTTGTGGGTGTTAAAGCCTATGGGTGCTTAAGTAGATTAGCAAACAAACAAATCCTTTAATATTCTGGAATGCTTCCTCACCACCTAAGTAGGGATTATTCCACCAAGCCAGCAAATTCTACCCTTCTGCCTAGTGAAAAGCCTGCCTTTCAGATTGCTGTGCTCTTTAATGATTTGTACTCTGAGGTTAAAAAGGAAAAGGAAAATCTGAAAGCATATTGAAAGTGTCTGTGTGGATTTCAGGAAAAGCACAAAAATGGTAAAAAGAGCTGTTAAAAATATTCAAGACCCTGTGAAAACTGAGGTTGTTGCAGTGCAGGCAGTAGCATATGTAGGATGCTACACCACAAAGGTTGCTACAATTTTATCCTTAAAATTTGTCTTAAGAACTCACTACGACTTTATGTACTAATATGTGACACAACTCACCCACAGCTTTCTCCTTAGCGCTGTGAAAATCTCGGTTAAACTGTCAGCTTTCTATCTGAAACACGCAGAAACAACCAGTTACCTTGGTCTGATTCCACTTCCAGGCTTTCATCATCTGCGATTTTGGTAAAAAGCTGCTTTTGTTAATGTGTAATGCCTCATAGTAACCGGTTACACTTTTACTACAAAGGGGTGTTTTATTTTCCCGAGGGATGAATAGTAATCAAGGATCAGCTGGTAGTGCCAAGTGCCCTGATAACACAATTGGCTGCATACAGCTTTGTTAGGCCCCTTCCTGCACTGGCTGGCTGGAGAGACTTTAAGAGAAGATGTTGGGAGAACTGTTCTTTACCTTCTTGGCTGTTGGGGAGCTGAATTTTGGGATCACTTTGTCTGCTGGGTGAGGAGGTAAGAGGTGGCTTTGGGGCACATGGAGCCCTTCTGAGTAACGACAGCGAGGGGAGGGTGGAGAAGGGATAGATGGAGAAAATGCTTGAAAATAAGCATGTGAATTAGAAAAATCACCCTGGAATTCATCACTGACTGATTTTTGTGGAAAGGTGTGGGGGCTGATGGAGTTGAAAGGAGACAGAAAGTGGGAATACTGATTCTAATCAGAGTAGGGGCTGATTTGTGTTATTTTGATGCTGATTTAGGTGAGCTGAAGGAGGACTGCAGTCACCCTGGGCCTGTGGTAGGAAGTGTCTCACTGCTAAGCACAAAGTGGAGTCTGGCTTTGATCTCATTAACCCCATCAGCACTGAAGTAGCAGGTGTGTTTCTGGAGCTTGACTCTTTGAGATACTTAAGGTGCATAGAAAATGGCAGAGATTACTTCAGAAGCAAAAAAGGTAAGACATAGGTCTTCCTATTCTGATTTTTTCAGCCATTTAGGGTCCAGTAGTGATATCAAGAGAGAGGAGGGGAAATCTGCCCCTTTTCTCAATGAGAAGAGGAAAAGTTGGGGGAATAAAAATCTGAGGAGAAGTGGGGAGGAAAAGAAATTAGTAGAAAGCACATGTGAAAAATTTCCTCCTTTCCTCTGTCTGCTCATTGTTTATTTCTAAACTCCACAAGAAAAACAATGAGATGGAGAAGAAGGAAAACCCACAGCAACAATAACAGGAAGAGCATCTTGGAGATGGCTTTGCACAAATGTAGGCTTTATATCTTGCAGTTGGTTCTATTAGGATGTGACTTAGCCTGATTTTCTGAGAATACTCAGTATCCTTAATAAGTGCCCTGTGATTTTAAGCTGGATTTATCCTGCTGGATTGTCTTGGGAGGAAGGGTCACAGCCACAGAAGTTGAGCCCAAGCTGTGCAGACTACTTTGAGACTTCTGATTTTAAAATAGGATACAGAAGTAAAGTTGTGTGTTGGGTCTAAAATTCCACTGTTCCATCAATTAAAGACCCCTCCCCCTCCTCNAGACTACTTTGACTGTGCAGACTACTTTGAGACTTCTGATTTTAAAATAGGATACAGAAGTAAAGTTGTGTGTTGGGTCTAAAATTCCACTGTTCCATCAATTAAAGACCCCTCCCCCTCCTCATGACTTTGATAGTAGAGTGTGTGTGGAAGGAAAATAATGGTGGTTGTGACTTGCTGAGCCCTCCAGTTGTAACACACTTGTCCTGTCTTAAGTGAGGGCTGGAAGCAAAACTCACATCATAACCTTAGGTTTTTAATCTCTGCAGAACATAATGAACTATTTTGAAAGGGTAGTTGGAGGGTTAAGCTAGGAAGGACAAACTGGTAGTGTAATAACATCTATATTAAAAATAAAAAAACTCCAACCAACCAACCAACGCAGATGTAATGTATTATATAATCTCTGTTAAACTTGCTCTGGGAAACCCTCCAAGAGCCAGTGTCAGTCTCCATTTTGTACAAGTCTGTACATAACCTTTGTAAGAATTTGTGTGAAGTTGGGTGGGGAAACAGAGAAACACAAAGTTAGAACAGAATGTAGCCTGGCCAAAGCCTTCCTGCAACGGCGCATTTGGAGCAGGGACGGAGGGAGGTTTGCTCCTTCCTGGGCCTTCCCACCAAGCCAGCCCCTCAGCACAGGTGCTATCAGCCTCTGTTAGTTGCTTACATATACAGCAATTAATTTAATGACTGCTAATAAGTAATGCATATTATAAGATATAGGCTATGCCACAGGGCTGTTTGTTTTCCAGGAGTTCGGTCACTGCCTGTCTCACCATAGATGGTGTTCACTTACCTCTCAGCAGAGAATAACATGGAACAAAGTGCTTTCTAGCACAGTGTTTGGATATAGGGGGAAAGCTGCTGAAAACAGAGGAATTACAGTGATAAATCCTCTTGTGAAATGTGAAAGAAGCTTTTTACTCTTTTCTGACAAAACATCAGTCTGTATCGATCTACTCCTGCTGAGCTCGTCAACTTCTGTCCCGTCCACCTTCCTCCTTCCCTGGAGCTAGTCATCTCTTCTTGTGACACCTTTGGAAGTCATCTCTCTTAACAGAGGTCTTGTTGTGCTGCTTTCTTCCCATTCCCTGCCAGGAAGGATTGTTTTCTTCTACACAATTCAGCAGAGCAGCCACTGGCACTGAAAATGTTGATGATGTGGAGGTGATTTGGAACACGGCAAGTTTCCTCAAACAAGTAATGCAGTTACATTCATGGGCTTTGGCTGAGCTATCCTGTCATGAAATACACTGAGAAAATTTTTTTTTCAGGCTTTTTTAATTTTAGTCTGAAACCTAAGTTTAAAACAGAGCTGATGGACCAACTGTCTCCTGTCTAAGCTACCTTTAACAGGAACAGTAGAGCTGGTTTAGCTGTTCCTCAAGGAGCAAACAGGGAATAATTCCACATTCACTACACAATCTCTCACATTAACTTTTCATCTTCGTAAACACAAACTAGGATACATATGGGTGGTCTAATACCTAACAGCATGTGGAAAGAGGGATGTGATTTAGAAAATACATGCCTTGTAAGTTCTCAGCATCTCAGCTTGGTTTTCCCAATGTGGTCCTTCCTTTCAACCTCTCTTTTCTTTGCCCAGGGAGGTCTGACAATAGGAGTTGTCCCTCCTGCCTTAGAAAAAAATCTCTGAGCAAATGATTCTTTCTGTGTCTTCCTAAGAAGTGCTGAGCACTTCTACTTTATAGCAATTGACACCCTGGAAAATTAAGTCTGTAGGAGCTAATGAGTCTACAGCAGTGTTTGTAATTTACTCAAAGTTGTTGTTTTTTCATGTGGCAAGTTTTAAAAAAAAAGCAGCAGATGGTTTTGAAAGGTAATTCTCGACATCAGTCCAGCTCCAAAAATGTTGTTTTCCATTTACTTCCCATGTTTCACACTGTTGATGTGTGATGAAATATGAGTAGTGCTACTGCTGAGCTGCTGTGCTCTTGTAGGCTTGTGGTGAGAGATCTTTTCCATGTCTTTTCATCCATAAAAGAGCAAAAGAAAGGTGTGGTGTTGGTTTGTTTGTTTTCCCCCCTCTACAACACCTGCAGCAAAGACTCAGAATATGGTAAAATTATCTTAGGTGCATAAAGGTTTAAATTTTCTGGAAATGGGACATTTGGAGGAGAATTAGCAAAGTCATGTTGGTTTGCTATGAGAACAGAGTGGTGTATAAGTTCTAACAGATTGATGCTTAGGTTTTGATAATTGCCCTCTGCAGAGCTGAAATCAAGCCAGGTGGTGACAGCTGTTTCACTACTCTGAGAGGTATGGGCATAAATAATAGCTGAGCAGTTGACCTCAATATCTGCTGGAGCTGAAGATGACCTTTCTTGAATACTCTGAGGTGTCTGTCTGCCCTTCCATGTAGAAAAGACTAGAACCCACCAGGGAATTGTTGTCAGGGATTTTTTTTTCTTTTACTTAATAAACAGGATGGGGAATTGCTGCAAACACTGAGTTCAGCCAGGCAATGATGCCTGCAGTTCTAAGCTAATATAAAATGTGTTTTCTGTTTTTCAACTGGGCACACTTGGCATTCTTATTTTTACTCAGACACTTCCTTTAGGCTGGATTCTACTGCTGAAAATCTATGAAAAGATTGCTGTAGGCAACAGTGCAATCCCTCCCTTGGGAATGCATTGGTATCACAGTGCTACTCCAGGAAATGTCACCTTGCCAGCAGCATCACTGCAGTGTTTTGGAAGGTTAGTGGGCAAGCTAGTTTAGGAGGAAATTCCATTTTCTGCATAAATTTCAAAACTACTGAACTTGGGAGGCAATAGAGATGGGATCCTGACTAGGCTTTGAGATACTTCAGACAGGGTATGTTTCAGTAACAGATGTGGTCTTTGTACATGGAAATTCTTTGGCTTCTCAAGGACAGCGTGTTTGATTGGTCAGGGAAAGAAACAGGAGTGGTTTCAAAACAGAGAGTCATGGAGGGAATCTGAAAGAGGGACCACCCCCCCAAGACACACAAACACAGTTTCTGGTGTCACAACCTCCCTGTGTTAAGTGTGTGTCTGTACATGTCCTCCTGGGTGGGAGCCAGCAGGAGAGGCAGTGCAAGCTTTCCCCATGGCTTGTGTGGAACTAGAGCAGCCTGTCTCCCCCCCTGATGGAAATGAGGGGGGGTTTTGTCAGCAGTGTGACAGTATGTGCAGGGGCATGTATGTTTTCTGTCCTTTGCTGTCAAGGGTTTTCCCAGTCCTTTTTGGTGGGAGAAATCTGACCTTTTCAACCCAAAAACTCTTGAGGGATAATATTTTTTACACTGTCTCCAAAATACCAAAGTCTTCTGACTTCCTCAATCTCAAAGGGAACCAAGGCTAACTTTGATTGCCCCAGGAAGGGAATCTGGCCCTTGACACTGAATATTCCTTGGCAGGTCGTTGTTACTATGGAGCAAAATTCCAAGATGTGCCCAGCAAGCTCTTCTAGAGTACAACAAACCACATCAAACATGCAGAGGGTATCTTGGCACTTTATACTTGAATTGCCAACTGCAGAATCTGTCGGAGAAGTAAGTCCCAGAAAATGGGAAAAGGATGAAAAAATAGAGGTTAATAGCAAATTATATTTTATCATTCTCTCATTGGGATGTGGTAAGGTGACATCACTGTAGTCTGGTAGATTTGTGGTAAGACATTTATCTTTTCAGCCTTAAAAGAGTAAAAGAAAGGTGTGGGGCTTTTATTTGGTTTTTCCCCTGAGAAGTTAAAATCTGTAAATATTGAAGTGGATGATGCTGTGGCCAGAAATCCATGTGGCTCCTGTGGCATGTTCATTTTCCTGTAGCCAGTTTCTGGTGGGAAAGCAGTGACAACTTCTGAGCTGAGAACTGGCTCTCTAGATACACACTTTCTTAGCACCATTTGGTACCACACTTCTGTATGAAGGCTCAGAGGAAGAAGTTGCCATGAAAAAAAAAAAATTGCCTGTTGCAAACCTCTTCAAGAGATCCATGGAAAAACTTCCTCCCTATTTGCATTTGCCTGTTAAAATCTCACTGAAATGCCTTTTGATGGTAAAGCAGAACCAAGAATATGACACAGACGTGAAGCTAGTGCTTCCCCACAGAAGCTGCTGCAGCCACGGAGGGAACCTAAACTTTGGTTGTTGACACACTGTTCTCGAGAGTGACAAGAGAGATTGTGTTCATTAGGCCAACCCCATCATTCTTGCTAAAAGCAGGCTCAGGTTTCCATGTATATTTTCAAATCAAATTAGAAACGCTGCTCCTGAGACCTCCTTCAGCTGACAGTGATGGATTGCACAACCTGATAAACAGGAGGCATTCCTGGAGCCCTGCTAACACCACAAGTGCTTAGATAATAAAAACATGCACAGAGCCATCTATTGAAATTAGCAGAGAGCTTCTCCTCTTCCCCAGGTAAAGCGGCCCACTCCTGGGGAGTGGACACTTCTCCAGCAGAAATGGGAAAGGTTTGTGTCTGTGCAAGGAATTGTGTCTCAGTGGATTGGAAAAAGGCAGTTTGCTCAGCTCTAGGACAGGAGACAAGGACTTGCAGATAATTTATGGTAGATGGGAGTAAGTTATTATTGGTATTCAGCAATAATGACAATTTTCCGTTTTCACAGAGCTGTTTATACAGGCAGATGGAGTCATATTAGCTAAAATAGTTAACAATTAATGCAAAGTAAGGAAGCTATAGCAGAATATTAGTAGCTTAGCAGAATATCTGTTGCACATGCAGGCAACCCGTGTAGCAGCTACACATGAAGGCTACAGAGGCAGTTCTCCAAGGAAGATTAAACTTGATCAGAAAACAATAACTATGGATACCTGGAGGAGAGGTGTAAAGGTACCAGTTGCCTGTATGTCAAAGGAGTGGTGGAAAATGAAGAGACTTGCTGTGGCCTACCCTTAGCAGAGTGAAGTTTTGCCTGTGGTTACCCAAGGAAAATACTGGTTTCTTTGATACGATGCAGGAGATGGGGAAGGGAAAGTGTGTTCTCAGACTCTCAGCCTATTTTACAGACCATGGCATTTTCCTTCTGTTTAATTTGTGCTGAATTTGGGCACAGACCAGACCCCCCTCTCTGCAGCATTTCCCCGCTGCTTTGATTCCACTTTCAAATGTTCACGAGGCAGGTTCATGTCGAGGTTCATCCCTTTGTTCTTGGAGGTTTGCCTGGCTGCCGCCTTTTACTGTCTCCTCTGCCACTAAGAAAAACTGATGTTATCTCTTGAAGTGAAAACTCCAGGTTCTATTTGTAACTGAGGATTTCCTGTGTGCCTTCCCCCAGCCCGTGCAGTGACGGCAAGAGGCAGCGGCACACGGGCTGCGTGTCTCCAGAGAGCTTTGAGAACAGCCCCTGCACAGGAGCTGAAGAAATCCCCAGCCACCCGTGCCTTTGATCTCAGATAAAGGTCAACCTGTCTGGTAGAAAGTGTGATGGGAAACGCTACCACATCATCAGCCTTCGCTTTCTCTTCCTTACCCTGAAGTGATTCACTGTACGTGTCAGGGTATGCCTTCACCACGGCACCCATGGTGTCTGGCTCTTGGGAGCAGCTTTATTCCTCTCATGCACCAGGCCAGATTTCATGAGAGCTGCTGAGAAACTGCCCACAGCACTTGTTGTTACAGCAGTGTTCCATAGCTGTTGTTGGATTTTGTTGGTTTGTTGGAGAGTTTTTAAATCATAGAATGATCTAGGTTGAAAAAAAACCTTGAAGGTCATTGAATTCAGCCATCAACTCAGCATTGCCAAGTCACTACTAGACCAGTCCCTGAGTGCCACATCTAAATCCCTCCAGGGCTGGTGACTCAGCCAGCTCCCTGGCAGCCTGTTCCAGTGCCTTCAGTGAAGAATTTTTTTCCTGAACCCAATCTAAATCTCCACTGGCGCAACTTGAGGCCATTTCCTCTTGCCTTGTGATACATATAGGCCCAGCGGTGTGTTAAAAAATTCGTTATGCTTTTCTTGTCCCAACAAGCACTGAGAGTTTCTGAGACTGTTCAAGCACTGACAACTACAAAGTTCCACCTGACACAAGCTCAAAGCTGCTGATACACAAAGCTTTGGGGAGCTGCAGCTTCCAGTCAGTTCCCCTGACAGCACCTCTGCAAGATCATCACTGGTGGGGGGAAGTACCTGACACACATGCTACAGGTAAGACTGGCACAACAATTTGGTTCATAATTCTGTTATAAATACTAACAGAGGGGGATGTTTATTTGCCTTTGAATTCCTCTGTAACCTTAGAAATGTTGTTGCAGCTGTGAAGATTGGTTATGAAGTGACAAGTAACTTGCAATAAGGGAAACAATTTCTCTACTGAATCTCCTCAAAGGCTAGGTGGGCTTTGTGACTGGGGCTGAGTGTGTGTCTTCCTTGTGAATTGGGATCTGTGCCTTAGCAAGGGCTAAGAGATGCTGCTTAGAGAGAAATAGAATAATATTCCCAGGTGGGATGCACCATGGAAATAGTTGTTACTCATAGTGGGAGGATCACTGTTTATCCAGTGCCTGTTTACAAAGGTCACTTAAGTCACCCTGAGATAAAAGTTGCTTCTAGGTGTGGATTAGGAAGAAAACCAAACAAAAAGCTAAGGATGGATTGTGCTTTCCTTCTGTCCAATGCACCTTTTGGCACTCAGGCTGCCATGAGGGAGCAGCAGGTGGGGGTTATCTCCAGTACCTGATCCTCCAAGTGAAAGGAAACAGGGGCTGGATCAGTGCTCTTGGCAATCATTCAGTGTCTTGAACCCCATTCTGGCAGGTTTTTATGAAGGATTTACTTCAGGCATAGAGGGCTGGTTTCTACTGACTTGGTGTCAGCTGGGCCATCTCTAGATGATGGTTTGGAGACAGAAAATCACTTGGTTGCATCAGATTCCTGCCAGTGTGTCAGTCCTCAAATTAAGGCTGTGCCAGGATGTAGCCAGAAGTGCCAGTTTGTTCCCCAGAATGTTGCTCTCCTTTTTCTAATCAGAACTTCTCACTGCTATAATTTCCAGGAATAATCTAGTGAGATGGAACTCTGTGAGGTGCAGGAATGTTTGCTTGAGCCTATGGAGAGCCTTTGGATATGGCTGGAGGGTTTTCCCTTCTTTCAGTGAAGTATTAATTCAGGTGCCAGGTGAGAATGAACACCTGGCAGTATTCTTGGTTATTTGACTGACCCATTTAAGCCCAGTATTATGTTTCTAAAATCAAGCTCTTACACTTGGTTTTTTAAGGTGGTACTGGCTTTAGAGACGTGAAAGGAGAGGTGTAAAGGTGTTTTTATGGTAGTATCCTAGGAAAAATGCATATATGGACTTCTGGGAGAAGAGAGCCCTGCTACCTCCAAAGGCTCCAAAATGAACTTGCACCGCTAAGATTACTCTGCAGGAGTAATTTTTTTTTCTTTTAATTTTCTTAGTAATCTTGGTTCTTCAGTTGGATTTTTTGTTCCTTTGAACTCTTTATAGGTTCCAAAGTTTTCATATGGATTTCACTGAAAATGGTTTTGTACTTTGTGCTCAAGGTGTGCCTGAGAACGCTTTTGGTGAACAACCACATTTTCTAAATCCCACAGCAACATTAATGCTGATTTGGAATACTTTTATTCCACACCAAGGATTTTTGTGCCATTTTGTTTGTCCTTTGAGCCTCTGTCATGGGGGAATGGTATTTATGGTTGGCTGTATCAGCAATCTTGTTAATTACAAACTCAGAAGTATTAGAAGTCATACTACCACTAGTACTATATTCTAGTATTCAGTATAGAACCTCTAGTGCACATAAATTTTATTTCATAGAGAAATAGGTGGTTCAGGTAAAGGTTGTGCATAATGATGAAAATTTCAAAAATGCAGTTTAGGTGATTTCTTTCCAAGCTTAGTGAAGTTTAATGAAAAACATCCACGAGTGTGAGCTGGGTGCACAGACTGTCACCCAGTACCACCTTTGTGGTACAATCCTGTTTATAGGGATTGTTTGCTTTTGGATGAATGTTCCTGCTAAGCAGCTCCACATATGCTTAGCACATACTTCTTTTCTTTGAGGGAAAAGGTGGGAGAATGTTTGGGTTTGTTTGTTTTGTGAAAGAAATTGTTAGTATGTTTCAGATAAACTTAAGGCTGAGTGGTGTTTAACCAAGTACTGGAAGTCTCAACTATTCCAATACTCTACATGCTGTTATGAAATAATTCTCAGAACTTTGATGTGCTTTACATCACTTTCCCATGTTCTTTTGGTGGCCTGTTAAAATACTCCACTTACTGAGAAAAACCAACCCAAACCCCCCAAAAATTTACGTCAAAGATAATATCTGGCCATGAAACTACTGGCTTGGAAAGCATCCCTGTATCTCTTTGGCACCGTGGCAGAGATGCAGCGGTGAGCTTTGGATGGGACCTGGCCGAGGCAGGGCTGGAAAGGCGGGAGAGAGACAGCCGGGTCAATAACCCGGATCATCTCAACTGCTGCAGTGCCAGCCGTGAAAAGGTGGGAAGAGCCGCTTCCTATCTCATGGCAGGATGACAAGAGGGAATGCTTCTCTCGGGTCTTCAGCTGCCTCTGCAACAGACTGAAAAAGCAGAAAATATCTTGTGAATATAAACGAAGGGCTGTTCCACCTGGCTTGGAGGGCGCTGACGGTAAAACGCAGACAAGTATCTCTCTGTAACGCTGTCAGAAGAGCGTGGCAGAACTTCAGCCCTTCAGCAGAGCCCAGCGTCCGGCGGTGCCGCGGCGGCTCCATGAGCTCTGCCCGCCCGGCCGATGGCAGGNGCGAGCCGCGCTCGCTGCTCCGCGGGGCAGCGGCCGGGAGAGCTGGGGTTCGGCTCCCCGGGCCGGCAGGGCTGAGCCGGGCGCGATTCGCTGCTCGCAGAGAAGCTCAGGGTCGGTACTCGCCTGTCCCGCCGGACGCGGGGTCTCCGGCGCGTCGGAGTTTTGCGCGACCCTCTCGAGCCTGCAGAGACCTCGGTGCCAGACTGCGGCGTGCGGGGCCGCCTCTCCCCGCCGCGTCCTGCCCCTGCCCCGAGCTTGTCACTCGGCCCCCGGCAGCGACAGCCAGCACATGGCTGTGTGCAGGGAGCTCGCAGGGCCATTGCACTGCGCTGCCTCTGGCTTCGTCCGCAGTTCGCTGAGCTCTGCCTGGAGAGCCAGAGCCGTTTCGTGATCGCTTTATAAAGAAAATAAAAAAAAACAAAACGAAAAAAAAACAAAAACCGAATCAACCAAATCTTTCGCACCAGAGGTTGTGGTTTGCGAGACGGGACTTGCGGCAAGGAACATGCGGTGAAGCCGAGCGCCGGAGCGGAACCGCAGCCCTGCACTCTGCCATCGCAAAGGGAAATAAACAGCCGGAGCAGGAGCCGCGCACCCGCCGCCTCTTCCCGGAGACCTGCATCGCAACAGCCCCGCTGCCTGCCGCAGCCTGCAGCCGCCTGAGGCTCGATCCAGACACTCCGCTTTGCAGGAAGGGCTGGATTTGCTCCCTGTCGCCTCCGGACTGAGAGAGCTGCGGCCGAAGGAGAGCGCCGCTTCCCCGGGCGGCCCGGGCCGCTGCATGCTGTCCCCCGGGAGAGGGGAGCTGCGGTGGGCAGCAGAGCGGGGCTTTTCTCCGCTGGCCCAGTAGGACGTAGAGATCGGCGAGCGAGGGCTGTGCGGGGACGAGGAGCGCAGCCCGCCGGCCTTCCCCGCCCCGGGGGCCGGGAGAGCGAGGAGCCGGGGCCCCGCCGCCCCCCGCCCGCTGGCGCTGCCGTTCCCGGCGGCGCCCTGCGCACCC
>VXBB01022675.1:293176-304033 GCA_013399915.1 Illadopsis cleaveri
GCATCAGTAAGTTGGGACCCGCCGTGCGCTCCCACCGGGGCCGGCGCTGCCGCAGCGAGCAGGTGCCGCGGGGCGCTGCGGCGCCCGCCCGGCGAGGGGCGGCCCCGACCACCCTCCCACCGTCCGCCTCCCGGAATGGAGGCGCCGGGCTGCTGCGGGAAGGCTCGCTGAGAACCGTGGCCGGCTGCGAACGAGCAGAACATCAAAAACCCCCCTCAAACGCTCCTCGCAGGTGGGGGCCGGAGGGGCTGAGGCGGGGGGTGCGGAGCCGCAGTGCCGGGNCGCAGCCCCGGGTGCAGAAACGTGAGGGCTCTCGCCGCCTGCGCCGTACGTTATTTTATTATTTTGTTTTACTCATTTTTATTTAATTGTCCGGGGGGAAGCAATTTACGAGCGATCTGAGCGGGGGTGGAGGTGGCTGGTTCAACTCTCGCCGCGGTCTGCAGCTGGGCTTGTCAGTCTGCGCCGCGTTGATGTTGCGCTTTCCCCCCAAAGATGGCACTGGATGTCTTTCACATTTTCTTGGGATATTGTTTTCCATCCCCTAGGGAGCCCAGCTCCTGGCTGGTACAGCTGTAAATCTTTCCCTTTTCGCATTCATTCACCCTTGGTCTGTTGTGGATTTGTATTCAGTGCTCGTGAAGAGGGCGGCTTGTTGTGTGGGGTAGGAGGAAATTCTTCACTGGAGGATGGTGAGGCACTGGCACAAGAAAAAACTGTGAATGCCCCATCCCTGGAAGTGTCCAAGGCCAGGTCGGATGGAGCTCTGAGCCACCTGGTCTAGTGGAAGGTGTCCCTGTCCATGGCTTCGGGGGCTTTGGGACTGCGCAGTCTTTTAGGTCCCTTCCAACCAAACCATTCTGTGATTCTACCCTGTGAATTAGTAATGAGAGTGTGTGTTTTTCTGTTTAATCTGGTGACCACAAGCCTACACAGGTGATGCTAGATGTAAAATGAAATCTTTGACTACTGGATGTGGACAAAGACTTTGTGTCATGGCAGACGCTGTCACTTTCTGCCCATGGGTGACTGCCTGCTAGAAGAAACCTTTCCTCTTCTTTTTCTATCTGTGCTTCCCCACCACAGTGCCTTTTTCTCTCTGGAGTGGGGAGCAGCTCCATGCTGGCTGTGGTCTGGGTAGGCAAGACACTTTCTTAGGATTATTGGATGACTTTTCAAAATGCTTGATAGCATTTACCTTTCCCTGCTTTCAGGTAAATGCTTATGGCATCTCGGGGGGGAGAGAAAAGGGACTTCTTCTTTGGCTGACAGTAAAGAAAAGCAGTTTGTTGTCCTGGTTCCCTGCATAAATGTGGCACTTAAATACTCAGCTACATTTTTGTGTAGGTGCAGAACTGTCACTGCAGTTTTCTCAGTCAGTGTTGCAATCTTCATGTCTCTAGCTAGGTGGGATGGAAAGGGAGGAAATGTGTAACATCTCTACTATTCTCAATGGCATGGGGAGACAGACAAGCAGATGTTCTGTTTATTTGGGAAGCTTTTAATCTGCCTTATGAAAATTGATTTGTTCTTTGTGTTTTGAGCTTGTTGTTGAGGGGTTTTTATCTGCTGTTAACATTCTTGTGAACCTTCAGGTACTTTTTGTTTGACACCTAGTTCATCTAAGCCTTTTCTACCCCATTTTTCTTTCATGTTCCGGCCTGTGGTCAGGAAATATTTGAAAACAGGTTGTTTGCACCCTCGCTTTAATTTTATAAAGGAGCATATTAGATGTGTAGGCTGAGTTACTTTCTCACAGAAAATGTCTTGGCCACTTGACAGCACTTAGTTCAGGACTCTGTAATGCACATACGTCACTTTAAGAGGGAGACTTTCCAAATGCACTAGGAAGCAGATCTGTGGAGCTTTCTGATGCTGCAGAGTCAGGCAGAAGAGTGAGAATTGGGCTCGCTCCTCACTCTGCCATACGAAACATGAACGTAGTGGTGTTCTTGGCTGTTTCCAGCTCAGTGTCAGGGGCATTCGGAATTGCTGTTGATGGAGACAGATGTTGAGTTCAGTAGCACGGGAGAGGCACTTCCCATGGCTTGCTAAGTAAGCACACAAGTTAATACTGGATTTTTAATTTTTTTTTTAATGGCATGGGGTCTCCTTTGCATTCCTCATCTATGATGCCATACCCAGACTCTCCCCATTACTGGACTTGGGCCAGATCCTCAGCACTGCTGTAATCCCCTGCTAAAAGTGATCAGTACCAGGTGGCTGGGGCAGTTTGGGCTTTGCCAGATCCTTTCTGTTTCCAGAAAGTATCCCGTGCTTTATCCCTCCGCTGCCCTTGATCTCGTGTGTGTATATGTACACACGCAGTGTTTATTTACACCTTCTGTCTCCTTCCTCATTTCAGGATTTCAGATGCATGCCAGGTTCCTGCTGAATGCCAGCAGCAGAGATCACTACAGATGGAGCCCCAAAGTCAGCATGGCAGCGGCGGCTCCCTGGTGGTGATTCAGCAGCCCTCCCTGGACAGCCGGCAGCGCTTGGACTATGACAGGGACAGCCAGCCCGCCACCATCTTGTCACTGGACCAGATCAAGGCCATCAGGGGCAGCAACGAATACACCGAGGGGCCGTCGGTGGTGAAAAAGTCGGGTCCGCGGATGGCGCCGAGGCAGGAGAAGCACGAGAGGACTCACGAGATTATACCAATAAATGTGAATAACAACTACGAGCACAGGCCCGGCCACGCGGGGCACGCGGCACACCAGCAGAACGCCCGGGCTCCCATCCTGAGCCGATCCACCAGCACGGGCAGCGCGGCCAGCTCCGGCAGCAACAGCAGCGCCTCCTCGGAGCAAGGGCTGCTGGGGCGCTCGCCGCCCTCCCGGCCGGGCTCCGGCCACAGACCCGAGCGGACAATCCGGGCGCAGCCCAAGCAGTCGGCCCTGATCGTGGACGACCTGAAGGGGCCTTTGAAAGAGGACTTGACGCAGCACAAGTTCATCTGCGAGCAGTGCGGGAAGTGCAAGTGCGGGGAGTGCACGGCGCCGCGGGCCCTGCCCTCCTGCCTGGCCTGCAACCGGCAGTGCCTGTGCTCGGCCGAGAGCATGGTGGAGTACGGCACCTGCATGTGCCTGGTCAAAGGGATCTTCTACCACTGTTCCAACGACGATGAAGGGGACTCGTACGCGGATAATCCCTGCTCCTGCTCCCAGGCGCACTGCTGTTCTAGGTACCTGTGCATGGGAGCCATGTCCTTGTTCCTGCCTTGCTTGCTCTGCTACCCTCCGGCCAAAGGATGCCTAAAACTCTGCCGAGGGTGCTACGACCGCGTCAATCGTCCGGGGTGCCGGTGCAAGAACTCCAACACGGTCTATTGTAAACTGGAGAGCTGCCCCTCCCGAGGTCAGGGCAAGCCCTCATGATTTTGGGAGGGAGGTTTACTTCCTCCAACTTCAGTTTTTCAGGTTGTAGCTGATTTTTTTTTTTTCCCCCTCCCTCCATGTTTTCTTCTTCCCCCCTGCTCCTCTCCCATTTTGGGAGGACTGTTCCTTTCCTTTCTGTCTGCCCAGCTTCAGACACATGAGTTCTTCCCCCTGCATCTTTACTCTCCTCCTCCTACTGACTTGGCTGAGTGTGGAGCGTTTCACGCAGTTGCTGCTGCTCTTTGGTAAGTGTGGACCTGGGATCTCCACCTGCCGCTCGCTGGGGCAGGGTCTTTGAGTTTGTAACTGAACCACTCCTGAAAGAGACAGTGAGGGCTCACTGGGCTCTTGAAGCTTCTTGCTCTGTGAATATCTTCCCAAAGATGTTGGTTTTGTTTTTTTTTTTGTTCTCAGCAAGTTATGGGTTTTTTTCTCCTTAACCTCCTGGGTACCAAGGAAGAATAACTTTCCTGAGTGAGCTGGATTGTGAAATAACTTTTTGTGGGTGTTCTTTCTGGAGAGGGATGTAAAATAAAGGCTTCACCAAATGAAAGGCCTGACTCTTCTATAAGCAGCCTGCTTCTTTTTGCATCTTTCCCCCCACCTCTTTTTGTCTTAACTTTTGGAACATTCTCAGACCTGAGAATTTGAGAATTGCTCTGCCTTCTTTTTTTTTTTTTTTTTTTTTTTTCCCCTTTTTTTTCCTTACATTTTCAATGTAACTTCAGTTTTTGCTACACTATGTAGATCTTCACATTGGAGACATTGTGGCTGCAACATACTCATTTGTTTCTTTTGCTGTCCAGTCTTTGAAGGATATTGCTCACTCCACCTTCCTAATCCTGTTTTTATAGTCTGTCAGTATCAGTTGATATTAAAGTTGGTGGTGTTCATATATCCAAACAGCCTTCAGGTGTCATTGAGTCACCTAAATGTCCTTGAATCCTTCAAGTCTCTTGTGATCCTTTGGCTTAGTGAGTTTAGCTCTGCTCTGTGCTTTATAATTTTATCCTGTCCCTGTTTTATTGCCTTAGCCACAAATTGTGGTCCTTTTGTATATTTTATGTATAAAACACAAAGTTGAATCCCAACTATTTTTAAGACAAAAGTCTGTTAAAACTTTTTTTATTGTAAAGAATATTTATTATGTGAATCTCTATTATTTTATGATATTTATTGCAAAAGACTTCGAAAATGTACTCATGTCTGAATATAACAAAATATCAATACTTAACGAAATAAGGATGACACGAAGAAAGTCCATATGTTAACTATAATGCAGAAAATATATTAATTAATGAAAACGCCTCTGGAGTTCTTTTGTTACAATGACAGGTTGTGAGCCACGTGTGTTGTATTGCTGGGCTGTTCCTCCTTCAGGTCTGTCAGGTGGCAAATAACCTCCTATTGATACTTCAAAGCCACTAGTCTGTGCTCTAGTTTAGTTTACCTAATTTTAAGTTTAAGCCAACTATATATCGAATAAGGGATGTTTAATACAATTGAATCTGTGTTGTTCTTAACAGTGCCAAGAAATTGAGGCTCTATTTATTTACCAAAGCATTTGGAAGTACAGTTGTGGAGGAGGAAACCACAACTTCCAAGTTGGTTTCTTGGTTTTCTTTTTCTTAAGGAATACCACATTAACATGCAAAGCCATTTAAAATTTTCCTATATAGAACTTCCTGGCTAGTTAAATTGTGCAGCAGCTGAAGAAATTAATCTCCCCAGCTTGATTCTAAATAAAAAGCTTGGAGGCAGGATGAAAAAACGTGATTGTGTTGCTGTAGTTTGGTAGCTTTGAAATCTGGGAATGTGTGTGTGTGTTTGGACCTATGTCTATGACTTATTTGGTTCTTTTCCCATACGTTTTCCAATGTCAACTGAATCTTCTGTCTTTAAATTAAAGGCTCTTAAGGGTGACCTAAGTGTCACAGCTACTTGTGGCCATTTAACACACATTCAACAGAAAAAGCTTTTCATTAAGAGTGAATGGGGAGACTTCATTCTTTTCCTCATGTGGGTCAAGGTTACATCACAATTCTCCTGAACTTTAAAAGTTTTAAATGGATGCAGTTTCACATGGTGTTCAGAGTAAGTGGTTCTAGAGAAACTCCACTTCAGAACAGAGCAATGACTTGACAAATGTGTCATATCTTGCTCTTTTTTTTTAAGTCCTGCTGCTTTGAATTGCCATATTCAAGCTGCTCTGACTCCCAGCAGAGTGATGATTTGAATAAGCTCTCCTTTCTGTAGTTAATTCCATCCCAGCTGATGCAGTGTCATGGAACGGAGCTGACTGAAAAGCTGCTTTTTATTAAAGAGCACAGATGACCCCTGAGAAGTACAAAGTGAAATCGTCATCCGAGTACATCTGGGAATGCTTTGCAGGATGCGGGTGGTGCTGCTCCTCTGTGTGACAGAAGTGACGGGCTGGGAGGGTTTGTGGGGCAGCGGTGGATGCACACGGATTCTGCTTTCCAAGATTTCCAGGAGAGGAATGTTCCTGAGGGACTCGAGCTCCTTCGCTATCACCGCGCGTCTCCGAGAGCGACAGCTGCGAACGGCCCCGCGGACACAATGGGCGCCTTGTGAGATGTCCACCCGGGAACACGGAGCCAACGGCCTCCCCACTGCTGGATAACAGCCAGCTCCTGCTCAGGGCCTTTGCTCCAAGGGTGCTGCTTCTGCCTCCTCAAGGAAAACGTTGCCCTCTATACCTCTGTCTCTAATTTTTTTTCAGCCAGGTGACTTATCTGGGGGTTTGGGTTGGTTCCTGGCAGAAGAGAAGTCCCAAAGGATCCATGTGTTCTCCATCCTCTAATGATTGTCTTCCATCAGGAGCTGTGTGGTGGCACTGTTTCAGATCTCTTTTTTAAAACAAAAGCTACATTCTAGTTAGTCATACTAATGCTCCCTTTACTAACCAGATTTTGGGAATAACTTGAGGTTGCAGCTCCTCTGGAGAAAACAATTGACTTGGACCTTCACAGCAAAGAGAAGAAAATAGTTCCTTGCAGGTCTTATATGATTTTCTAATTGCCAGGTAGAGCAGGCAGTGTTAGAAAAACGAGAATTTTTTTTTTTCCTCTTGGGTTAGATACTATATGCCTTTGTATTTAACATACAAATATATCTGAGCTCACTTCCTGGAGCTCTGGAATGCAAGGTCATTGCCACTAATGACTGGGGATTCATTCAGGCCAGCTGGATTTTGCGGTGTAGAGCCACGCAGGGTTGCATGAGAGCACGTGAATGTCTTTCCAGGTGAAAGAGAATGGAGCAAGCTGACAGCTGGATGAAGTGAAGCTGTGAAGCCTCCACATGTTACTTTAAATATGCCCCAAGTGGTCACCACTGTGCCTGTTCTACTTTCCACAGTGGAATGACCATCCAAGGACGCTGTTTTCTGTTGGAAGGGGGTTTGCTGCGGGGATTTCCAGCAATTAGGGCACTGAAGTGCACATTTCAGTCCTTCAGTCCTTCAGCCCCTATTGTGTTTACCAGGGGGCTGTTTGAGGCTACTCCTCCATGTTTGCAGAGTGCCAGACTGTCAGAGCCTGTTGCAACATAGCTCATAAAAATTACTTATTTTTCCTGATATTTCTGAGATCTTGTTTCAAGAAGCCAAGAGAACTCTGTGTGAAATGATGGTGTAATTAGGCAGTAAGTTCAGCTGACCTACTGCCCTAATTGCATGGGTGGGTGATGGATTTGGCCAAGGCTGCCATCTGGTTCCAACAGCAGAGGCCTCGGATGTGTAAGGTCTGGGTTGAAGGAAAAAGGGAAGTCCCACAAGCTGGAATCCGTGCTTTGCCTAGTGTCTCAAAGCTCATGATAAGTGATGAGGTTAGGAAACAGTAATTTAGCAATAAAAACAATGGGTAGGTAAAGATGGTTGGGGTGAGAATTTGCCCTCAGAGTTGGGGTGTTTCTCCAAAGACTTCTCCATTACACCAGTGCTGGGGTGGGTGAGGGTGTTACCTGAGGGGGGATAATGCCTAACAAATGAAAAGTACTTGCTCGTGTTTCTGGTTCCATATCATAAAGACAGGTGGGAGAGGATTAGCTCCTCTGTCTGTGATAAAGCAAATCTGTTAAGAGGGATTAAAGGGGCTAGATGAAGTGTTTTAATGGACTTATATGAAGTAATAGATTTTTGTCCTGGAGGAATGTTCAGGACTCACTGATACTTCTGCATTTCTTGTTCTGCTAAAATTACCTCCAAATTCTGAGGAATCCTGATTAATTGTTGGCTTTCTTCCAGCTGGAGCATTTGTGTCAGTCATGGTGGTGCTTCAAAAAACCTGGAATAAAATTCTGTTCTGCTGTCACACAGCTGGATTTACCAGCCTTCCACAGCACATGGGACTGCACAGGCCTTGTTTTGATGACCCTTCATTTGGAGGGCAGTTTGCTTTTAGGGCAGCTCTTAATCATTTGTAGCTCTTCCCTGTGGTTGTACTTTACTTTCTCTGGCTGGTGGGAGGAGCCAAGGCATGACTTCTCCCCTTGGCATCAGTAACCCAGCCATGTGGAGCCCGTGGTGAGGAGCTCTGTGCTCTCTGGAAGGATCTGCTCAAAAACCTTGTGATGTCCAGAGTGGTATTTACAGCTCAGTTTATATTTGTGACAAACGGATGCAGTGCAGTTGGTTTTCCCAGGAGCTGCCATTCCCACTCCTCCTGGTGAAGGTGTCTTGAGGTACTGCCTCATTTACTTACCAATAAATACAAATTTGGGAAAGTTTTCCTGCAAACCACACAGGGCTTGGCTTTTTAGTTTAAGTATGTATGGGTGAGACACTAGTCTTAATTAATAATTTTTGATTTCAGCATCCAAAAAGAGCCAGAAATTTGCCTGGATTTTTCAATATTCCTGATACATGCATGGGCAGTATTGTAAGAGAAACAGTGTTCTTGTGGCTGAAGTACATATTTAAAAATTAGCTTGAAAGTGTGGTAGGTCTTTATTTTGGAGTAGAGAAACCTGCAATTGGTCAGTCCTTGCAGAAAGGTGTGCCCGATAGCCGTGGCTCTGGCCTTGTAAGCACGCATGGATGGGTGAACCTTTGTCTGCACATCGGTGCTCCGACCTGAAAACAAACATCCTGCAGAACACGATGTCAGGAGACACAAACAGCCTGACAGAGGCTCTGCCCCCAGGGGCTGAACCCCATTGTGTTTGTGCAAGAAGGAGCACAATGGGACATCCTGCCTGACCCCGCAGGGTCGCTGCCGGAGTATGAGCGGGTTTATTCCGTGGAATATTTCTTCTGAATGGAGCTGATGGATTTACACCAGTGAATGAGCTGGCCAGGCGACAGTGCCTGCATTGCCTTAGGAATGCCCAATGCCCATAAACGTTAGGATGTTCTCAGTTTGTGGGACAAAGTGACTGTGAGAAGGAGCTGGAGCTCCCTAAATAGGCTGAAATTGCATAACTGATTAACTACTTAATGGCTATTTTAAATGAAACCTCCTGTTTTCTGGCACATGCTTCAATTTCCAAACCACCTGAGAGTTCTTGCAGTGCTGCAAGGATTCCTCTTCCACACTCCAAGCACAAGGAAGAGATGAATTTACGTGACCTGGTGAAGGTTCTCTCCAAAGCTTTGTATCTTGTGCGATGTCTGATTTGTTGTTTTTGGATCTGTGCACTTGGAGTTGCACACTTCCAGATGAAAATGAACAAACTGAAAGGAAGGGGGAAGTGCTGGAGCTTTCCTCTAACCCGGATATTGGAAGATTGCACAGTACCTTCTTTTTATACCAAAGTCTATTCTAAATCCAGCCTCATTTACCTGACCCCTTCTTTTTAGGGAATAATTTTCTACTTGTTCATTTTTCTACATGGCATGCAAAGTTCTTCTGGATGAAATGTGCTACGACTACAGAAGAACCTGTGCTGTCACTGAGGCATATTTTGATTTAATACATTTTTACATGCCCTATATCTCATCCAATTCAAGGTGAGGATAAACCTGGTTAGTTAGGGTGGGAAATACAGGATAGTTGGATGTCATGAATTTGTTTTGTTCCGAAATTCAACTCCAGGTATGAACTTTGCCAAACTTTGGCTGTACCTGGGCTTGAATTTACTGATCTGCCAAGAGAATGTGAGGAAATACTGTTAAGAGTTGAAAATGCACCAGTTCTGCTGTGTTAAATAGCCAAAGAGTCTAACTGGAGCAAGTGGCAGAGATAGAAGTTGCCATTCTGGAGTCTCCACAGAGATTTTTGTATGGGCATTCAAACCTGGAGTTCTAGGGTCTGTATTCTTGTATCTCCACTTTCCATCCCTTGCCCTTTACTGGAGCAGGAGCACTTGCTGTGGTAGTTCCAGAGTCATCCAACACTACAGCCAGCTGCAGATAACATCCCCTGGAAAAGTTAACCTCATCTGCTCTCCCTCCTGACAGTTCTAACACACGAGGGTTGGAGCAGCTTTACCTGTTCAGGTGGCAAAAACTGCAAAGTATCTCAGAGCATTTTTCACTTGGACTTAAATTCTTTTAAATTAACTGTGCCTGATAAAGCAGCTCTGAAGGAAAGGCTTCTCTTTGGCTGCTAGGAAAACTGGGGCTGGAGGGATGTGTGGAGCCGCGCTGTGAGGCACTGGCACAACCAGGAGCCTTTGACCAGCAGCGTTTAATTACTGAGTCATTCTGTGCAGAGGGATGGATGGATGGATGGATGGATGGATGGATGGATGGATGGATGGATGGATGGATGGATGGATGGAAAAAACTCATCCTGCTGGAAACTGTAGCACTTTTCTGGAGAATATTTAAAACATACCATAGATGGGGGGCTGTGGTGGGTTAGAAGGATTGTTAATACTCTAGGGGGGAAATATATAATCCCAAGACATGGACCAATTTGAAATGCTCTTGGTACAGCACACTGTACTGTATGATCCACCTGTAATGAACAGTTTCCACATTTATTAGTTTTTGGTTGGTTTTTCTTGGTTTGGTGTTTTTGTTTTTTTTTTTCATGGCAGTGGTGCTGATGTCTGGGTGTCAGCATTTGGATATGTGGGAAACGAGGTAAGAACCTAAATAATACATGTTACTTGCGGGGCTGGAAATTAGAGCCATATCCTATGTATCCTATGGCCTTCTAATTAAAACTCTTTATTTCCACAGATTTATTCTGTGGGCCTTACTAAATAGATCAGCCTTGGGTTTCTAATGGTGACTACTTGAGGAGGAATGTCGCCTTTGTTCCCCTGAATGGTGGGGAGCAGATTACCGGGCTGCCAATTTCCTGCTGCCTTTCAGAGCTGCAATTTGAGCCCTATTTGCTCCTGGCTCTTGCACAATTGGAAACAATGGGTGGCTTCTTTCAGGTTTCACTTCAGAGCTCTTAGAAACTGGGGAAGTGGCAAAAGCCCTACTTTACAGGTAATTAACAATAGATAATGTTTGCTCTGCGTTCACCTCGCCGCCCCCCCTCCCTTTTTTTTTCTT
>VXBB01022675.1:322321-336950 GCA_013399915.1 Illadopsis cleaveri
TTTTTTTGGTTGTTGATTTGTTTTGGCTTGGTTGTGGGGTTTTTTTTGTTTTGTTTTGGTTTTGTTGTTGTTGTTTTTTGTGGGTTTTTTTCTTTTTAAAGGATAACTTAAAGTGGTTTGTTTTCATGTTGAAGTTCCCTTTCGTTGCAGTAAGGTCTAATGCGGCACATAGTGCCACTGTGATGAGAAAATTTTATCTGTATCAAGTTAATTGTGTGAGGTTTATCTGTGTGAGGTGATTTTAAATGCCCTGAAATCTGTAGGAAGTACACTTCTATGTGGCTGATGCCTTGTGAGGCTGGAATGGAGCCTTGGTACTGCTAGATGTGCCAAAAGCACCCTCCAGCCTCTTGGAGAGATGTTTTTGTCCCAGTTTTTAGAAAGCGATGGCCATAGCGAACTAAGTGGGTACTGAGATAACAAAAATCGGAGTCAGTGGCTGCACTCGGGGGATTCTTTGCCCTCTTTCTGTCTGGAGGGCCGAGCCCACCTCACCCCAAAGGTGATGAGGGGACGCAGAGGTGACACAGCGTTCTCTCCCTCACGCCTCCCCTCTCCGGTCACGGGTGTGGAGGCGGCCGCAGGCGCTGAGGGGGACGGAGGGCGACGATGCCGGGCGTTGGCGCCATTTCCATCTCGGTGAGCGCTGCCTCAGGTGTCTCCTCACGGCGCCCGCCAGCCTCAGGGCTCCGAGGGGCGACAGGAAATGGCGGCGGCGGCGGCGTTCCAGCCAACGAGCTCCCTCACGAGCCCGCGCAGCCTGAGGCGACCCGCGGAACGCCTGGCGGTGCTGAGCCCGCTGCGAAAATGGCTGGAATTGGGCACTTTCCAGCAGCCTTCTTCCCTGGGACCACACCGGGAGGCGTGAAAAGCCCGGCTGCAGCTTTGTCTCCCGTGCCATTTCGGTGTCATGGTGCCCAGCCGGCTGCACAGGGCTGAGGTGATGTGCGGAGCCTCCCCTGTGGGGATGACGGCGCCCCAGACTTATATATTTCCAGATGTGCCAGAAGGCTTGGTCACTGTTTTGCGGCAGGTTAATAAGGTTTTATGCCTGCGCCGAGACAGCTTCCCATGGAAAGGGGGAGCGGCCGCCCCAGGGCTGCTGGAGCTTTGCTTATCCTCACAAAAGTTGCCCCGCTGGGTTGTTTCCGCTCCCCGCCGAGCTGATAACCCGCACCTCCCCGACAGCAAACAAACCCTGCCGTTCCCCGAAGGTTGGGACACATCCTGCAATCCCGCCTGGAACGGGGTCACTCAGCTGCCAGCAAGTGACCCACTTTTCCAGCTGCTGCCAAGTGCGCTGGAAAAGCTGCCGGGCAGCCCCGGGGCTTCGAGCTGTGGCCTTCCCCACAAAAAGTGGTGATGTGTGAAGAGAAAATAAGAGTTTTAGCAGGGGAATCTCATATCTTGGTCAGTGATATTTGAAAACCAAAAGGAGGCTGAGATGGGTGTTAAAAAGTCACAGTAAAATCAAAATCTGGTTCTGGAATGAACATGTACTTCCCCAGTATTTTTTCCTCATTGTAGGGACCATCACAATTTGGGTAAATCTAATTTTGGAGGGACATTTTAAAAATACCTGAGACTGATCCTACTGGAGGGAGGGGGTGAGCTATTTAAAATGAGCCTCTTGCAGTGTCTGCGAAAATCAGAGGTTTGCCTTGTTTAAAATTTTTCTTGATTGTAGATTTGCTAGAGGTTTGGATATTTATTAGATATTTTTGTGCATTAAGGACTTCTATCGCAACAGAATGTATTATTGCTGCATACAAGAAGGAGAACCTGTTGTTTCCCTGTATTTTTTCCTCTTTCTCTTGGCTTTCTCATCTTACTGCTCAAGTAGACAAACCCCCAATGGTCACTTTTGTGCTGATTTCACCACTATCTTCTAAGCTTAATAAGCTAAACGAAACTTTCCAATGTTTTTGGAAAGTGACAGGAAAACCCTAAAATATATTTCTCACCTCGAGGGTGGTACATTTCTAATATATGTATTGGGACTGAATATTTTCAAATATGGGCTCAATAGAGCATTTGTTTCTAATGAACCATGAGAAATAATCTTAAAGGCTTTCTTGGAGTATATTTTGTACATGAATTCAAATGATTTTCAAATAATTTCAATAATTTCAATAGTTTTTTAAAAGAATGATGCTGATAATTTTTTAGGTGTGAGAAATATCTATTATGTGATGTTTCCCCTTAGTAATTGAAAGTATTGATATCTAAATGTAAAATTGATGTTGATATCAATGTGTATAAATTTCATACACATCTCCCAGTTTGCTCCTCTTACTTGCATTACAATACTCTCATGTTATGCTCTCGTGTGTTACAGTAATCTCTCCCTTTCACCTTGGGAGAAAAAAAAAAATCATCTGCACATCTGTCCCCACTCTCGGAATAATAAAACCTTTATGCGCCAGTGAATTTTTCTCTCCAAGCACCAACACCAAATTCCTCCGATGGGGCTGCACAGGGAATTTAAAAGTAGGATGCCCTGTGGCAGTTAATCATAGCTAATGCGGAGCCCAGGAGGAAGAGGAAATGATTTTATGACTGTAAGTGGAAAAAAGGACAAGTCAACAGGGCTGGGAAGAGGAGCTGCCGTGTGCAGGGGAGCCTCAGGCTTTTGGCGTGGTTGCAGGAAATGGGCTGAATGCATCATGAGGGGCACCCACAGATGCACTCGGGGCTTTCAGAGATGTATTTAGGTCACTGACACTCTGAAAGCTTTATACTTTTTGAGCCATGGGGCTGTGACAAAGGCCTGTATACTCAGAGTGAAGGCTAGCATCCATCCGTGGCTGGCCTTATTGTATCCACAGGAATTTCAGATCAATGAAGGATGTTAGCAATTATGTGCTGAAATAACTAAGTACAATGGGATGAGGTAAGGAAAGCAATTCAGCCTTGAATTTGAATTTCTTTTCGTTTCAGTCAGTTTGTGCCAACACCCCTTGCAATGCACACTGAGTCTCTGGGGCTGTCCGATATTGTTCAGGACAGGAAATTTGAGAGACACAAGTTCAGCAGCGAGCACCAAAGTTGCATGTGGATGTGATGTTTTCCCTGGTGTACGGGCCGGTTTCGCTGCTGGACACGTGAGGCATTTTGTCAATGTGGTGCTGGTTTCTCTCTTTTGGCACAAAATATTTTATGGCACGTGTTGTTCTGGTTTTTAAGCCTGAGAAATGTCACTTGGCTTCCTGCAAAGCTCCAAACCCTGGTAGGCTGTGAAGAAAGTCCCATGTGCCGCCCCATGCTCTGCTTGTTCCCTGTGGTTCTTTCCGCTTGTGATTCCCAAAGGGCCAAATGCAGGGCTGTGTGCCTGACCCCTATATCCAGGCCACTGGGCAGGCTGGAGGAAGGAGGAGGAATTCCTTTGAAGTTGTGGAGCTGCTCCCCAGTAGCTGACTGAAGCCAAGTGGTGGGTGCAGTGTCCCATGCTCCTGTCGCTGCCTCCCTGAAAAGGATCTGATTCCCACTGCTCCCTGCAGTGCAACCACACCAACCACTCCACTACAGTGCAGCCCTTCTCCCACTTGCAGAGCAGTGGGCTGAGCCTGGCTCTGAGCAACCTCAGGATGACAGACACTCGCAGAAAACCCCATTACAGACTTCCTTTCTTAAAAGCCAAAACACACGCTAGGAGAGCCTGGAGTCTGTGACTTCCAGTTAGGGCAGTTAATCAAAACGTTTGCCATGTATTGTGTGAGCTCCTTCACAGTTTGTGCATTTATCTTTTTAACATCTGCAGAACAGCATGGCTTGGATAGGTTTCTGTTACTACTCTGAGCCTTCATTGGCTCTCGAGAATGAGTGAAGAGGAGCCAGACAACATAAAGGGCAGGCAATCAAAGCTTTTGACTCTTAGATCCTTGCAGATGGGCCTTCTGATGAAATGACTAACAACTGCTGCCAGATCAGCAAGTAGCAACCACAAGGCACCTGTATTTATTTAACTTTCATTTTGCCAGATAACTTGTCTTTATGCTCTTGCAGTTTTAACTATGAATTATAAGTCACGAGGCTTCCTTCTGATCTCCCTAGCACAAGTGTTAAATGAGTCACTTGAGATTGGTTGACGATAAGAGTTTTTCTACTGTACAAGTGGTGTGTGCACAGGCAGGAGGATCAGGCCGAGGTGCAGATGATGAGTCCAGTGTGGAGTTTGTTTCAAACATCTTTATTGCCAGCCTCCAGGGTGAAGCCTTCTTAGAGCACGTACTAGAGGGAGGGAAAGTTTTTAGCAGCAGCCTTTGGTTGTTGTGAAAATAAATAAATAAAAATCAGTGACCTCGTTTTTATTTTCTGAATGGCTGTGCATCTCGTGAATTTGGCTGTGCAAAGGGACACTGTCTGCAGCCAGGGCCCCCCAGCTGCTCCAGCCTGCCCGGGTGAAGCTCCGGGTGAGGGGCAGCCAGCTTCCCTGACTTTGCAGCTGCCTGCCAAAGCCCAGATGTTGCCAGATGCCTCGGGCTACAAACCTCGCACCTCAGAGCACTTGTCCCAGGAATGACTCGCAGGTGGTGCTGCCAGCAGCTCCACAGGAGCTTCGTGGCTTGGGCCATTGTGGAAAGGAACAAAAGCGCGGATGTGGCTGTGTCCCAGGATGACCTGGTGGCGCTGGCTCCAGCAGCTCCGCTGCCCTGCCGCCTTTCACAGGCATGGGCTCCGATTGCCCCGTGGCCCCAGTGCCAATCCAGCCCCGCTGCCAGACACCTCAGTGTAGCCCTGGCACATGGAGTACACTGCTTGCTCATGGGCCATGTGGAGCTTCCTAATTCTTGGCGATCCTCTTGCCTTCCCTGAAGGTAAATATCCAGAATGTCCCGTGATGAATATTGGCTTCTATCAGGACAGGTTAGAACGTGCTTTGTGGCTCTGATTGCTGCTGCTTTTGGGTGCTGTGAAGGGGCCCCCAGTGGGTGCTTGGCTGTTCCTGGAAAGCAGTCAGCTCCCCTGTCCCTGGAGTCAGATCTCTGAGCAATGACAAGTGCCAAATCTCTAATTATTTCCGTATCAATCCCTGGTTTTATAGCCAATGCTTTACCTGTGTGCTGTTGGTCACTGGTGGCTTTTGTTCACCAAATAACATCCTGCCCAGATGTGTTGACATAGGATAAAGTTGGGCTTGTTGACATAGGATAAAGTCACAAAGTGAACCTGCTCAAGAAGCAGTGTTGCAGCACTACCATCAGACTTGGCCCATGGTTTTTAGCAATCCCAGCAGCCTGTCCTTCAGGATTTAGGGATATGCTCTGCTGTCTAAGTGAGCGCATATATTCTCTGTCTGATAGTGGAAACTAGTTAGAACACAGAGTTCTGCCAAATTTGATCTTATATTTTTTTTTGTATGTCTGCAGCAAGATCTGATAGTTTTAAAAGGCTTTCATGTGACTCTTGCTGGAATGGTTTTCTTCAGTCACTTCTGTCTACACTCTCTTCTGAGTCCAAATATGATGAGGAGGCCACATAGCTGATTTAAGTACTTGAAGCTAGCGAAATTAGACCAAATTGATTAAGGGCATGTGTGGCAAGCACAGCACTTGAAAGCCAACCAGCTGTTTCCTCCTGAGAAATGTTCTTACTGAGGGGCTTGGAATTCTGATCAATCCCTGGTTTTCAGTATCAGGATTGTTTAAATATTGAGCGCTGCCTTATTGCTGTCTTTAGGCTATAGGGTATGATCTGTCTTTTTCGAGGAATTGTGCAAGGAGAGAAATGAAATTGAGGGGAGCCAGGGGATGCTTTGGTCTATGGTTTATCATCCAAGTAAGAGTGGTCCCGTCTTTCCCCACTTCCTCAGCTGATGTGTTTGTTTTACTGGGGCATTTTCTGGAGTCGTCTCTTGCAGAGATTAGTTTGGATCTGAATTTATGCAAATATGGAAGCACTGAATTGTCTTGTGTTGCCCAGAATCAGTCATGGAATGAAAATGCTGGTTTTGCTCATGGCTTAGAACTGAGCCTAAATGTGAATTTCCTGGGCTTTTGTGCATTTTAAAAATCAAATTTACTTTTGCATTAGCATCGTATCTAAAAACCAAATTTCCTTGGTTTTTTTTTAAGATAAGAGGAAAAAGTCAGGAATGGGACATACACTAGCCACGGTTGTTATTTGTAAGCTGATGAACAGCTTCAGCCAGGAAATAAAAGTTGTGTGTGTGATGAGGTAGGATGGAATGAGGCATCACTCATCCTTTGTGGTGCTTCAGTTGGTGATATTGATGAGAAGTCATGATGGAGTGCACAAATCCAAGCTTTTGCATGGTTCTGGACACACTTTTGAGCATGGTAGGGGCTGGGCTGGCTTTGGGAGGGTAAGGCTGCTATAGGAAATGTTTTTCAGTTGTGGCTTGCATGGGATTTACCAATGTTCTGTGAAGAGCTGGTTTGTCCAGCTTTATGGATAAAACACACTATTTGCTTGTGGCAAAAAAATGTATGAAGGAGGTTCACAAAACCTTAATTTTTTTTTTTTCTGTGCAGTTCCTGTACCTGTCAAAAGGGTTTTACGAGATGGAGAGCGAGGTGGGTATGTGATTTCCTGTACTGTGCCTGAAAGGAGATGGATTTGTTAAGATGATTTTGACAGTGCATTTGTTGCTGTAAGGGAACATCTGGGAAATCCTGTTTGGTGTGTTTGAGTGAGGCAATCACCCTGATGCTCTTCCTCGTGGCCAACTGCATGTAACCCTGCCTGGGAGCAGAGCAGAGCACGCGTTGCCCCATTCACAACACAGGTGTCGAAACCCTCCGTGCAGCAGCGTCTCTAACGTGGTACCGGGGGTGGATCCGCTGAGTCAGCAGCGTGCCTGGAATTCCGGCAGCGCTCCCCTTATCTCCCGGTGGGCAGGGAGAGGGCACAGGAGAGGCAGAGCTGGGAATGGACAATGCTAGTGTAAGGAACAGGATTCCCATTTATGTTCAGAGTAACCTGAACTTTGCTGCCCTGCCCTTGCTGCTGGTTACGTGACAGCGTTCCCTTTGCTGTACCATTAGCTAATTGTCCCTCAGACTGCCTGTTAACGAGGTAATTTGCCGCATCTGCTTCCACTTTCCATGTCATGGACAGTTGCCGGCTTTGCAAAATGTTTTGTGTTTGTCAAGCTGCTCTGCCTGCCTGGAAATGTTTTGCCTGGTCAAATTTTTTCGGCTCATACCTCAAGGACTTGTTACTAGGTAACAGAGTTCCATTTGCCAATTGCCCACTATTTCCTTCTCCCCGTATTACAGGCCTGATTATTAACATTTAGTTCAGAGAAATTGCTGTCATTATGTGAAGTAACTTCCTTTAGAGGTTACTCATTAACCTTAGGTATTTTACTGTGCGATTATAATTGCCAAATGCCATAGGCATGGGAAACCTTTGAACTCCTCAAGGTATTAGTGTATGGGAGAAATGGTATCAGCTGTGATTTTTATACATTCAACACCCACCCCCCCAGTTATTTTTCCTTTTGACTGTGTTCTCCTTCCATTCCTGTTGGCATGCTGCATAGCATACAGGGCCTGCTCTGCTGCTGGAGAAGAGAATGATTCCTTCTGGAAGGGAATCAGCCTCTCCTGTTGCCCTTCAGATCTGAGGTTAGCCCTGGCCAGCTCAGGGGCCCATTATCTGCTTAGCAGTGTGCCACTAAGAGCAGAATTTGATCCCTTGCCCTTGCATGAAAAAGTTAAATAATTGCAAAGTTGTGTGGCATGCTCCATACTGTTAACATGTAGTTTTCCATCATTTAGGATGGCTCTTCCATGTTTGCTTTGGGGAGGTTTTTGACTCTACTCTTCTAGATTGTGTTCAAGGAATGGAAGTTTGCAGACAAAAATAATTCTCTCCCCCCCTTTTTTTTTCCTTTTATTTTCTGTACAGACATAAGCAGCTGCATACTAAAATGTTTGCTTCAGGACAACATGTGTTCTCTGGAAAAATCTTACTAAATATATTTGTCTTTCCCCCCTACCCCATTTCTCCTTAGAAGTCCATTGACATTCCTAGTAACTTGATGCTTCTGTCAGGAGAGAGCAAAGCTGTAGTAAAGGCCTGTGTCACCATGTGACTTCAGTGAGGAAATATATGTCATGCCCAGGAAATTAGGGAACAAGTGAGATATATACCTAGTGCTTAGACAGAATGAAAAAAAAAAGAAAGAAAAATTACCCATGCAATAGGAATGTTTTTACATGGAGTCAGACCTAATTTTGATGGTGGGAACCAAAATGTTGTGGTGGACAGGGAACATTAATCTGGTAAATCTTCTAAAATATAACATTTGGAAAAACCAGTGCTATAAATTTTGGAAGGGGAAAGCTAATGTGGAATTAACCAATGAGTCCTCTTAAGTCTGAGCCTGGCAGCAGGGAGTATAAAACAAGATCATGACAGAGCAACTTCTATCAAGCCCTTGATTTAATATTGCTCGCCCCACTCTGCTCTGTCCATTTGATTTCAGCATGAGCTTTTGGGGTTTTTTTGAAGGGGAAAAGTGAGGAAAAACCCACAAAACCAGTATGTCCTTGCATGCTGCACGCAGTACAATCCCCATGATGAAAGTACTAAATCAGTACCATGGTATTATTAATAATGAAAAGTGTTTAGTAACAAAATTTCAGATAGTGCCCCAACTCTCTGTGTTTTTGTGGTAATCTGTTTCTTCTTTCATTCTCTAGAACAATTCTTGCTCCTTATTTCAGTGGGTTTTCTCATTTGACAATGTGTCAGCTATGACTTCTCAACTAGTGCAGCAACTACTGTGTGTTGCAATGAGCTAAGCAGTGGAATTTGTGGTGACATCTAATGTTGCTCTCCAGGATAAATTTAGCAATTCACGGAGTCCAAGCAGTGCAGGAGATGGGTAACACTTCAAAAGTTCTTTTAGTAAAACTACTTCACTAAATTCCTGTCTGCTCCTTCTACTTTACCTGCTCATCTGGAGCTCTAGGTCTGATTCATGGGTACATCATTCAGCACTGTAGGAATAGTTCAGTGTTCAGGTTTTGCTTTCTGTTTATTGTCAATAAATCCACATCATTTAACACAGACCACTAGTGTGGTTTAAAACCAAGCACACCTCAAACTAGCATTAACTACTTGGAGCCCTTCTGCGGAATACAGCATGAAATACAATTTACTGGTGTGTAATGTGAAAATTACTGGCAAAACTTTATGCATGAGAAAGCATCTGGGGAAATTAAAAGCCTATTGCTTGTCATAATGGCATTCTGTACAAAGATTCTGGATTACAGTTACAAAATCCTGCTCCAGTGAAGCAAGTGGATGCAGAAAACTGGGAAAACATGGCTAACACCTGAGAGAAGGCATGTTCCTGCCAGCTGTGGCATGTCTCTTGCATTCACCAACACCAGCAAATGCCTCAAGGTATTTGTTTATTTATCTTTCTGTCTGTTTATTTATGAAATGTCTAAATGTGTCTGCTCTCTATTGTACAGCCATTACAAAATATTTACCTTTATTTTGATGTGTGACATTGTTTCTTGGAGCAGGTGTCATGGAATAATGACATTAAGTGTCATAGACGGGCTACCTAATACTTTTTTTCCTACAGAAACAATTGTGGTAGTTCAAATATTACATTTATTTCCATGTGTTGGGTTTGCAGGTGCAGAAGAAAGAGATGTATTTTTAGACCAAAATTAGACTACGTGGTAATACACAGTGAAGTGCTTTCTCCCACGGAAGCTGTGGCAAATTTTGAGTTAAACAATGATTATTAAGTTTCCATAGAAGAAAGTGCAATGGGATAACTCTCTCTTAGCAACCTGCATTGTAACTCTGCTTGGCGGGGGTGGGGACCAACAAGGAAACAAGGAAGTGGCCTAGAGTACAGCATGAACAGAACTGTCCTCAGGACATACAATAACAGGCTGAAGCTGTCATGAATACTTTATTTCCCTAAGGTATAGATATGTGTCTTTGCAAGTCTCATTGGAATCAGGATTTATTGATCTGGAATCTCTTAAAAACACCTGTGAAGTTCAGGGTATTATTTTCTTATAAAAGCTTGTTTCTTTTTGAAAATGAAATGACTGTCAAGCTTATAAAACGGACACAATGTTATTGATTTGCAACCAGGAAGGTTATATTTAAACTTACCAAGAAAAAAAAAAAATGCAAGATGCCTGGTGAGGCATTCTGCTTTTTTTTTCTTTTTTTTTTTTAAGTTTTTGCTCTTGACTAGTCCTGATGTAGTCAGGCTTTATTCCTTTCCTCAGGAAGGGAAAAATGGAACCTGTGCTTGATGGTGTATTGCTAACTAGGCAATCTCCAAAAGAAGAACAGGCTTCCTTGGGATTTTTTTGGAGGTGGAGGGGTTGTTTGATTTTTCTTCCCTGGAGGAGAGAGAATAAGAAGAAATTTTGGTCTCTTAAAAACAAGAAGAAAAGTCAAGAGACTGCTTAGGCCTTATGATTTCAATAATGTTTGACTCGCCGCATTGTGACGACAGTGTTTGATTTTTCTGTTTGCTTTCCCCCCCTTTGAATGCAAGGCTGGGATCTGTTGTTTCTGATTAAATGTGTACTGAGCCGTGTGGCGTTCGAAAATTGCACTCCCTGCACCTCCATTCCTCGTGCTCTCTGTTGCCCAATGTGGAAGTTGTGGCTCTATGGGGATTTACTGTTTCCTCTTAGGATCACCTGTGCTGTGGCTTAAATAAAAGTTTGTTTCTTCAGCTGTCTGACTTCGGAGTTTATCTGACTCTGGCTGACCCCTCAGTTTTATAATGAGCTAGTTTATTTGCTTGTGCAAATTGGGTTTTCTTAGACAGAAATATAACAGACTGTAAAGAGGCCAATCTTTTGATCATTTCACCTCCGGAAGGGGGAAGGCTACAATGCCTTTCTGCACTCACTGGGCACTCCCTGGGTTGTTAATAACATTAAGTTACTGTTCCTGAACGCTCTGTGGATTTTTTTTTTTCCTTCAAACCGTGTTATAAAAGTCTGGTGTGTAGAAAAATGTTGTTTCTTCTGTCTATGCTAGAAATATTGATAGGGTTTAGAATCTAATTACTTTCTATTTGCAGGAAATACAGAGCCTTTGCTTAGCAACCAGTCTGCCTGTTTCCAATTCTTCTTTAAATATATCTTTGTGCTGCACCTATAGCTGTGCACACAGGGAGGCATGAGGCAGAATGCTGGAAGAAAAGGAGGCGTGAACACTTTGTGAAATGGTGCCAGTTTTTCCTCGATGGGCCTCGAGCCTCTAATGCAGCCCAACAAAGCTGAGAGTGATGCGTCAAAATATCTTTTAATAAACAACGCAGGCAGTAGGAAATAATACTGGTCAGGGCTTGTTTTTCTGGCTCAGGGCCTCATTCCAACCTGTTGCAACCAGCTATTGAACGTCTATGGGGACACCCCCACACAAGAGGCCCCATGGAGGAAGGGAACTTTTACATTTCTGTTTGACTGGGATCCTTGCCAGTGGCTAAGTTCAAAGTGCAGTTTCCAGTAATTTGCTGTTACTACTCCGCGTGTTTGATAGGCCAGGACAGAAGCATGCAACCCGAAGTAATATTTCCTGATTTCTGACATTTCTCAAGATATGAATGGAGGTTGCTGAGGCACTAAAACTCGGAAGAGTTTTCCTGACTCCAACACCTTGGATGCTTTCCCTTCTCCTCTTGTGCAGCCCCTTTCCCTCCCCCCATCTCCTCCCTTAGCTCACATTCCCTGCTGTTGTCAGTTCCGTATTTGGATGACATTCATATTGATTGTTTCCCTATGCAAACACTGTGTGGCTGGTCTGATGCAACCAGAAGAATCCTATTGATTTACTGAGCGTGAGGGTGATTTAGATTGATATCCTTCTGGAGGGGTGATAACGCTTTCATCTCCCCACAGAATTATGGTTAACCTTTCCATTTTGGGGGAAGGGCATGGAAATTAATTTCCTTTGCCCTGTTAGCTGGGGTAAGAGAGAGGTAAGCACAGGGAGAAGCCAGTGGAATAACTACTGTTCTCTCCAGCATATGCAGTTGTAGGCCATGTGTATGCCATTGTGGTTATGGAAGAAGCATCCTCTGTAATTAAGATTATATAAGCATTCCTATTGTAATCCTTTGTTTCCAGCTCTCCAAAACTTGCCTCTTTTGGGCTGATGTTTTCCTGGCTTGTTCTTTGCCATGTCACAACTTAATTATTTATTTTCCAAGTAGGGATGCAAATGTTGGAGAGAGCTGAGGAAATGGACTTTTCTTGCCCATTTGAAAACCCACAAAAGCAGAGCAGTAAGAAATTTAAAGGTGCAGAGTCCAGTTCTAACTGCCCTCCCCTGCAGCAAAGTCAGTGCTCACAGGAACAAAATCTGGGTGTTGAAACTGTGTGTGTTGGTTTTGCACCGAAGCTTCACTTTTCAGCTGAAACTGTCGTCTCAATTCTGTTTTAAAAACCAAATAAAATTCCTTTGACTAGTATGTAGCTTGAGTTTTCAAATAAATAAGCAAGCAAATACCTTTTCTTCCAGAGAGCACTGACAGGTGTTCACACAATCCAAGCACTCATGAGGTTTTAATCATTAAACTAAACAGTTCCTTGAAAGCAGAGGAATTTGGAGTTAATTCTGATCTTTATACTTGTGCTGATCACATCCACTCCTGTGTGTGTCCAATGCCGTGACATCCACGGGACTGCCTAAGCAGCAGGTAGAAGGAAACAGTGGGAACATATTTTTTGAGCTGAACGTTTCAAACCCTGTAACTGGAACTGCATTATTTGTGATTAGTGCCTTTTTTTCCCGATGTTTAGTCCAAAATCCTCGGAGGGGGGCAGTGGGAGGAAGCACAGAGTAGCAAATAATCACAAGATGCTCTGTGGTGGGAGCTGATTTGCCCACGAGCGCCGTCCGTCGCCGGTACCAGGGCGTGTGTCATGTGGCCGGCAGCTGTGCTCCCTTGCCGGATGCTCAGCCCTCCTCCATAACCAGCTGCAGAGCCCTGGCCTCCTCCTCTGGAGATTTTCAGCCAGAAAGATGTGGAAGGGAGAAGGCTGCAACCTGGCCCGTGTGTTGGGGGTTTTGTTTTATTAATTGTTTTTATGTTAATTTTGTACAAGAATAACTCACCGACGTCTGGCTGCGTAAGTTTGTTAAGCCCACAGTCTCCTGTGAGTGACAAGTGCTCTGAACTGACTGAAGAATATTGGGTTGCTTCATGAGGCCAAACAGCAGGTAAACAAATGGAGTGTTCAAATAAAATAACTCCTCTTAAACCTCGAGGATTGGGGTGAGCTTTGCTGCTTAGTGGTTTCTTGGCCGAGAGAAGCGTCAGGGATGTTACACTGAATAACTCTAAAGGGTTACTACACTGAAACTGCAGTCTAACTCTGTTGAGGAAGATGCAGGGCTCACTAGATCCCACAGGAAGTTTTCTATGTAGTCCCTTGTGTCTTCATTGTTGATATGTGAAACCAGAATAATATTCAAGAGGCTGTGTTTGGTTTCCATAATATTTGCTCAAATGTGAATTGTACCAAGGGAGTTGGGTTTGTCCTTTGAGATCATCTGTACAAAACAAGAAGTCGTGAAGGAAGGAACGTGTCCAGTTGTTCATTGTAACAATAAACATGGAAAATGATTCAATGATCTGAGAAGCTCAGTGAAATTTATGAGAACACAGCAGCTGTCACACTAGATTAGATCAAAGATTATTGTGACCAAGTATCCTGCCTCCAGCAGAGGCCGGTGAGAGTGGGATAGGGAAAGTGCCTCAGAAAAAAAAATGTAAATTTGGAATTATCTTTCCCTGCTCTATCTTTACATTGTCTAACAAAGAGCTGTGCAGCAGCTTCTGAGACTGACGTGCTTGGTAGCGTCTCCTGGATGTATTCATTGTTCATTCCTCTGATCTCCATTTGAACCTGTGTGCTGCTTTGCCTCCACCAGCCCCTGTGGGCACTGAGTTCCACACTGTAATTGTTTTATGAAAAAGCATTTCCTTTTGTTTCTAAATTGCTGCCAGTTTAAAACAGGCTTCCCGACTTCCTTTATTACATACAGTAAATAATTCCCTTTTTTTACCACATCATTCCATTCATTATTTTTCAGATGTTGATTCTGTCCTTTCTTAGCCAGCTGGCATGTCCTAATTTATTTAGTTTCTTCTTGTCTGGAATTTGTCCTTTACTTGTTACTTTCCACAGTGCCTTTTCCCCTAATCTTTCCTGGTTTTTCTGTGTGCTCTGTGAGATGGTGTGGAGGTGAATGCAGCACTGTAATCAAAGGGCCCTAATGAGTAACCTCGTGAGGATGCTTGGATGAGCAAAATGCCTGTGGACTTGAGCCAAAGGTTACTCTGATTAGTCTGGGAAGACCAGTGCTGTCAGGCTTTGTCTGTGTGGTGTCAGAACAAGATAAAGCTGTACAAGTGCTCCTTGTTACCTGCTTTAAGTTCATCATCTCCCTTCTGAAGTTACAGCTGTGATGCCAAAGCTTTGGGTGAAGCATACTTCAGGCTCCAGGACCTGAAACAGTGGTTGCCAAAAGAAAAAGATTTTACCAGCCATGGTGGGGTGATGAAAGTCTGTGTCATGCTGGGGAATGAGGGGAGAAGCTCCTAACGTGTTCAGCAAAAAAATTGTTGCACTCCCCCTCCCCCTGCCATGCCCCC
>VXBB01022675.1:337089-406586 GCA_013399915.1 Illadopsis cleaveri
GAAACTCCTCTCAGATCTTGGCCTCATGGGGCACTGAAAGCCCTGACAATTCAGTAACAGCCCTTTGCACAAGCCTTGCAGCGCAGCAAAAATTCAAATGGTTCCTTTTGTGGTGAGGTTACAAGTCAATAACTTGAGCTCGGATTGTGTCCATATCCGGTGAGGAGTAAGGATTACATCCCCCCTCCTTCTCCTCGCAGTCCTGCCTAACAAATCCAGACCCATTCCCCGCAGGGAGCCTAGGCGGAAAGGAAGGGAGTGTCATCCCCTTGGGAGCTGTTACTGCATCCCCTCCCCCCAGGAAAGAGGAGGGAGGAATTCCGACAATTCCTTGCCAAGCTATTCCAAGGGTAGAACACTTACACCCCACCAGCTAATAAGGGCTGTTCCTTAAGGCTTTATTTTAGCATCTGGACTTCAGTAACTTTTTTTAAGCCTAGTTTTGTACTGAGGATTACTGAGAATTTAGATCTAAACCATTGCTTGAGTTGCACATCCAAAATAAGCATTGTTAACAAAAGCCAAGTGCCTTATGCATTTTATTCAGTGCTAAGAGCAGCTTGACTGCTAATATTTCATGTGCTGGAAGAAATGGGGCTGCAGTGTTTCCAGCTAATTCTGGGATTTTGAAGCACGTCCTGTGTGGCAAACTGTAATGCCCATGGTTGTGCCAGTGATGATCAATTTGAGGCCAGGAGATGTGGGTGCAGAGATACAGGACAGAATCCTTACAAGAAGGCAAATGTGCCCTTTGCCATGTTTGTTTAATATAGCACTATTAGTTTTTTAAAGTGCCTTTGTGTATAATGTCTGCCCATGTTACCTTTTAAAATTTTTTTCCAGGTCTGCTACCATTCAAATAAATCATATGGCTGAGCAAGAATTTGTCCTGCCTCCTCCTAAGGCATGTAGGCTTAATCCTTTTGCTGCCTAAATCATAGTCGTGGTGTTAGGAAGATTTAAACAAAACTCTGCTGTATTATATCCCAGCAGTGACTTGGGAGAAATATGTGGAGAAGGAGGGAGCAAGGTGAGAAAGACAAAGAGGAGATCACTTACCTCTCTTCTCTTGCTGTGCAAGTCCAGCCAGAGTGTCTGCACAGAGGAGCTTTGAGTTCTTCCCTTTGCAGGAATCCACGAGCACGACTGGGTAGAAGCAAGCAGGACTGAACTAGTCCAGAAGGTGGATTGCTTTTTGTGCCACAGTCGTGTGTCTCCAGCTCCGGCCGGGCATCCTGGCTTTACGTCTCTGATAAACAGCTACATAAACTGATGGAAAGCTCAGTTTTCCTTGCATTGCTTTTGCCCTTTATGCTCTAGATTTCGCAAGGAATGCCATTTTTTTGTGTGTTGAACTAAAGAATTCCTAAATGAAGGAGCAGGTTATTTGTTCCTCAGCGTGCATGTGGGTGAAAAATGCCGAACGCTGGGTGTAGCCCGATTCAGAGCTGTACAGTTCACGGGTGTAGCGACAGCTTCTTCTTGCCTCGGTGCCTTTTTTGGCAAATAGAGGGCTGCAGAAAGAAGTGGAACAACTCTCCCAGTGTGTTGGAAGAACAAGGTCCAGATAAGTACTGTTAGTAGCCAGTTGGGAGGGCAATTAATGACCAGGTGGAGGGCATCCGTTCCAGGTGCCGGATCTGAGTATTGGAACAGCACTGACCTGGGGCACGCTGACTTTTACAGTAGAGTAATTAATAGGAACAGGATACACAGATAAATGGAAGCTAACTTAGTGATATCTGGCTGTAATCCCTTTGTCACAACCCCCTTTATTGTCTAACACACAAAGGTGTGGACATCAAAGTATAAGTGTGAAGGGATTCTGAATTGCCTGTCTCATTTGTTCACCCTTCTAGGGAGAAAATGGTGCTGATAAATGTAGAGATCTGTAGAGCAGGAAGACCATAATTTGATTATGTGTATAATGTGATATATTGTTGTTGCTTGAAAGGTAGAAAAATGGCTGTCAGGAATCAAAGCTTTTAACTGTAAATTACTATTCTCAAAGCTTTTAATTGTAAATTAGGATTCTAGGTGTAAGTTCTGTAGGGTCTTGATTAGATTTGCTGTCTCCCCTCTCTGCACCCTGGGATATTGATTAGTTCACAATCCCAAACTGTCACTAATAATGGAACAAACCTATTAGCTGTATGGTTCTGCTAAAATTATTCCCAATAAAAGGATTGTTTAGAGTTGCATTTGCATGGTAATGCACGGGCTTTGGCTGTTAAGGGAGGATGAACAGATCAGGTTGCAGGGTTGCTTACAGAGTCAGAAACGTGGGGTGGTGTTGGCTTATAGTTTGTTATTCTGGAGATTGTTGTACTGCTCAGAGTGAAGCATTAGGGAAGCTAAAGAGATAATATAGTGATCTGGTGTCTAGGACACTGAGCTGTCTGGAGGGGGACACCAGTGAACATTTGGAATATTAATTTCTCACCTCGTTTTTCTTCTCTTATCCTGCTGTATGCACTTTTCTCCCCCTATCACCAGTCTTTGGGGATATGGAAACTGTAGGAAAACAGCTGTTGGCTATGCTGAGGGCCTGCTTTCCTTACCTCCTGCCAAGAAGTCTTCTTGAAAGATTTCTTGGGCTAGATCTTATCCTGTGATCACAGCTTGTGTGTTTTCTTGGAGCAAGGGTTGCAAGTGCAGTAGGCAGAAGAAAAGTTAGCCCCAAAATCCCATCAAAATAATAATAATAAAAAGGAGCCATGTCCTAGGAATCAAGTTCTGAATTTATCTACTGATGAAAATCTAGAGCCCTGCAGGATTAGGATTAGCAAGGTCGGGGTGTGAAAGCAGATGGTGCTACCAGAGAGAGATGCTCAAATCCATCATTTGGATTTAACTTTGTAGGTTAACTCCTAGAAAGATGTAATGTGCTAACCACACAGTTAAGCTCAGAGCATCCCTTTCCTATTTCCCTTGGCAGCCAGTTTGTTTAACTGTAGGTCATGCCAGGAATGAAAAAAATTGAAACAAATCAAAGCTGCTCTCCATTTCCCAGTCTGACTCTGTCACCTGCTGCATTTTGGAGCATCACCGTGGGAAGCTCACACTCTGCCACATGCTGTGGGATGTGATACAGCGCAGCCTGACCTACCCAGGCTGTGTCAGCCACAGGAAGTCTGAAAATACGATTTCCTGAAAAACAAGTGAAAGGAGGGGAAGTGCGCAGTTAATGTTTTGAGGATGGCATTTTTGGAAACTCCATGAGCACTTCTGTCAAAATACCTACGAAGTAACTATTTAGTCATATGAATAGTTGCCATTTATTTACAAGGCATCTGTGTGTGAATTAGGAAAAATCCTTTAGCATGTATCAGCCCTCACAGAGATGAGTAATTCTGTGGAAAGTGTGTGCGTGTCAGACGTGACTGATCACTTGTTACCCTGTATTCTGTCCTTTGTTTTTGAGTAAGACTCCAATGTATGTGCTAGCAGTGGTTCAGTATAAGCCAGGGGGTGTCTGGGAGAATCTGCTTGTGTCTTGCATTTCAACAGAAGGTGCAAGATTTTCTTATGGAGAATTTTCTTGACAGAATCAAATTGTGAGGCAGTTTCCCAGTTGGTGTCAGCTGGTAAGCCCTGGTTTGCATCAGGCTGGGACCTGATCTCTCTACTTATAGGACAGCTGTCCTAAAAATGCATTTCCCAAAAGGCAAAAGCAGTGGTTGGTGAAACCACGCTGCGCTGTGCAGGGGTGGTTGTGATTGTTGTCTTTCCTCGATCTTGTAACTCTATGTGTAGAACAGAAAGCTCTTGGTTTCAGCACCTGTGGTCTGAGGTAGGAGTGGGATCTAGGAACTGCAGTCAAACTTGGGGCCTCTCTCTTTAGGCTCCATATGTTAACTTTAATTACTTTTCTATGTGATTTCCTTGAAATGTTTCATGGTTTTCCCAGTGCTTTAATACTGAATCTCTTATTTCCTGGACAAGTCCCTGAGCAACCTGATCTAACTGGACCTGCTCAGAGCTGAGAGTTGGATTAGATGACCTCCCAGGAGTCCCTTCCAAAGTGAACTATTCTGTGAAAAGTAAAAGATGCTTTTGGGACTGATAGATGAGGTATAACAGGGAAAGCTGTGGAGCTGGGGAAGCCACAAGCACTCCATTTTTCCCAAAGATATGAAGAACTGTTATTTTCCTGTATTTGTTGTTTCCATCTTCTTGCAGTAAATTCAATTACCATCGAGCAGGACTTTTTCACAAGGGGCTGGCTAGGAAATTATCTGCAGAGGGCTGGAGATAGAATTTCTAGCTGGCAAGTTGTGTTAAGTTGGCCTTTCCTATCACCAGTTCCAATTCAGTGGATGCAACTTCTGTAGCTGAGTGCATTTAGTTTAAGTGCAGGCAGAAAGCAAATCTTTGGCATGCAAAATGATGCACATCTGCAGAGAGCTTTAGCATGAACTGATGCAACTTTCCTGAGCAAAGAAACATCTGGAAATGCCAGCAATAAGAAATCAGAGTAGAGATTTATTTTTTAGGCAGACAGAAGGGGCAGGGAAGATTAAAAACATCAGATGCCTTGTCCCCATGGAAGATAGTGGGAGAGCGAGGGACCACAGCAGACTTTGCCTGCCCCACCTGTTTCTGCAGGGATTTCAATCCTGCCAGGCCACCAGTGCTCCTGCATGATTGGAGAGAGAGAAGGCAGAGGAGTGCAGTCCTGTCTGAAGTGAGAGAATTGGATTTGTTCCTCCTCTAGCCAAGTAGCTGCAGCCTACAAGGGAGTTGTGAGTCAGCTTTGTGCCCAGCTCTTCCCTGGATTTACACAGTTGGGAACTGGTCAGCTAGTTGTAGAATGTGTGTTTTTCTGGACCTCCATTAANTGTAGGTCAGCTTTGTGCCCAGCTCTTCCCTGGATTTACACAGTTGGGAACTGGTCAGCTAGTTGTAGAATGTGTGTTTTTCTGGACCTCCATTAAATCTCTTTGCTTGGAGCTCCCTACTAACACAGATGGCTTAATGTTGGGCATGTCATTTTGGTCCTTCAGTGTTGTGCATGGATTATGCACAAGGATGATTTCAGTGCTTTGTGAAATCAGTGTTGCAGACACCTGAAATGGTGCATTTTTATAAAAACATATGCAGGCTAAATTTATTAATTCAACAAGCCAGTACTGTTGACATAATATAAGCATTCTTGTGTGCTCATGAGTTATTCTGCATAATTGTGTTAAAAGTGTGTCTGTGCCTGAAGAATACAGATGACAACAGCAGGATACATATGCAAGGAGTGCTGTTTAATTCCTGAGCTACCAAACTTCTGAAGCAAAGGAGTGGCATCTCTGTTTCACAGTTCACTTGCGGCTTAAATATCATGACCGATACTTTGCCAAAGTGTCCAAATCCTGCATCATGCTTTGGACAAAGGCCTTGTGGAAGCACAGCATTTAAAATTTTTACCTGCAGAAAAGCTTCCTGTTCAGGCTTTGTCAACGGGGGCATGAAGCACAAGAATTACTGTTGACAGTGAACACTTTATTATGGGGCAAAAGATCCTCTTAAGAATGTAAGGTCAGCAGTCAGTGAGTGAAGAATTTCTTATGCACATCAACACACAAATGCTTGACGCCTAATCCTTTAATATGATTTTTATGGATTGATTTCAACAGGAATCCAAGGACAAATTTTCAGTAGCTGAACAACCTTCTAGCAACAAGCTGGCTTTGTTGGAATTCGTGCTCAAAAATTATCCCACTCTAGTTGCTTTTTAATATTGTGATTGCTAGGGCCCAGTCCTGTAGCTAATCTTCCAGTTTTGAATGGCTTCCTACTGAAGCAAACTCCTACCGACCTTTTGTGAGTATTTTGCTAAAGCAAGTATTCCTGTTTATAGGGGGATATCTTAGGGCATGCTGTAACAACATGTGGGTGACTGTCATATGGGTCAGTCTGAGCTGACAGTGGGTTTGTCAGTCATGGAAAGCTGCTGCTGATTCAGAAGATAATTTCCATTTTATGTGTTCTTTCAGCCTGACTATGTTGCCCTTGCATGGCAAATTGCAATTGGCTTGAGAGTAAAGTCTTGGCCCTTCAGTAATTTCTCTGTGAGAGTCAATCCTCAATGTCTTTGGAGCTCTGTCTTGTTATCCTGAGACTTGCTTAGCCCCTTCCTTCCAAAAATAACCTAGTAGCTGTAAGTCTCTTCTCTATTCTGTTACTACTTCTCTGTCCTGTTTTAAAATATCTTTCTGCTGTATCTCATTTTTATGTGGAACACAGCTCTTCTCTAAACTGTCATGCAGTCCCTAGTGAGCTCAGGAAGAAGAGGCATCTGAAAGCTACTAAAAACATCATGTTTCAAACCCAGCAGTTGTCAGAAGTAAAGATACCTTTTGGTTTAAGTGGTGGCTAAACTTTTTCCAGCTGTTGCTCTTGTCAAAGAATTTAAATCTGGGAGGAAGTGAAGGCTTTTCACTGTACTACTCCTCCACCTGATGTACTGCTTTAGTTCACTGCACTCCAGATATTCACTAATCTTTCTGAGCAGAGGAGCTGGACACGGGTTTGTTTAGTTTAGTGTGCAGGTTCTGCCTGATCCACCCTGTTTCCTGTGATCTGTGTATTCAAGGACAGTGAACCCCTTAGACTATGCCTGATTACTTGACCCAGGAGGTCTTCCCAATTCCTGGACGAGGTGTGTGTGCCAGACATACCCTGAATCTATATCAGGGTGAGATTCTGGGCTCAAATTGGCTTCCACTTTATCCTTGTTTCTCCTTAGAGGCAATCCAGGTGAATAGACTGGATGTGAGCTTTAGCACACTGACAGGGCCCAGAGCTGGATGGTTTGAGGGCAAAAAGGGAATGTCAAGATTGGAAAGCACGCCAGGCTATCTCCAGCAGGGATCTGGGCAAGACCTTAGAAGACCTGTAGTCTACAAAGTATCTGAAGAGATTTCATCTGTTTAATTTCTCCTGTTTCTTGAGTTTGTTTCATTGCAAACCTTCTGGTCATTCAACATAATGTTGCAAAGATTGTGACCTGTATTCTTCATGGTATCCATGGAAGATGTGGGCAATTCCTAGGAGAGGAGGGATTCTTAAATCTATTTCAGTAGCTCAAAATCAGGCAGCTTTCTTTACAGGGGCATGTTTACCACTGTAAATCCTGAACATTACCTACCTTCTGCTAGTGCCTGGGGCTTTGCTGTCATTGCTGATACTGCATTTCTGGCATTGAAGACCTATGCTCAAAATTAAGATAAGTGTGTTCAGTTTGCTGATTGTTTCTCCAGAAAATGCTTATGCTGAATTAATATCCCACTGTCTGTTTGAAAATCTGAGTTTTATACAAAAATTACTCCAGGTTTCTTATTTCCTTCTGTAGGTGACAGTATTTAATGATATGGGAAAAATACAGAAAATAAGCTTTTTTTTTTTAACTTGGATTTTTTTAAAAAGTGCAGATAATCAGAAATAAAAAAATTAAGCAGCACAAATAAGTATATGCAGTGCTATGAATTAAATGTCTTGAAAGGTCCATTTACTGAGAGGGTGGTGAGGCCCTGGCACAGGTTTCCCAGAGAAGCTGTGGCTGCTCTGTCCTTGGCAGTGTCCAAGGCCAGGCTGGATGGGGTTTGGATCAACCTGGGATAGTGAAGATGTCCCTGCCCCTGGCAGAGGGGTTGGGACTAAAGGATCTTTAAGGCCACTTCCAATCCAAATTATTCTATGATTTTATACTCAGCTTCCCTTATACTTATTTGTGACCTAGTAGGCCTGTGCTAAAAGTATCTTTATTCTATAATCTGAGGGCAGAAAATAACACCAGTAAAGCTTTCAGGTCACCCCTTTTTAGTAGCAGCCGCCTCAATCCGAGGCATTGAGCGCCTTTCCTGCAAGGAAAGGGTTATCTCTGCTCTCAAATGTGAGAGCACACCCTGCTCTAGCCTGCAGGCACACAGATAATAATAACATGGAAGGATGGCAGCCTGTGCTCTGGAACGGTTTATGAGGAGGAAGTCCGCAATTACATATTTCTGGGCAAACATTAACCAAGGCTGAAGCCTAGCTTCGAAGAAAAACAACAGGCTGGAACCTCCAGTAATATAGCTGTTATGTGGACTGGAAAGAGCAGTCATGCATTCATGGAGCATTAGAAGCTAAGTAAGAATAGCACGACAACAAAGCAAAAGGCTTGATAATATTAGCACATCCTGGTGTCTGCCTGCAGAAAGCGTCTCTGTCCCGGCCCAGCCCTCCAGTGATATTGGAAAGACCAAGGAGATTTTTTTTTTTTTAAGTACTCTCTAGCTCTGTGAAAACAGACCTAAGCCAAAGTAATGGAACTATTGTTTGCTGTGCTCACGGCCTAATCCATTTATATCGGTGGTTTCAGAGCTTGCCACCACACACTGAAGTTTCCCCTTTAAAAAACAAGTTACTTTGGGCATCTCTCAATCACTGCGGTTACCACGTTAGAAACAATTGCCATTCTGTGCTGTGGTTTTGTAAAGCAGCAGTCCTATTTAGAGCTTGGTGTGCTAAACTCGGATATGCCCATTCTATTATGGACTCTCTGTACCTAAAAATGGACTTGTTACACTAAAATTAAGGAGACAGCCAAATGATACATACTTCCTCTGCTTTGTTTTTCCTGACAGACCACAATTGCTGCAGAGAAGCTGTCCACTCATTACTGCAAGCTCTGGGGAAAAGGAGTGACAGAATTTAGACCTGTATGGGAGAGGAGCGTTAGTCTAAAGAGACACTTGCTGTGGCAAGCATAATATGTAAATTCCTAAGTTAAGCACTTTGGAAAAAGTCCAAAAGATGAAGATACATACATTACTGCTGCTGGGGGGAAGGAAGGGAATCTTAAATGTCTCCATAGAGAATATTTATTTGGCTTTTCTTCCTTTCCTTTTTTAAAGGGCAAGTCAGCTGTGGCTGAGAAGCCTTACACTTGGATTAGGCTATTTGGTTCAGGTTTATGGTAAAAGTTAGTTTATTCTGCTGTTAGCTGGGCTAAAATAAGAAAATAAGTTTATTGTCCTAACATCCTTCACTGCTAGGGCAGGCACTTATCTACCTACTCCTGTTAGTGACCTGAAATCACTAACATCCAAAGCCCCTAAGGAAGCTAAAATCAAGTTGCTGGTTCAGCTGGCTTCACTGGGGACAGTTGTTCCTGCCCCACTGCTGTCCTCACAATTAGCAATGATTAACAGTCCTGCTCCAACCAATACTCCACGGTGAGACTGGAATGGAAAATGCAGCCTTGGGGACTATGTGAGGTCTCTCACAACAACAAATTATCCTCAAAAAGCAGCTTTGCCTTGTTCTGATAATGGAAAACTGTGTTCTTTGTTTTTGTCTTTTCCCTTCTCTTCCATGCCTGATACTGCATGCTTTTTAAAGCCAAAGCAGCTTTTAAAGGCACCCCCTCCACCCCAAAGTGTTATAGCAGGTTAATCTTCTGGAATATTTTAACAAAACATGAACTGTCATTCAGTCAGAGAGTGATTTCTGCCATGTTTATGCTTGCATTTTGAAAACCCAGAATATTTCTAGATAGGTACCAGTAGATTATTTTAGGTACACTAGAAGAGATTTGTTTCTGGCATTTTGGAAAGGTCCCAGTTCAGAGGGATAGAAAGAACTGGCCTGTTCTGATGAGTATGGCTGGATTGTATTGTAATTAAGGAATAAAGAATTCTGATTCTAAGTAGGTATCCTTCCGAATATTTTAATCTAACCTGAATAAAACAATGCTTGTGTTTAAATAAGGAAGATGATTAATGGGTTAATGGGAGGGGACATAGTTTCACTTCTTGTAAAAGGAGTGCAAGTATAAAATTGACAAAAAAATGCTTTTTTAGTTTGTTTTGAGGATGGACAAATCACAGATAGCTTAAAGAGCTACACAAGTCCTTGGCTTGTCCCTTCATAGTTTATTGCACCTTTCAAACTACGGTTTTGGAAGCTGAACATGGATTTAGGTTCATCTTTTAGTGATGCATCTATATAAGCTTTTATATGTTGATGGCATTATGTCCTGAATGGTAGTAAACTTGGTTCCTGCCTGTCTTCTAGTGGAATGTCCTTCTCCTTTTGGGAAACTTAGCACATATCAGTGAACCAGAAAAGGATGAGAATCTAAGCAGAATATTCAAGTCAGATTTTATTTTTTTTTTTGCCTGTTTAAGAAGTTACTCATTGCATTGTCACTCATAATCGTCTTCCCGTGTGACAGGATGGGCTCGTCAGATCCCAGGGAGATAAAGCGGAATTTGTCAGCTCCTAGGGGGCCAATGTAAGCATCCTTCTGACTAACAGGCTTTGAGCACTGTGTCAGGAGTTATGGGAATTTGCAGTTACGTGCTGCTGTTGAGTGGCACGGCAAAAATATGGTTGTGTAAGTGTGGTTAGTGGTTAATGATTTCTTTTTTTGTCTTTCCTTCTCTGCCTTCTGTGCTCCTTGCTCTGTACACGAGAGCAGGAAGGAGGATTTGGATGGAGCAATGCAGCCTCTTCATCTTTTCCTAACTGAGTCAATACTGTTGCTATTTCTAGAAAGTCATCTTTGGTCTTCTCCTCTAAAGGACCATCAAGAGATGAGAGACATCTTTGGCATGGCAGTGTGGAAGGTGGGAGCTCTCCAGCATGCCTGCTGGCTCTTCTGATTGCAAGCATAGTATATATTTTACATTCTCCCAGAGTCTCATTTTGCCTCCCCACTGCACTGCTTCAGAGCACAAGCCTCTGCAGCACTGGGTGTGAGAGAGTCTTGTGTAGGCAGTGCTGTGTTGACAAGTGCCTTGTACCATCTGCTTCCTTCCTCCACAAATCCATCAGCATCCATGCAGCGGCTTGTACTTGGTAAGAGCACTGCAAGGAGATGTGATTTGGATTTAATCATTAGCAAATGTCCCTTGACTGTTTCTCAGCTGCCCCATCTGAGTTTAATTCCAGGAGAAGGAAACTGATGTATTCCTGCTTTCAGGTGTAATTACTTCAAGACAGATTGACCGTTTAAGCACACACGACACTGCTTAGCTTTAATTAGAGTAAATTGGCAGAATTTATATGACCGGTAGTTTTGGGGACTGTCAGATGCATGAAAGTATATTTTGCATATCATTTCCTGCTGAGGCTGTGACCAAGGTACTAGCTGAATGGCTTGTAATTAGGATAAAAACACTTTGTAAATTTAACCCTATCTCCATTAGGAGCAGAGTGGAACTGGCTGAGGAAGGGGGTGGTGCTCCAGGGAGACAAAAACATTTGAAAGAGAATGAGAAGCAAGAAGTTGCTGGAGACTGTGCAATAACACAGGCAAGTGTTATTGCCAAACTGGACTCTTTGTCGACAGGCACAGGTGATTAGTAAGTGCATAAGCAAGATTTATAAACCCCAAAGATAATTTTTTCTGGAAGGCTGTTCTAGTATATTGTATGACCCCAGTGTTGATATGACTGAGACTAAAAAGAAGAAGAGGTTTGGCTGGATGTTCTGTCATAACCGTTCTTAGTGCACCAATTCCGAGTGCCCTGGAATAATGTTAACCTTTGCTGGATCCGCTCCTGACTTGACCCTCAGCTGCAACAGCAGTGCAAGCAATGAGGTTTTAGTACATAAAGAGACCCCGAATCATTGACTGAGCAGCAAGGGAAGCACTGTTGAGCCCCTCCTGTACTGAGCAACCTAGAGGGAAGGGCCTCTCATTGCTGTGTCCTAGACCCCCTTCTTGCTTGGAGAAGCTCTTTCCCAAACCAGGAGCAGGTAGCTGCCTTGTGCCAAGCACCTGCTGATGGATGTTGCCAGTTCTGTTTGGATGCAGTTTACAGTCTGTCTCTGCCTGGCTGCTGGGGAATCTCCATTTAAAAAATTGTGGAACGTGAAGGGTCCTCAGTTTTCCCCAAAGGAGGAATAGCTGACCACAGGTTCAAGTTTGATTAAATTATTGGCACAGGATTTGCTAATTCATCTCTGCTTAATGTTAGGAGCTCTTACTGAAGGTATTCTGTAAGAACAGAGTTGGAAACAGCAGGGGTTTTTTTCTAGAATAACCCAAAATGTATTAGTTTCTGTTTTATTGCTTGACACATAAAAGGTGGCAGTATCACCTTGCTGATTTGAAGTTTGGTGAAGAGGGTTAGTGGAAGTGGTCTCAAACATCTTCTGTGATGAGGTCAGGATGGAATAGGAATCTGTTTTCCTGAGGATGCTGCAAATATGGTGGGTCCAATGTACTTAACTATTCTACTTTTTATTATCTGCATAATTTGTCCTGGACCTGAGATCTGTGAAATTATGCTATCTGCATAATTTGTCCTGGGCCTGAAATCTGTGAAAAAAGTGGAGAAGCTGTGGTCTTTCACACTTGGGTACCGATATTTAAGTTGCTCAGAGTTCTGAGAGAAGTTTTATTTCTGTGTCAGTTGCATCTGCTTAGGCACATCTTTGCTTTAATTTGGTGCAAGTGCACCACTATCCAAACATGATGTATCTGGGTCCAATAGCCCCCTGAAGCTGTGTTTTCTCTAGTCAAGGTGATGCAGTCTGTAGATGGATAGAGGTGGTTTTCTTGTGGTAATCATGAGAGAGGCCAGTCTGGCTGCTCCTTGTTTCTTGCTGCTTTCGTGGGGTTTTTGCTTCTGTGACCAATTTTAAGTACAGTTGACAAGACACATCGGCTGATGAGTTGAGAGCTTGCTGTCAGCATCCATTCTCCTAGCACAGTATCAGTACTTCAGATTTCAGTCACCCTAATCTCTCTGCTTTCAGAAACGGAGTCCTGCATCCCTGAAAATGAGACACAGTGGAAATTCCATTGATCTTTCTTCCCAAAATCATGCATTAACAGCATTCTGGCAGGACTAAGGCAAGAAAGTTTGAGGAAAAACTCTGAGTCTCTTGCTGTTCATTGTTCTCCTTCTCTTAATACAAACATTGTGATAGCAATTTCTGATAAGAAACAGTTTTTCTGAAGTCCACGTGTTCCAGGCTTAAGCAAAATGGCAAAAATAAGGGCTCAAGATGAATAACAAGTATTTAGTGAAGCGAAGGAATGGTGATGGTCGTGGTGGTGTTGTGCATTTACTTCTAAGTCCAGCACAGTTATTTTTTCCTGTCACTGTTATTTTTAGCAGGATGCTGGGGATGCAAAACAAATATGAAACGTTTAGGGCAGCAGTTTATGCTGTGACTAATCTGTCTTCTGTGAAGCTAATAATCCTCCCAAATTCTTCTAAAGGGGAAGTCACAGATTTGTACTTTTCACTGCATGGCACATCACAAACCAGAAACGTGGTTAATGGCTGCTAATAAGTCCCTGAATTCTCCTCTTCAGGGAGCCTTCCCTCGGGAGAGCCGTTATCGTTAATCTGGTTAAATCTGGATGTTTTCCCTTCTTTTCTTATATTGTTTGTTCTCCTTTGAGCTAGTTACAGTTCATTTATGTCTAGTGAGGGGACAAGTGGTGTTTGCCAGAGCCGGCTGCAGGGGCTGATGGGCGCCCATTTGCATGGGCCTCGTTACAAAGGCAGACCACATCCTGGCCAGGACAAAGTGCTGTCTGATCCACAGCCGGCACACACCAGTGCCTGCCTGGAGCCACGCCAAGGTGTGGGCAGCCTTTGTGAGGAGGCACTGTGTTAGTCTGCGTAGAAGTTGAGGGAAGGGATAAACCAACTAAATTAATCTTTCTTTCCATTCTCTGGCAGAGCTTCCACCAGTCAAAATATGCATGTGATTCACTACAGTATAAATTTTTCCTGTGCTTTTGTCTGCTGTCATCTAGGAGAAAAGTAATGTGTCATTCACTCTGCTGCTTCACTGGGAGCAGAACATAGAGAAAATTAAAATACCCTATCTTGGGTACCTTCTTGCAAAGATAGAATTGCTTCATGTGTAAGAGGTACCTTTGCAACCAACTGATAAATATGTGTTCATCATCTTCCATCTAACAAGTTTTAAACCCCCCAAGCAGCTCAGGTTCCAGGGTTTAAACTTCCAGCTCTTGCTGAAGTGGGTGGGTAAGCAGCTATGTGCTTGTCAGCTGTGCCTAACTCATATAACAGAAAACCTGAGCTCGTGGGGAAGAGGGCAAAGGTGCTGTTGTAGGACAAATACAAATCATTATTTTCTGGCAGTTAAGGACAGCGAGAGGAATTCACAGAGTGGATTTGGTGACAGAGCTGGAGATATTACCCCATACTTTTTTGATTTTGGGTGTGTAAAAAAAAAAAATCAGAGGAACAACTGTTTTTCTTTTCATTTAAACAGCACAATAAAATATGAACTCTGTGGAATACTATGCAATTAGGGTGATTTTTAAAATTAGTGTAGCTGCATAGGTTTGGGTTTTTTGAGCCTTGCATTGCATTTCTCGGTTGAGAAAATTATCATGTGGCTACAGGACTTTAATAAACCTTTTTGCAGCTAAAATAAAATGTTGAGGTTTGATGTGAAAGCAGATTGAAGTGGAACATTGGTTACATCAGTAAATGTGCCTTATTCTCAATTGGCAGTGGTGAGTGTGAGTCAGTTTGTTTCAGCCTCTAAAAATACCATATGTCTTTATAATTCCAAACAAGTCTTTAAGATGGACAGAAGGAGTGCTCTTTTTTTTGCTTAAATATGGCACAGTGTCTGCTGAATATCTCTGAAAACACACCAGCTCACATCCTGGTTGACCACTGCTGTCCACCTCATCAAAAAGAGTGACCTCACAAAGGTGTGAACCTTCAGTTCACTGTGGGGCTGCTGGTCCTCTGCCTTTGTTTGCAGGTGCTGAAGAACAAAGTCACTCCTTGCATGAGCAGGTGAGTTTTCCATTCAAGCTAATGGGAGTTGTCCCCATCTGTGCCAAGAATGGACTCTTTAAAAATGCACTTGTGGGTGACGTCCTCACAGATTTTGTTTATCCAGTTTTGGGTAAACATGTTGTCCTAAAAACTACTGTGTGAGCCCAGCTTTACCACATGATTCAGTACCAAAAGTATGTGAAATTAGCCCTTTCTCTTTGGATCTCATGGGTTTGACTTGAGAATAATTCTGAGGTTTTTAGTTTACTTGAATCTCAAAGTTGAGCAAAAGTAACAATTTTGTTTAAACCAACAAAAGGGCTTGGAGAAAAATACCTATTTCCTAGAATAATTGTTGGGATCCTCATTGGTTTCAGACCTTTCAAAGTAGGCAAATACACTGAATGGGATGCCTTTTCTTCACTGACTTCATTCAAATGTGTTACTGGTCAAGCTCTGAAAGGAGGTAGATTTTGTGTTTTATTGGGAGCAGACCAGCCATTCACTGTTGTGATTCAAATCTGTTTGTCTGGAAATCTTGGAGACCATTTGCTGATACATATTCTGGTAGAAACAACCAGGAATTCTAGTGGCCATCATATATGTATTTGCCTGCTTGACTGATCTACCCTAAGGTTTTGAAACCTCTTTTACAGTGAGAAGACTTTTTTTGAGTCCTAGAAGGAAAAAACCCGTCAAATCCCAAAACACACATCTTTTGGTCTAGAGCTGACTTCATTTCTTCCTCACTTTTACAAAACACATTTTATATCTTTTGTCCAAAATCTTTTAATAACTTCAGCTTTCTGTATTCCAGCTGTAGTATTTAAATTTTTACCCTTAATTTTCTTCTCTGCTTTTTTGACTGTGAGAGGATAACTGGAAATATTTGATACACCTGTTGAATTGCACAGAGGGGTTTTCAGAAGCATGATAGAGAGAATTCATTATCCATTAGAGAATTGTAGAATATTGTACCCGCTTTTGTCAGCTATATTTGAGCACAAAACATTTCATCAGACAAGTGCTGAACTTAAAGGAGCCAAACTAAAGACAAGGGCTGTTTCCAGTGATTAAGAACTGTGAAAATAAGCCCATAGAATTTAGAGTTCATTTACGATACTCCCTGTGTCTTCCTACAGTTGTTGAACATTTTCTGTCCCAGATAGTCCCAAATCAGGCTGGCCATGTTTACTTTGAGATGTTGTGGTATTCATAATCAGATGCATAAAATTTGATTTTCCTCCTACAATGTAAACTTCCAGGACAGTCTCAGAGAAATTTGATAATGGGTTTACTTTAGCCGTAACCACAAACCTTTTTGTGGGTGTTCTGTTCAGCTTAGATGGAGAGTGTGGGAACATCTGGAAGAAAAAGTGCAAATAATATTTCTGTGAATATGTTGCAGCTCAATTTTGCCATTTGCACTCCTTCAGAATGCTCAAGTAGCACTGCTGTTTCTCTAGTGGTGTAGCACCAGTAAGAACAGGTGCCATGGGAAAGGGTTGTAGTGCTCTGTGCCACCTCTTTACTCTTCTCTAATTGCACAGTGTTTGTCCCATGCAACCTGCAACATTATTATTGCCCTTTTTTCAGTGTTGTATGAAATTTCAGTACTTGGATATTGTCATGGGGTATCAGATACTTGAGACCAGATAAGACTCATGAGGGGGTTACAGCACTGAAAATTAATCTCTTCCCCCCCATCAGTCCTGTGCTGTAGGTTGGCCTTTTCAGGGCGGTGTTGGCTTTTTTTGCTTGTGGTAGGATTTGTTTTGTTTTAATTAGTCAGGAACATGGATAGAGGAAGTACTAAAGCTTTACTGGAGTGGTAGGTGAGGGAACAAGCTATTGTCGCTGTTTGTGGGAGGAATCTGCTCAATAAGCCAATGTACAGGTCCCTATGTCAGCTGATGGCACCCTCGTTAAAGCCTGTTACTATAGGCCTGTCTTTCCTCCTGCTCTTGTCGCTTGAAAAGCTCTAAAGCCATCACTCTTTATTTATCTGGGTTTAGAGAGAATGGGAAGAGCTGTTTCTAATCCCCAGGAAACGCGCTGAACAAAGGGTGTGATTTGCTAGGTCAGTCCAATGGCTTATCTCCTCTCCTGGTGCTCCCAGCCTTTGGCCTTTATCAGTGCTTCAGGCAGCAGTGGGATCACTTGCCCAGGTATCTTCCCAAATGGGGGGTACAATGGGTGTTTCTTTGGCCAAAAAGCCCAGTTGCTTTATACCTTGAAGCATGATTGGTTTTTGTAGCATTGGCTTTGTTTATTTAGCAACAAATGCAGCTTGCACCCAAGGCTTTATTCCAAATGTTTGCCTTGATGTGCTGGATGCCTGAGAGCAAACATGCAAAAAGAACCCTGAAGATGTGACTTGGAAACAGAATTAACTTCCCTGCAGGAGTTGCCTGAAGGAAGTAACAACTAACAGCACAGGATCAGCTTGGAGTACAGCTTATACTTGGGAGCAGCAGGGAACATGGAACTTTTGTGTGATTTAGGTAGACTCAGTTCTCAGTGCTGGACACATAAGATCTCATTTTGCCTTAAAAAAAAAAAAATCCATTATTTTCTCTGCCTATTTCAGGTTTGATTCATAGTGTGCCTTATAACTGGCAGCCTCCTCAACACTTCCAGTGATAGAAACTAATATGTGGTGGGGAGATGTGCTTGTAGGCATAAGGATTTCTATTTTTAGAGAGTGTGAATATCTGCATGTAGAAGGCTTTTGGAGGCATGGTAGGGGATGGTATTCCTGGATTACATGCTCTAGGAATCATTACAGTGCTTGGGCTGGCTCAGACAGGATTCCAGAGACTCCACTCCTTCCAGGAGTCTCTGGAGGGTGTAAATCAGAGAGACAGCACAAGCATCCCTACAAGAATGAAGTGTGTGCACTGGTGCAGAGCAAGGGTGAGATCATGACCTTTCCCTCTCTGTCCTTTTGCAGACAGCAAAAGCATTCCCTGCCTGTGTTCCAGGCAAGAGACTGAAGGTGCTAGGTGATTTTCCATGGTTTTATTCTCAGGAGAGTCTTGTTAATGTCTGTGACATGTTTTTTTCTTTTTAATAATGTATTTGTTCTGGGACCTGGTTTGTGCATTTCTGGTTTACACCCAAAGTTGCTGAATGCAGAATTAATAAAATAGAGGTCTTCAAGGATCTATCCTCCTGTAGGCTTCCCTTCAGAGATCTTCCAAGCTTTTTTAAAAAGAGTCTTCAAGTTCCACTTTCTTCTTGGGTAAAGTTTGAATCTGTTTAACAGGAATAGTGATTCTTTGTGATCAGAGGACTAGCTTGGGTAATGCCTCAGTTTCACCATGGAAAAAGCCTCCAGAGGGGATAGGTGCTTTGCTCAGCTTCTGCACACAGTAACAGAAAGTGATCCCTTGAGCAGATGCTGAGCACAGATGGCAGAATTCCCTCCCATCCAAGGGGTCTGCACGGTTTCTTTGCTTCACTTCAATGCCACTTAAGGGCTGTTTTCAGTGCTTAAGTAGGACTTAAGTACTGCAGCTCTTGCTGGCACACCAGTGAGGAGGGTTATGGCTGAATATTTCAGTAGTGCCAAGAGACAGTAACTTTTGCTTTGATGGTTCTGGTGGGTTTATTTTTGTCTTATGAAATCTTTCTTGCTGTGATGAGAATTGATGGAACTTTGGCTTCAAATCATGGTAGCGTGTCTGAAGTGTTTCTATGCTGCTTCCTGTCTTCATTTAACGTGTCATTACAACAAGCTTTTACTGAGGCACTAATTAAAGATTGCTATTTGATTATTTCAGTCACTGGTTTCTTCCTTGTGGATTTGGAGCTAAGGAAATGAATTTCTCCCTGTTGTCCTCTGATGCATCTTGCAGAGGCACCTTTGTAATGCTTTAAATAGTGATACTCCTGCAAACTCCTGGTTGATTTAAGATACTTCAGAGGCTGAGTTCAACCATCAGAACACCCCCTGGGATCCTGAATTGTTTTCAGGTTTCCAATAGCTGTGTCACTACAAATCTGGTAGTGCTGTGATGTCCAGCTTTATCCCACCTCATTGATTCCATCACGTAGTCTGTGTGGTGGGGGGCAGTGCTGGGGAAATCATGAGCTGTGTTAAAGCAGGCAGCCTTGCAAAAGCCCTTGGTTTGTAGTTTCCTCCCTTCAGTAGCAGTAAAATGCTGCTGCTTCACATACCATGGATACCTGTCTATCCACTTAGAGCAACCAGATAGTGTGCTTTATGGGTACAAAGGTCAACTGGACAGGTTCATGAAAGAGAAATTAATTGAGGGTGACTAAATAGATAAAAAGGAATCTGGCACAGGAAGTCTCTGATCCTCAAATGGTTGGCTGCTGGGAGACTGCCAGGAGGTATCGTGTGTGCTCACCCAGTTCTTGTGCTCCGAGAGATCTGCTTTCTACCACTACTGGGGGACAGGATGTTGGGTGATTTGTGCTGAGGCAATGTGGTAGCTCTTAGGTTTTCATACATAACCTGCTTCTCCACAAGAGAAAAATATTACAGTATGTAATATTACAATATTACAGCACCTGTTTTAAACAGCCGTGACCTTGTTACTGGAAGGATTAAGATGTAAATCTGGAGCACCTGATCCTGATATGCACTTTATTTTGGATCTTGCTCTCTCTCAAACCTAAAAAGTATCAAAACCTCCACCTGCCTTTGGGGCTCCTATTCTCTCTGGTGTGGAGAAATGATAATATTTACATAGGTAAACCGGGAAAATGGCTAATTCGAGAGTAAAAAATGTTTGTCCTTAATTCTTACTGTCATTGCCAGGATCAGTACTAGCCTAATTGTTTCAGTCCAGGCCTAGCTCCTGGGTGGACAGATCCTGGAGGAAGTTGCTGCTGTCATCTTCCAAGAGCGCCATGGTTGTGTGTGTTGAACCCCTTGGTGCAGCCTAAAGCCAGGGAGCTTGAGTAGGTTTCCACTGGCTCACTAAGACACTGCAGTGGCCCCAGGGCCCTGGTTAAATGTTAACAGCCTGCTGCCAGCAGTGTGTCTGCAGGGCAGCGAGCAGGTACTAGTGGCTGCAAGTTCAGCATGCTCTAATTGGCAACACTAACCTGCCTTGGCATGCTCTCAGGTGTCTGTTTCACCTCGTTACAGCTTGCTTTGGGACTGCTGCATGTTCCCTGTATTTCTGTTGTCTTAAGTATATTGGAGGTAATTTTGTAGGCTTAACTCTCTCTGACTGTGAATTCTCCTTTATTGTTTTAAAATGTTCTGAGGCCGATATATTGTTTGCTTTTGCCCTTAAAATTCAGATGAGCAGTCTTTCTTACATGAGCCTTTTGGAGGCATTTGTAGCTGGTTTAATTATTCCTGTGCTGTTTGCTGTGACTCGGAAGTGGAAATGCCCAGTGAGCTCATTAACTTTTGAAATCCTGACATGTTAATGCACTACCTACTTAGGTGCTTAATTAGCATAGTAACTAAGTAACTGGGCTGCAGAGTAAACTGTGCCTGAGCTGGCATCCTGTCAGGGGTAGGAGTGGGCACTGCTTGATTGGCAGCCAGCAAGGCGTTTCTGACAGAGAGAGGGTTTTGTCTCCAGGTTAATGAAGACTGCAACGAAGTCAGCAAATGTGGCTGCTGGGCTGGCGGCTCCCAGGTAGGGGCAGGAGCTGTAGGACGCCTGAGGGATTACTCCATCTGCCTCCCTACCTACCAGCTGTGCTGCTGGACGAGAACAGGGGCACACAGGCACTGTGCTGGTGCTGGGCTCCTCACTTCTTGGAACTCTGTGCCAGGTTCCCTCGCTGCTGCTTCTGCTTCTGCACCATTCAGAGGCTCTATTGCATATTAGATTAGGGAATACTCCATTGGGCAATTGGATTTAATGGAGCTGAACCTCACTGTGACAGTTGTCCTTGTTGCTACCTTGCTGTGGAGTCTTGTGTCATTGCTAACTTTAGGGCTGGGAGCCACAGAGGATTGCACCAGTGCCCTGGTGACCAGTTCCCAGTCAGAATTGTGCAGAATTTGTGCACAGGAGAGTCTGCATGAAATTGCCTTGAAGGTGGCAGGAGAATTTGTTTCTCACCAGTTTCCACCTAAACTGGACACTTCATAAAGGCCTCGTGTATGTGTTTAAAAGGGTTAGTGTGTCAGAATTAAATCATCTTGAGGGAAATTTATCCAGCTACAGTGCCTTACACACCCCTCAAATCTTGTTTAACCTCCTAAATAGTTAGGTAATGCCTTGGCCTTGTGTGTAGGGGAGAATTTCACCCAGTGTGAACAGGTCTAAAGGAACGTGTGTGATCCTGTGAAGTAGGTAACACATAGGGGTGACTTAATCCCCCGCTGAAATCCAGCCACAGCAAACACCTTTTCACTTCCAAGAGGAAATGAAGAAGAATATCCAAATATCCACTTGAAGACTGAAGACATGCTTTTAGCAGGGGAACTATAATGACAGAAATGGCATTCCAGCCAGGATACCTGCTGCTGTAGTGTCTCTGTTCCTGGGTTTCCTCCTCAGCAGGACATGTTACATTTCCCTCACTTGTGTGAGGAGTCTGGGATCGCTTCAAGATGGTGGAGTTGCTCAGCAGGAGAGTTATGTGCCACTACGTTTCCTGCTCAAATGCATTTCCTCCTGTTATTGACTGACAAGGAGGAGGAAGGGAATTTTTCAGAAAGGCTGGAAATGAGCCTTAGACAGCTGCTTTCCAGATTGCAGAGAAAACAAGAGATTTTTTCTTTTTTTTTCTTTTTTTTTTTTTAATCTCCTCAAAAATGTGCATTTGCCCACTGACACTGCACTGTGTAACACCCTAATGTGCCAGGGGTTTCTGAGGGGCAAGTGAAGAAAGCAACTTGTTGGTGTGGGAGCTGCCTCAGCAGGAGCTCTTCCAACAAGCAAGGGTTAAAAATTGCCCAGGGAAAGCTGAAGGCGACCAGAATAAACTCATGTGGTTATGCCACAAGGAAACTTCCAGCCCTTATGGTTGGACTGAAACAAAAAACCATTTTTGTCACTTTTCTCTCTGGCTCCCTGTGGGAGCGTGGGGCTGTGGAAGGCCTGAATAGGGTGAGAGTGATGATCTTGTTGTTAAGGGTTCTAACTCATTGGGTTGTGCCTTTAGTGTGGTGTTGTATCACTGTGAGGTTTTTTTTTTTGGGAGTTTGTTTTTTGGTTGCTTGCAAAGGCCCTGTCTTGAAAACAGCTGTCTGCTGGACAATGGAGTATTAAACATGGCAGACTTGGAAATAGAAAGGAATCTTTTGAATCAAAATATGAAAATCCTGTGGTCTATGCAGGGGAGAAATGTGGAGATGCTAGGAGGTCAGATCAATCTCTGACAGTCCTGCATCAAATGTCTTTTTTTTCTTTTCCTTTTTTTTTTTTTTTAAATTTAAAAAGATTTAAAACTTTAATAGTTGCTACAGTGAGTTTGTTGTTGTGGTTTTGTTTTTTGGGTCTTTTTTTTTCATTGGGAGTAGAAGAAGAAATGAAAAGCATTAACAGCCTTGCAAGGTCACTGGGACCTGAGCAGAATTATTAACCAGTTCTCTCTCTGTCAGGCACTCTGTATTCACTGTATCACAAGCTTGAAGCCAGACCTTATTTTACTAAGCAAAAAATGGTCCTTTTGTTGCTGTTTTTCCCCTAGTGTCATCTCTCATGGTTGCCAGGGAAACGAGTGTGTATCCTTTCAGCGTAGGTTATTGGGCCTCAGGAAGGAAGTGCTCCAGTGCTGGCCTGCTATTTTTATAGAACCGTTACATAATACAATCTATTAAAGCTTCCTCTCGGTGTTTTATGGCACAAAGGGGAAATTAAGTTTGATGACTCCTAAATGTTTGATGGAGGATGTCAGGTGACTTCTGGATTGTTTTGTGCTCACCGCATAGCAACAATATTTCTGTGTGCAATTCAAGAAGAACAAATATACATTAGTGCCCTGGGCAATATTTGCGTGCACGCAGATCACCAGAGGAAATTGAATTCTAAGCAGAGCAAGTACAAACAGTGTAAAAGTGCAGGGTGCTACCAGCTAGGGAGAGTGAGATGGCAGAGCAGTTGATGTTTTGACAGCATAAGGAAAAGAGGCTTAGAGGAAAATATTTTCTTTTCCATATTCTATTGTACTGTGCAGAAATTGGGAGGTGCCACAATCCATTGGTAATCACCATGTACATCTGCAACATGCATGTTGTAGTAGCTCTTTACTGACACTGATTTCTCAGGATTTAGTGCTGGGAGATAATGGGGATTAAAGCTTTGGCATCACAAGCCTTGATTATTTTCAAGTAAGAGAACACTGTGTAGAGTCAGTGGTGTTGGTTATATGTTGGAAACTTGAACAGCTCCCATCTATATTCCCCTCCTAGGTATGTTTCACATGAACACTGACTGTTCAGAGATATATTTAAAAATGAACAGTCCTGGGTTGAATACCTGGCCAGAAAGAAATCTCTGCTCAGAGACTGAGGACTCACAATTCCTTCAGCTCCTTCTTGTCAAGGTCAGGTCGACTCTGTGCCTGGACTGAGCCATAGCTCCGAGTGAAAAGGTTTAGCATGCAGATGAGTTGCAGTGAAACAACATTACTGCACAGCACTTGCTCCAGGGAAACTGTCCACGTGCTTGCACTTGGCCTACACCAAATATGAGATAATTCAAGCCAGATTAGAAATCAGTGTCTGTTCTTTGTCTGTTGCACGTAGAAATGTATGATTTTCATAGGTTTTTAGTTGCCAGTATGACAACTGTGTTGTACTTCAGCCCAGATTTTACATGGATCTGGAGTTTCTAGTATGGATGACACACAATCAGAGGTAGCTTTGTGCTGAGTCCTCAGTGCTGTCCGTTGAAAGAAGGAAATAATGGTACTGTGAGTGGCAAGGTTGCAGGCTTTTTGGAAAGAACAGGAAAGCATCCTTCTAAAAACCTGAAAGTGTGGAGGGCTAGACTGCCTCCTGATCTCTACTGTTCGTGAAAGAAAGATGTCATTTCCTCTTGAAACTGAGAGCTGCCAAGAGAACATAACTTAATTTCTATGCAAGCAGAAATTCTGTTAAAGTCGAGAATTGCAATTCAAGCACTTGCATTTACAGAATCAGCTTCCATGATATGGTGCACTGCATTGGAGGGAGATTCATGGCTGCTTTCAACTGTCTCTGCTTTTTTCAAAGATGGCACTGCTCTTCCAAAACAGCAGGGAGCAAGGGAAGAATTTTCAGCTCCTTGTAACCCTTTGCAAGTAACAGAAAACCTTCTGTGCCTGTAAAGTGTGTGCCACGCCATTCAGGGAGGACATCTCAGATCATCCCTGGTGGGGCAATCACTTGGTGTGACTGGGTGAAAACAGAAGGGAAAGTTACAAAAGCCCAGACCTTGATGCTTTGCCCCTGAGAAAAAACAGGAGCTTGATTAAAAGCAAAAAAAGAACTGCATTTTTGACCAGGAGGTTATATAGGACCCAGAGGATGCAAGATTTTACATGTCCCAAAGGAGGGGTGGAGGAGGAACCAGAGCTCAGTATGGTTTTACTAGGCTCCAGTCAGCATGTGTGCAGCACAATGCTGTAAATCCATGGCCATGATTTAACGTGAAGATTAGAGCTTGCTAGGAATTTTCCAAGAAAACATTTTTTTCATCAAAACTTTTCATGGAAACTTGTCGCTTTGGATGAAACTTTCGCGTGGAAAATTTTCTGTGATCTGGCACTGAGTTCCTGTAGAAAGCCAGAGCAGAGAGCTCAGAATAGCCAATACCCCGGAGGGTAAAGCTTTTCCTGGGAATGCAGGAGATGTGGCTGCCAAACATGAGGTCTTGATTCTCAGGTTCCTGTTCCTTCACTGTTACAAGCTCTGACTACTGGGCTTTTGGCTGTCCTCCTGTGGATGCCTCTTTTTCAGAGGAGGGGTTGGAGGGTACGTCTCCCACTCTGTCTCCTCTTTTGTGTCCTGGTGCAGAAGAATTTGTTGTTGTAATCCTAAAAATGTTAGCAGGACAAGAAACATGCTTCCCACCCTGTCCTGGGGTGATGCATTTTCACATGTTCCCACCATATGCAGTTTCTATTGTCCTGTGGCATGTTTGTAGGCTGTGGGTCAGACAGGATTCAGTCTGCCCAGTCCTGATTGCTCAGGCTGGTGGCCTGGCTGGAGTAGGTGGGTGGTTACCCTTCTACATCCCTACTTGGACTGCCTCTGCACTGGAACTGGGCTCTATCAGGATTATTTCTTAGCTAGCTTCAGTCTGGACCAGACACTTGAAACAGGTCTCCACTCACCTGATCTCAGCTTTGAAAGTTTTTCTATTTTTTTGTCATTTCTGGTGTAAGTCATAACTCCTCAAAGGAGCAGGCTTTGGAGAGCCTGAGCTAGGTGGCTAGCTTTGCTCCACCAGGTGATAATTTGTCTTGATCCTTTTAATTAATCCTTAAATAAAGTGGAACAACTTTAGGAGAAGGCACTGAAGTACCTGTCTAGTCTCGTAGGTATGACCTTCCTTGGGCAGACAGGTGACCAATTTCAATCCTCTCTGATCTGGACATAACAAATAATGTTATCTTCAGTTAATTGCTCTTTTCCCACTCCTTTCCCCAGAGTCATGTCTCTGATTTGAGACAACCTGTTAAAACCACAACTAACTTGCAAAACTTTTGGTATTGATGAAAAAGTCATTTCTGAAGGAAACTGAACTAATTAGCCTATATATTTTAATGCTTCTGGTTTTGTGCTGTCCAGAATGAAAATAACCCAGTGAAGAGGGAGTGAAGCAGCAAAGGAGACTGGAGAAGATACTTCCTGTGTTTGCTTTGAAAGCAGTGATGTATAAAACTCATTTGTTTTCAGAAGGAACCTCTGGAGGAAAACAACTGTGGGCAAGAACGTGCAAAATGTAGAGCTAGAATTATCTGACTTTGTCCTGTCAAATGTTAAGCCAAACAGGAAGGTTTATTTTTCTCCCTTCTTTTTTTCTTTTGGCAACTACTTCCCCAAGCTTCCTATGGGGTGGAAATGGGCAATAAATAGCAGGGTATCTAATGGCATCATTCCAGGCCTCCCAGCTACTGGCGTTGGCAAGGAAATGGCTCTCCTTTTGCTTCCTTCTTATTTTTAGAGCGCTGAGTTTTCAGGGGGTGGAGGGAGGGTCGGCTATTATCAGTGAGAGTCAAACCACAGTGGCTGCCTTCCGCAGGGCTCTCACTGCCCTGCCAAACTGGAGGAAGTTGGGCTCATATAATTCACACCGCCAGCAGTTTTGCCTTGTAAGCAAGATTTCCTTTAAATCTAAAATGCATTCACATGCACGCAAAGCTGAACTCTCTCATTCCTGTAGGACCCCTGCTCTAAGTATGTCCACATTTTTGTCTTCTGGCCTCTCCTTTTTTATTTTCTTTTTTTTTTTTTCCTCCCCACTGCCACTTCTTCAAGTTTAGAAATGCTCACTGGAGAGATGAATTGCAAACAGAACCAATGTTGCTCTTGGAAAAGTTGCTCAAAGAACAAGCCCTGGAGAACAACAGGCTGCAAAAACAGTCTTCTCTGTGATTTGATGACTTCCATATAAAAATCATCTTCTCCAAAATTCTATTTTGAGCTTGGTGTATTTGAAGTTGATTTTTTTTTTTTTTAGAATTGTCAGTCATACAAACTGTAGAAAATGCCACTGGATTTATTAAAAATCAAAGGGATTTGTTTGCTATGAGGTGATAAAAAGAACCAAAAATACCAAAGGGTGTTTCCAAGTTTCGGAAGTAAAAGCTTTTTCTCTTGTGAAACTTTAGACACTATTCTTAATTTTGGTACAGGGCTGCTTGATTTTCATTTTAAATTTGTAAGCCAGCTTAAATAATTCAGAATTCATTCACACATGATAGGCTTACATGTGATAGGCTTATATTTCTGTTTGGCTGTGGAGCAGAGCTTTAAACTAGAGAAGTTCAGCTTGGTTTTGATTTTCACATATTTCAAACACCCCTATTTCTACAAACTTCATATGGGAGCACTTTTTTCTGCACTTTGTTGCATATCTTGGATTCAGAGCAATCATGGCTGGAAGCTTTGACCTGCAACGAGTCCCCTGGGTTGCTCCTTCCCCAGAGAGGACTTGGGTATGCCAAATTCCCTCTGAAAGCTTTTCCAAGGTTATCTCCTGGCTGTTGGTCTCAGGGAAGGGTTGAGCATACATCTTGTAGTAGGGGATACCTGTAGTGGAGATACCCTGGTCTGGACTGTATCTTCCAGGTTGTATGCAAATACAGGCTCTGAAATTTCTCCTAGCAAAGGAAAGACTGATTCCCAGGCCAGATTTGTAACTTTACTTGAAGCCTTGAGGCACAATGCAAGGCGTGATATTTGATACCAGAGGAACGGGTAAGGGAAAACCGGAGCAGAAATAATCTGCTTGCACATGTTCAAATTCTGTTGGTCCAGGTTGCACCACGGAGTTTAATCACGGTAGAGTTCTTTCAAATGTGGCCTTGGTGGTTTCTGAAGAAAAAATTCATAGTCATGATGATGTCTCCAGGTGGTTTGCTAAGTCTGTGCTGACTGATCTAGCCCCTTTGGCATGTGTCAGTCTGGGATTTGGCAAGACGTTAGCTGAAGCACAGTATTTTCCAATCACATGGTTCCAGGAGAATGGTTCCATAATCCACAGTATCTTGTTGTTTCCTATAGTTCTTGAGGCAAAGACTGAGGAGAACCCCAGGACCGGCCAGCCTTGGAAAGTTGTGATGCTGAATTGAATAGTGCGAGTTTGTTTTCACTTGTGCTTTGTGTAGTAATGTGGGAATGTAGACTTTAACCAATGAGTTTTACATAATTTGCACTTGAACTCCCACAGAGGTTCAGTTTGAACCTGAGCATAGGGACATAGGGACATTTCTGCTCTTGTGTTGTGATACTTTTGTACAAGCCTGTACATTCTACCCAGGTTATTTTAGTTTTTTTGCCGGATAAAAACATCCTCAACTATGAAGAACTAGGAATCTTGCCAGAAAACAATGGTTTATTGCTATTATTTTTATTTTGATGACAAAACAAAGATTCCTCAAACAGATTAAATAACCTTAGTTAGCATGTTTATCCTGAGACCAGTGAATATGTGCTGTAAAAAATCTCTGTAGCCCAAGTGCCACTTGGATTTCTGGAAGAATGCGATCTAATTACTCTCTCATTTCACTAAAATACTCCTATTGGTGCAGTTTTCTTGGTTGATTTGGCTTCCAAGAGGACCTCTTCTCCATGCAGTTTGAGGCTATGAATAGGTGAGCATGATAAATCCATTATAAACTTGCTTTGCACTCAACTTAGGACGTTCTGCTCTTTAGAATGTATTAGAGACAGGATTTAATAGTCTTCTGTCCTTAATTCTCATTCACATCCACTCTATAATAGTCTTTTGGAAAGTCTAAATTGATTTTTTTTACAGAGTTTGCAAGTATCTATAGGGAAATATTGCTTCTATCAAAGGCTCATTTATGATGTCAAGTTTCTTATAATGAGATTTATTTGACTTATCTTTAAAGGTTTAAGGGCTCTTCCCCTCCTTCCTTTTGTCCCTGAGAGTCCTGGTTTACTGGTATAAGGCACGAGTGATAACATTAAATGTATTATCATCCTGGTGTGTTTGACTAGGAATTGTGATAGAGAAACCCTTTTGGAAGTAGCTAATAAATCTCTTATTGCTGAGATGAGGAGACTTGGGCTAAACCATGTTTAGGGATAAAGTGTATGTTTGATATCCATGGACCATTCTGAACTATGGTGCAATTTGTTAAGTGATTACCTGGCTAATTTTTTGCCAAACATGAGGTGCATATTTTTCAGCATAGATTAATAAAATGTGATCTTACATAGGAACATATAGCTTTCTGTAGAATATTGATAAATACAAGGATAAAGTACAGTATATATGTGACTTAACTGTGGCTGCTGAAATGAGTAATCTCTATATAGTGAGCACTTTAATGACCTTCAGGGTGAAAATATTTACTGTTTCAAAACAAAACGAGGAAAAATAGTTATGATTTGTCCCCCCTCTTGGGACGACCTGGACATATTCCATAAAACAGTATTTTACAGAACATATAACTTGTCGTGCAACTGTTAAATCTCTTTTAAATGTATGTATTTTTTGCCTTCTATAAAACCTGCATAAACTGCTTTATGTGTATCCATCACAGGCAATAGTTAAGTTCAGATATTTACCACAGGTATCTTTTGGTCTTCTAACAGGCACAGTGAAACTTTGAGGGAAGTACTGTGGAAGATGATTTATTTTCACACCATTTAATGCCACAGTCCTTATCTTTCCTTAGAAACAGGACCTGGATTTTCTCCAAGTGGAAAATTTCTACTAAAAGGTGAGACTTAAACTGTGGTTAAGGAAGCAACAGAGGAAAGAACATAAAAATAATGTGACCAAATCCTCAGTGATGTAGCTCCATTAGAGCTGGTGGGATTTGACCACAGAGAATTTGCCCCATTAACAGTAAGTCCCAGCCCAGTGTGTGTTTGCTCTGAAGATCCCATCCTGCTGTGAAGTTGCTGGGCCAACACATTTGGCTACCTCCAACACTCAGCTGCAGTTTGGGGTGTCTTGGACATTAATTTATGAAAAAAAGATTTGGGATCCATGTTAGGGAGAAAACACAGAAGAGTTTCTTGCTCTGATTTTTCTTATCTTACCCCATTTTCAGTTTGCTAGTTTTGATGGAGGTTTGTGGGCTGGGGTTGTGAGTAAAATGGAGGTAAAAGTTGCACTGGGGAGATCAGACAAATCTCATTTTTAAAGTGTTACAACTTGCAGTTTCTGATTTGCACAGTTTTTGACAGCTATGTTTGAAAACTACCAGGTACTAAAGGACATTTCTGTCCCCCAAAGGAACACAAATGTCTTCTGATAGATACAAAGTCTGACTGGCAATTACTGTGTTTGCATCCTATGTATATATAGTCACCTTCTTTAAAAGTGGAACTACTCTAAGATCGGGAAACTCCTGTATGCAGCACCCTTGTGTGAATTTTTCTTCTCTTTCCCTGTAATAGGAAACAAAGACAACCCTTGGGTGTGTCCAGAGATCTCAGTGACCTGAAAACAGAGCAGATTTATGCTGCTGTAATTTATTTGAAGCCTTGTCATCTGCCTTTAGTTTTGCAGTGAGATGTTAATCTCCACAGATTTTGTGTACTGTTAGTACATGTAAAAAGCTGTCCAAAATCTTGGTATCAGCGTTGTTCCATGACATTTACAATGAAAGTTTCAAAACATATTTGTACTAGTTTAGAATAAGTTTTACAAATTGATTTCAACCTTTGCAAGTAATACTATGGAAAAAAAAGCCCAGAATAAATATTTAGGATTTTGATTCTTGGATGTGAGCAGTACAATGTGAACCGAGTGTATAATAATAAGTAAGAAGGTAGAAGTCCTGTGTGTTGAAAGGGACTTTTCCTGTGAGGCTGGTTGGTTAATTTGGTCAAAAGTCTGTGGGATGGGAGAAATAACACTTTCTGATGAAATGAAAAACTTAAATGAAAACTTTCCACTTGGGTTGAATTTCTAGGCTGTCTTCAAAAAACACTAAAACTTACTGAACTGAGGAAAGGGCTTAGTTGCCAAAACCAAACAAAATTTAACTCTGCATGTAAACTGGAAACTCCGATTAAATTGGAAATTGTTCATTTTCCTAAAATGCTTTTGTGTGGGCTGGGAAGTGGGGGTATAATTTCCTGACCAGCTCTAACACAGGCTTGCAGTGCTGCTGCTTTTTATACTTGCAGGCAGCCGGAACTGGTGACTAAGGTTTCGCTAATAGTGCAAATTCTATGAGCTGGTTGTTTGCGAGCATGTAATTGACCTTTGCTGGCAAAGTGATGTGGAGATAAGGAAAGGGAAAGGATAGATTTCAAGTCACTTCTTCTCTCCAGCTCGGAGGAACACACACCACTGCTGCCTCTTGTTTTAGAAATCCTTTAAGCGCCGTTTGTAGTAATGATTTCAGTAGCACATAAGGCAATTGCATGTCTAACAGTGCCTGCTTCATTGCACAGGTACCAAGACAAAGTTATTCAGCAAACACTTTCAGTACTGAGCAGGCTCTTTATCTGCAGTGATGATAGTAAACATACAGTTTTATGCAGACAAGCTGTGCCCCTAATTCCTTACTATCCATGGATTCAAAGCAGGCTTTTCCTGAGCAGTCTTTAGGAGATGAATCAAAGAAAGATATGGAGCAAACCAAATTTCTCACTGCCTGCCACATTATTTGTGTTTTCTTAGGAAGTAGGATTTCTTCCCAGGTAGAAACTATGAATTTATCAATGACAAATGGAGGGGAAAAGTTGAGACAATTTTTTCAATCCAATTAGGGATGTATATGCACCTTAGGTTCTGAACCTAAATTTCCACCTTGATTTGCACCACCCTAAATTTGGTAATATCAAATGAAAACTTGGTTTTGTGGGGGAAAAAGATCTTATTTGAATGTTAGCAATCACTGGCAATTTGTGCATAATTCCTGACTTTGTCCAGTGACTTGGTGTAGCTGAATGACACCAGAGTTAAGTGTAAAGCTGCCAAGCACAGCAGTTGCAACTGTGCTTTGAAGGGTGGTGGTTTCCAGTTTGGTAGATGTCACTGGGACTGAGAAATGCTGCTGTTTACAAAGGGGAGGGGAAATAAAGTTTAGCCAAGGGAGGGGAGGAAAGCTTCTGCTGCAGCCATTTGTTATCTTAAATACTCCAAATCCTTCACAGCTGTGGAGCAGCCAAAGATCCAATTCTGCCTTCCTGTAGACTTCTTTGCAAATGCTCCATCCATGGCAGCATCCACAGTGGCTCCAGTGGCTGAGGGAAGTGTGTGTGTGTGTGTTACTGCCACATGGCAGCCTGGGTATTGTTTCATATCCCTGGCCAATCTGGCTGTTTTATGTTCAGTTCTGATCTGGATTTGTTTGGCAATAGGTCCTGAAGTCAGTGTGTATTGTACCAGAGCAGGGTTGGTTTTCCTTTCATAGCAGGAAAGATCCAAGCATCTCTTTGGAGTGAGAAGAAGGAAGGACGATTCTGAGGTACTGAATGTCCTTTGCCTGTGTTGAAGTCAGCAGTGGAGGTGCCTTCCTCGTGCTTGTGGGGCTGTGCCCAGAGAGCATTTTCCTTTCAGCATGGCAGAGGTAGGAAGTGGGAACAGGCTGTTTTTCTCATTGTGTTTGTTCAGCCGTCTCTCGTTTCTGAGGACCGGGTTCAGGAGCAAGGTACCGCGCAGTCAGCTCCTCAACTTGCTGATGCTTGCACTCGCCTTCCCCTGTGACTCATTCCAAACACATCTCGTTCATTCAGGAGGGTAATTTTCTATTTCCACTTTGGTGCACTTCTCCTCCTCCTCCTCTGCCCCCTCCTTCCAAATCTAAAATGTCCTGTCAGCTGCTGTTTATCTGATGGTTCAGATGTCCATGCTTGGTTTCTTTCTCCCCGTCGCTACGGTTTCTCCTTCTGTTCCAAAGGCTGTTTCAGTTGTCATTTCTATTCCCCTGTCAGCAGCATTCTTCATCGTCTCTGGCTCAGGCAGTCTGTCTACATCGTTTTCTTTAGAGGTGTTTTTGTGCTAAATGAGTGCCTCCTAGGAAGCCCAATGTAGCATAGCATAATTAAGTGACAATATATGAGGTGCCAGTCCTTTACCAGGCAGTTAATGACTGGCTGGAAGATTTACAGGCATGAGGTAGAGTCAGAGGAAATTTAGCACTCCAGCCTGCAGTTAAATGATAGGTAGAGGACATTTGAATGCTCCTATTTTCCAAAGAAACACTAATTTAAACTTTGCTAGTGGTCAACTTGTTTATTTCTGTATTAAATTGAACAAAACCAAATTTGTTCAATTTAAATTCCAAGCTTATCAAGTTTGGAAGATGTTACATGATAACATTGCTCTTGGGAAAGGGTATCCTGGGTTGTCTTGTTGAGGTGGAGAGTGGCAGCAGGCCTCATTTTAATTCCATATCTTCCAATAATTATGTGGCTGCATCTGGGAAGATTTTACTCGGGGTTCTCACTGTTTCCCCTCTTCATTACTTTAATTGTAATGTAGTGTACACTCATGATCTTCCCAAAATAGACACTGTATTCTTTATCCCTTGTGCCTACGAGCTCTGCCTCAGTGTGCTCTGGAGGCCGTGCCTTCTGCTTCATGATCTGTGTACTGATGCCCCAGGCAGGACAAGGAAGAGTGTTCCCTTACCCCTGCCTCTGTCATCTTTAGATTCCATCTTCTTCTGGCCACAAGTCATTGCTGCAGCTCTCTGGAAATCCTTCATGGCTTGCAGAAATGAATCACAGGGATGTCAAAAATATGCTTTGTTATTTTTAAATGTCTAGGTACACTGTAAATGGATAGATGTATCCCATTCCCCATTTACCCCTTCCCCAGCCCACATGGAAAGAAATATGAAGTTTATTTACCTTGGTTTGGATCTCACTTTACGTATCTGAAACGTTTCCAGTGTGTTTTATACTTTCAAGCATATTAAATATGAGTTTTCAAGGCTGGGGTGAGTTTTGCTAGCAGGGCTTCTGGAAGGTGTGGGCATGTGGCACACAGAACACATGCTGGGTGATATCTGTTCACACACATCTCTTTAAAAGATGAAGGGAAAAAGCCACTATCTTTGCATCAATGGCTGCAAGATTATTCCAGGATAGGGTACCAAATCCTCCTACTTTTTTCTTTTTTTTTCTTCTTTTCCTCTAGCTCCCTTATGTTTCTACTCATGACTTGCTTTTTTTTCTCTCTCTCTTTTTTTTTTTTGTTCTTCCTTCCTTCCTCTTTTTGGTAGCAGATTACTGTGGCCACTAAGAGGTACTGTTGATACAGCTCTAGTTACCACTAGTTTAGTTGCTGAAATAGAGATCTTTTTTGTGTACTCTTTGCATATTTGAGCTGCTCTTTAATTGTATCCTTTTACTGGTTGTTGTTTTTGGATTTTGGTTTACAGTATTTTTGTTTTAAATGAGTAGACTGTTAACATTAGCTTAAACATTCACTTAGCTTTATGCCATTCAGCTTCATGCCCATGTACAAGGCAGATGAACATCAACACAGCTCCAATTTTCCTTCCTTTACTTGTGAGTGGCAGTTTTTGGAGTTGTGCAGAATATATTTGCCTCAAGGGCTGCATTTGTTTTAGCAGTGAGGTGAGCACTCCTGGGTGCTGGGTTTTCCTACCTCCCCCAGCTGTGAAACTTCACCCTTAAGAAGGTTTTGTGGGGTGTGCTGAGCTTCTTGGTGCACCTGTGAGGGTTCCCCTATAAACTGGCTGAGTACAAATTTGTTATTAAATGAATTTGTTATTAAATTTGCCATAAGGTGTGTATTAAATATATCTTGGTGGTACTTGTACCGGGCACACCAGAGGTGCCTGGAGAGCGTTTCCTTGGTTTCAGTTCATCTTGGCTCCTTTCTATTTGTGAAGTAGTCTACTTGAAATCATGCTTGTTAAATTTCTGGCATTTTATATTGAAGAGTATTATTTTTGTCTTCAAGTTTTCTCTGTGAGTTCCATGTAAGAAAAAAAAAAGAAAAAAAAAAGCGCGCCATAATCCACGTGAACATCTCCAGGAAATAATTCTGCTATGGGAAGGAGTTTGGATGTTTTCCAAAAATAGAAGTAAAGATGTTTGTAAAAGTTTAGTAAACAGAGTTTTAGGAGGAAGTCTTTTCAGGTTTTTCAAGTGTCACTAACTTCCTATTGAAACATACTCCAGATCTGAATACATGCTGGTGTTTAGATGTCAAAGTGCTACAGAGTCCAATGACAAAGTGGCTTGCAGATTTCAACTTTGGATGCTTTAGGAACCTCCTTTTTTTTCCCCTTCTCCCATCTAATGTTTGTGGCTGCCTATATTTAAATAAAATTCTGTACTGTCAGCTCTTCAAGAAAGGATAAATTGCTGTGGATCTCTGCTTTCTCCCAAGCTCAACCTCTTTCTTCCACCAGCATATCCTGTGCCTTTTGCAATTGCTTTTCCACCTCACACTTTTCATTCCTTTAATTTAGTATCAGTCTACCTGCACTCATTTTGAGGTTGTCATATGCCATAATGGAATTTTTCCTTGCCTTAACTGCGTGATCATGAGCAGCATCTGAACCTCCAGGGCAGTCAGACTGTCCCAAGGAAGTGTGTCCAAATGCACGTCAATTTATTTGCCAAGTGTGCACACATGTATATCGCTGCCCTCTCCTGCATGGAACAGGTACTGCTCCAAGATGTGCCTCAGGCCATTTTATGGGGAACATAAGAGCTGCGTCAGCCTGCTGCTGAAGGAAAAGGGTCTCGTGATTTTAGCCTGGGAGATGTCGCTGCGAAGCTCGGGGTGCCTGTAGTGAGCACTTTAAAGACAGCATGGCCAGATCTGTAATCCAGAGAAGTTCAGTGCATGTTTCCACAAAATTAAGAGTCTTTTGAACGGCGCTCATTTCCAGTTGCAACTGAAAAGGGCATTTGGGAATCTGGGTGCTCTTTGTTACTTTCTGGAAAATTTGCTATTTATTGCCATATGTCTATAGGACATTGTTGAAACCGACTGAGTCATGGTGCCTGGAAATGTCAGGAGGCATATTGAGTAGCAACACGAAGTGAGGGGGTAATCACAGCAGAAGCAGAAATTCTCTTTAGTTCTGAGGCTATGAACACAACAGCTGTGTGAGAGCCACAGGGCAGGGAGCTCCTCGAAGGCAGTGCCAATCGGGGACCAGATGGCGTGCAGGATTGGTAAAGCGCATGAAATCATCTGCCTGTAGGTTATGAATTCAAGTGCAGCTCAGGATGTTAAGCTGGCTAAAATTTATGCTTGTCTGGGGAAAGAGGTTGCCCTGATTTAGCAGCACCAACTACCGTCTAGCATCCTTTGATTCCTTTGTCAAAAGATTAATTCAAGAGTGAAATGTAGGAGCCTAGACATTTTTAGCACAGAGTGTACTATTTTCCTTCTTTAAGTCAGAATGTGGGAAATGGATATAATCAGGCTTCTAAAATTGAGACAAGCTCTTGGTCATAGAATGAATCACAGAAGGGTTTGGGTTGGAAGGGACCTTAAGGATCATCTGGTTCCAACCCTCTGCCATGGGCAGGGACACCTTCTGCTAGACCAGGTTCTTTATTGTCCCATCCACCCTTGCCTCGGTGTGTTTTATACTGTATGAAATTAAACCTTTTCTTGTCTAGAAAGAGATGGATATTCATAAATGAAAGGAGGATTGAGGCTGGAAGAAAGTTGTGGTGTTAGCAACTGACTTTTGATTGCACGGGCTGTCTCTCCAAAGGCTGTATTCCCAGAACAAGGAGGGAGGTAACATTAACACCGACAGAATGGGATGGGAATTGTCACTTTGAGTGGTTTATACCCTCGGTGTGGATTCATTGGGATGACAATAGAGAGAGGGTTATTGACACCCTTCTTCTCCTCAGCTAAGCTTTAGCAGGTTCCCATTTTGTAGGTTTTGGATGGTATTAAGGTGTGCTGGAGAGGTGCAGTGCTCTTCTGGGGTCACTCTGTAGGGCTGGAGGCAGCCACCAGGGCAAAATGCAATGGCAAAATGCCATGTGGAGGTTCAATCTCCATGGCCACATCTGGGCTGAGCCTATATGGGCAAAATACATGAGGTGGACTTGGCTATAATCTGTGACCTCTGAACTGGAAGTGGAGAATAGATGGAAGAATCAGGAATTTGGGATGATGAGGGCACATTTGGAATAGGTTTAATTGAGTAAGCCATTGCCAAATGGCTTGTCCTGTCCAAGACTGACAGATAAGAGGCAGAAGGGTGATGGTTCAAAATGGAAGGGTGACAAAAATGTGGCAAAATGAACAACTTGCCTTAATCACTTTTAACTACAAAAACAGTCCTCTGTGATTCTTGCAAACATCTGCCATCAAATTTGCATCTACTCTGAGAGGCAGATGTTGAGGTTTGTAATCACAAGCTGTGAGATCGAGCAGCACGTCCTGTATCCTAAGTACCCTGCTAATCAAACCTGGCTCGTGTTCATCAATTGTCTATCTCTTTTAATTTTTTATTATTATTGTTATTTCTTAGTTTGTGCTTGTTTTTTATATTCTTGACCTCAGTAAGTCTAAACCCAATATTTTTTCCATCTGCCAGAGTTCTGTGTCTAAAGTTTTGGAGCAGTGATGAGCAGAAATTTTTAAGAAGCAAAAATTAATTGGTGATTCTTCTGACACATTGTAAGCTCCAAGCTTTTTTTTATTTTTCAGCTCAGACTTTTCAGTTGATTTAAGAGGATGGACTTGAAATGTTTTTAGCTTGGCCCCACAGATTAATCCAGGCATTTCAATGGTGCTTTTGTACATGTTGCTAATATGGTCAGCTAATGGATATGAAGCAACTTAGATGAGTAAGTTCTGATCTCCGGAAGGTCATGGTGATTAAGCATGACCAACTTGCAACTGAATAAGATGACATGAAATCTGATAAACAATGTGCTTGGTGTCACAATATTTTGTGAAATTTTACTATGGAGATAATATAGAGTAGTTCTTAGTTCTGTGTGTCTACTGATTGGTTTGATTGTCTTTTACTTCATCTTGCTGTTTTCATGGCTGTCACTTGGAAAACACTTTTGCAAGGTGGGTGATTCTGTGTGAGGGAATCTAGGTGTGCCAAGCAAAGTATCAAGAATTCCTTATGAGGGAGGAGGAGGGAAGAGATAAACAAAAATAACTTTTCACGCCAGTTGACACAAGTCTTTGTGCTGATCAGAACCCACAGAATAGCAAATCACACTGAGTTACTTACAAGCAAGATTCCAGCTTCTCGTGTTGCTGCCCATTTCGTGCCCCTGATGCATGTACCTGTATACTGAATTAGTGAGTATTTCCACTTATTCTGATTTGGTTTTTAAGAGGTAACTTTCTCAGTCATTGGAGGCTTCATGTTTGGTTCTATAACTTGCTTTCTGTGTTTGAGAAAGTGTGTATAATAAGGCTTGTATGACCAAATGTAGTTGCATTTCTTACTTGGGAGGATAACAGCAATTTCCTTCCAATGACGAGGTTTCAATTTCTGACACATCAGCGAGTCACATCAAAAAGGTTGAACTACAAATAAGCTTAAGAGAACTGAACAACATGTCTAAGGTTCTGGATGTAGAAATAGCAAACAGAGGCATAATCCCTCCTATTATGCTTGGGCTTTTGGAAACAGAACATGCCAGAAATATCGCCTGCCTTTGTTTTTTGGCATGGCTAATAAATCACTCCAGTCAACTGGATGTTTCTTTGGAAGGTTACAGTAAATCTTGGGCCTGGACATAAGCCAACATTTCCTTCCGTGAGGCAAATCTTAAAAGGTACAAAAAGGCTCCGTTGGGCTGTTCTCAGTTTCCTGGTGGACACAGTCTGCTCCCAAATGGGGGAACCACAAGAGGGCAATGGGTCTTTTATACAAGAGGAATGTAGCAACGCCCCTGCCCCAATAATTCAGTTAATTCCCTCAGACAATGGTAGAAAGTAATTTTTAAAAAAAACAGTTGGGTGAAAGAAGAGAAGTATAATCTGCAAGAGCCATGCTCACGTCTGCTCATAGAGCTATGTGCTTGTTTATTAGCTTAGTGATTTTGGGAAAGTTGTTTGTGTTTGTGTCTTCTTAAGGGAAGAAGTCTTTGCTCTTGTATGTAGCTCTTGTGCTCCTGTGCTAGATTTATTATCAAGCTTACTGCACAATTGGCACTTGGAGTCTATCTGGATGTACTCAGATCCAGGTGAGAACTACTTACCCAGCTGCTCAATTCCATTGGTGTATCCCCCTTCTCCTTCTTCTTTCCTCCCCATCCCTTTTAAGTTTTCTCCCTTTGCTTTAAGGTGTGAACAAAGTGCTTTGAAAAAGTCTGAAACATAGATTCTGAAGCTTGGTTTATGATTATCCAGGAAAAATTATTCGAGTACTCAAGAAGTGTACAGGCATTTCATATTTCAATACTCCCTACCAAAGTAATATTTTCCCTTTCTATATGTCCACTGTATTAGATGAACAGAGGCAAACACAATGACATACATTGCTAGGCAAGAGTAGAAATTTGGATTAGAATTGGACTAAATTACACAATTTTCCTTTGCCTATGAAGGTTGAACAGATTATTTTTTGCCAGAGATGGAGGCAGTGTGAACATGTGAAGAAGAGGTGGGGTGTGAGCATGGGATAGCCCTGATGCTCCTACGCTGTTTCTCTCCTTGTCTATAGTAAGGGCTGGTATGGCCCAATGACTTTTTGACGTGCACATATGTGCAACACGTGAAAAAGAAGATAAATTCCTCCCTCACCCACTCCTAGTAGGTTTTAGAAATGACAGGGTGGCAGTGTACACACACATCTGTGATACTGCTGACAGGGCAGTAACTGAGCAGCACTGTTGTGGAAGCACAATCTTCAGAGAATCCTTATCAAGTCTTAGGACTCATGACAGTTGCTAATTTTGGAAAACTTTCAGTGTAGCACTTAACAGCTCAGCTGAACTTTGGTTTAATCTACTAGTAGTTAGTTCCAGAAGTTAGCTTCAGTGAGAAAAAAAACCACCTTGCAGTCTCCTGACCAGGACTATGGCAAAGTGAGAAAGGGCTCTGCTCTGCTGGCTGGTGCAAAGTGAGTGTGCTGGAAAGCTGCAGTCACTGCAAGAGGTGACTGTCTATTTAGATGAAAACACATTTGTTAGAAACATGGAGCCTGCTTTGGTGGGTCCCAACCTTGCTGTATTTACTGATTTGTAGAAAAATCATTAAAAGATGTGGAAGCATGCATAGGAGTCTCTTGGTTATTGAGGTGGAAAGAAATATTTCTGCAGCTTTCAATGACCTTGTGAGTCAAACCTCACTCTATCATTTAAAAAAAAACCGTAGGAAGGAAGTGAGCTTTCTTGAATTTCAGGTTCTTTTTTAAATGAGTCAGCACAGTCTAATCTATACTGTGATTAAGTGCCTCTAGCCAGGAGGTTTAGAGAAAGAAACAAACACAGTTTTGTTAGTCCCCTTTATCCACCCTGCAGTGCCTTTTCTGTGCTGGCCTGGCCGACTTGGGCCCATGCACAGCGAGAGGAACATGCACGCCCAGCCTGCACCCTCTGAGTGTGACAGGGCCATGCAAAGCCTGCTGCCTGGCCTGCTCAGAACTTGAGAGCTCTCTAAATATTGTATTCTTTGTTGCCATAACACTGGGAAAATAGTAGGGGATACTGCCTTATAAATATAGCTGAAGCCTTGGGGAATAGGAGCATTTCTGAAGGGCCTGAAGCGATGGCAGAGCATAATTCTCATAAATAAATGGGGACATAATTACTAAATGCTGACTGGATTTCTGCCTGCTGTGGCACTCCAACTTGCTAGACAATTATTATACTATGGGATTATCTTTTAACAGAACACAGTTATCTTTTCTGTTTGTTTTTTCTCATTTTGCTATTTGCATAAGCCAAGGGAAATGCGAAGTGTTCTAATTGGTCATGAGTCTTTCTACTGAATAAGCTGTAGCTTTATTTGCAAGGGTTTTGTGCAGTCCATTCAGTTTACAGCTGGGGGAAGGCTGAAGGTGAGGAGAGAATTTGACAGGTCTGTTTTACGAAGCCACCACAGTGAGGATGTGAAGTGGGGAAACAGATAGATAAACGTCATGTTAAACTGAGTTATGAATGACAGTCCCATTAAATCTATAAAACAAATCAGGCTCTCTCTGTTTCTATCAAAATAAGGAGCATTGACCTTTTACCTCTGCCTCACCTGCCTCACCTGCCTCAGCTTGCCAATCTGACAGCTGCAAATGGTATTAAATGTACCCATGGAGTAGTGGTGTAGTGATTAAAAATAAAATACTACTTTGTAATCTTTACTGTCTTTACAAAGCCTCTATTTGCTGTATATGTTTGCAAGAGTTAAATAACTGCCAGTATTGCGTGGTCTAAATTCCAAAGTTGTGGAAAAGAGGAGACTATATATACTGAAAAAAAAAATTCTGAAGACATTCAAGATGAGTAACAGATGGCAAGAGAACTGAAAAAGTACAGGCAAGGGAAGAAACTATATTGCTGGAAAATAACTAGGGAATGGTTAAGGCAGAGGGAATTATAGAGATAATTTTATCTCTGACAATTGGGCAGAAAATAGACCAAGAGAGATGAGAAAAGGCAAAGAGCGAGGGAACGGGGTGGTGGAAGATGCACGTGTGTGACTGCTTTTAAACAATGAAGGAAAAAGACTGGTAAAGAGTGAGAAGAGATGAATGAGGAATAAATTTTGTCTTCCTTAGCATTTGTTTCTCTATAGAAGTATGTTTTTTCAGTCCATTTGGGGAGAGATTGAGGAGAAAAATGCAGACAGTGGAAAAAAGGTAGTGACAGAACTCATGTGGATAACTATCTTGTCTTGTATAACCTGCCTAAATCCAAGGCTGATGACTTGCTAAGCTCCCATTGTAAATTTCAATTGGAAAATATTACTCATATTTTTCAAAACCCCAGAGACAGTAATATTCGATGCAGGTGGAACGATCCCTACTTAAGCTCTCATTATTTCTAGGTCCTGTCTCAATTCTATTGACTCAGTATGAGTAAATCACCAGCCAGGGACCACATTGACTTTGATGTGATCTTGTAAAATCAGGGCTGTTGCCTGTGAAGCATTCAGGATCAGGATACTGCTGAAAGGTGAAAAGTAGCAGGTAATGTAGATTCATAATCTGGCGTTTTAGGAGGATGTCCAGCTCAGCCTTCCTCAGTTAGACCTTGAACTCCTTCAAGCACAGAGTTTCCAGAGGCTCCCGGAACAAACTGTGCTAGCATTTGATTTATGGGAATGATGTTTCAATAGCTGCTGTGCCCCGTGCTTGGCTGCATTGTGTGGTACAGCCCTGACCTTTTCAGTATTCTGTCATCTGAATGCCAGTCACCTCTTAAGAGCTTCTGCAAAGAGTGAGGCTGTGGGGAAGTGTAGAGTGCTGGAGAGAAAGAGTGGCAAGATTCATTGTTCTACACCTCAAAATATGAGGGATATCATTCTGATAAGAGGTCTCTGAGGAATTGCAATGCAGGTGGGCTGAGGCAGGCTGAAGGTCAGCAGCTCTCTGCCTGTGCTCTTTTGGAGACCTTCTGTGGAACTGTGTGGTTCCATAAAATAAGTAGGAAAGTAGGAAAACCGGTGCTCGCTTTCAGCAGAAAAGGTGAGGCTGTGGCCCTCAGGTGCTGAAAGCTGTTGGTAGGATGAAAAATGTTCTGTGCCTGCCCTGTCTGATGTCTCTGGTCTATCTGGGTTATAAAGTTTTCAGTGGAAAAGACCATCTTTCTTGCTGGGTACTCAGTAAAACAGATCCACCGTGGTATTTGACTGTTGCTGGTTTTGTTGGGGTTTGGGTTCTTGTTAAAATCACCTTATGATTTCCCCTTGAAGTAAGTTATGTAGGAGACCAAGTTCACCAGAGCACTGAGACCTCTCATCCAGCCCTGTCTCATCCTGTCTCCTCACCTAATGCTCTCTAGTTATCATTAAAGTTGTCATCATTCCCTTTGACAATCCTTGAGTTCCTCCTGACATGTAAAACCTATTTATTAGCATGGTGTATGGATAAATGAAGCAGTAACCGTGGGGGAAAAATGGAGTTTTTATATTTATGTGACTAATAAATGGCAAAGCACTAAATCCCATTAAAGATCTCTGCTTTCAGGAAAACTGGGTGTTATTTTCTCTTGCTTGCTCAGTTTCTCTCACCTTGGGCAGCTTACTTGCCCTCTGTATATCAATTTTCCAAACTGTAAAGACAGGTCAATAATCTATATCAAATTGTACTTTGTTGCCTTGATAAATATATAGAGGAAGTCATGTAGTAGCTGCATTGTTTTAAATTATGTCAGAAAGTGATAGAAGTCAGAGAATAAACTGGTCAATATAGCATCAATCTGTTTTCTCCTTCTGAGTCTGTATTCTTGCTCCCAAACAGTATTTAAGAACATCTGAATGCTTTACTTTGCAACAATTTGCAAAACGCCAAAACTGTTAGCCCATACTTTTCCTCTGGAAATTCCTTAATTCCAGCATCATTTAGAATATCAGTGCTTACTGAATTCTATATTGTGTTTGCTTTTATTTTTTGTCCTCAACGTGGCCTGAGACTCATTTGCTGCATGTTTTTCAAGCCTTGCTTTGAATAATAACTTGGGAATTTTCTTCTTGCTTTTTTTCCATGGCACTTACTACTGAAGGAACCGTGCTGGGAACCCGTGTTTGAATTTTTAGTTTGGAAACTTGAAAAATGTTTCTGTTCCAAGTTGCTGTTTTCTGTAGAACAGAATTCTGAATTTATATTTTGGAAGAACTAGAGGAGATGTGTGTCTATGTGTTTATACTCACACATCTTGTTATATTATATATATTATATNGGAAACAGTAAAGGAGGGTAAGGAGAGGAGGCATTTCTACTTGAAGATATACAGCCTTTATTCATATCTGCTTTTTTTTGTGCTGGTATCACTTCAGTCCCCTTGACTCTGGACACAAATCCACAACTATTGTTCTTTCCTAAATCTAGAAGAATCTTCCAAAATAAGAAGTTCTTCCTTGAAAAAATACAGCATTTTGGCACACAATCCTTAGCAGACAGTCTCTGCCTGTGAGAGTGGAACTCATTAAAATCAAAGTTTACAGTATTAAAATGGAGTGTTCTGTGAGTTCCAGCAGTACAAGAGGTTCTTATGGATCCTGTGACAAGTTGGATTCTTCTTGGAAAAACGCATTCCAATAGATGTTAGCTCCAGTTCTAGGGAAGGACATGCAGTCTGGCTGAAAGGCAAGCATAGTGGAGACCTGCATATTTCATGACACATCATGTGCTGCTCAGGTGCAGAGGCAAAAATTCAATCCTTTACAAGCGTGTCTGCCCAAACTGGAGCAGAGGTAACTATTTTGCATCCCGCCAAAGTCTGTTTGATCTTGGAAGTTATAGAATATTTGTTTTATGACTATGAGAGTGCCAAGAAATTCTTTGAAGAAAAGTCTGTAACCTCCAAGGCTGAGATGGAATAGGATGAAACAGGAAAGTTACTGGAAGATGACATTGTTAAAAAAAACCCAACAAAACTGCCTAAACTCGAACCCAACAACCTTCCCCTCCAACTCTTTTTAAGCCTGCTGCTTTTAATTATATTGCCTGTCATGACTCTAATTCTTTAAATTAATTATGGTGACTGATATGAAGCCTAAAATGCCTTTTCCAATGTACATATGATATGATGGATTGTGATTAATTGAAATATAGAGGTCTGAAGTTTGATAGCTTATGAAGTACAGTTTGTGATACAGCCTCATCTTCCATTTCCTTATTGAACTGTTTTTCTGAATGTCATTAGAGTATTAAACCCAGAGGGAGACCGTATAAATGACAGATCACTGCTGAATGAAATTCAAAGTTTTTCTTTCTTCCTTCCAGACTGAGGTAGCATATTGCACTACTACCTTGCCTGTTTTTACAGGCAGAAAGAAGCAGTGGCAAAAAATCTTGATTTAAAATGAAATCAGTGATTGTGTAGTAAAGTCTTTGCTGTACTGTCCCTTTGTGGACTTGCCTGGATAGCACACTATATAAGTGGTGGGTGAAATTATTTAATAGGAACATGTACTGTGAGGGGTTTCTGGTTTTGTTGCTTGCTTTTGGCTATTGGGTCCATCCCTCTGCAGTCAGTTGTGTGACACCATGCTGGAAATGTTCTGTAGAGGGAGGTGCATGGTGACCAGGAACAACTTCAAGTCCCTTTCCTCCCAGATTCTGGGCACTTCTGTGAGACCTTGATAACTTCAGCAATTGATTAAATCTTGATGAACCCTATTTCCAAATAAGCCTATAATGAGAGTGTGGGATTTTTTGGTCTGGTGTGGTGTCTCTTTTTTTTTTTTAAAAAAAATTGCCTTAAATAATCTGCAGTGGGAGCAGTATCTTTAATTGTGCTTTGTAAAGAACCTTGAATAGTCATTCCCAAATCCCGAAACTATCTTCAATAAGATAGAAATAAGATATTTAGGACTTGCAACTAAAGTCTTGAAACTGATTTTGCTGCTGCTTTTAAGGCAATCTACGGCCCCTTTCATACCACTGAAATTATCCCAGGTATTATAGATCTCTCTTGTGTATGAAAATTGAATGTTTACTGTATTTTATTCCTTTTCTGTACCACTACAGGCAACTAGTCAGGATTAATGTGACTACTGAACATAACTGTGCTTCTTCTTAAAGATCAGAGATGATGAAAGAGATTGTCTGAAAGTGACTCGATGGGCAGAGCTGTTAAGAACTTCCCTTGAGTGGCTGATGAACACTCAGGGCTTTAAACCTAAAGAAAGAAGCAGAAATGTGCCAGGGATTGACAAAAAAAAAATCCCTGATGCTAAAAGGACTGATACCTTGTAAAACTACAGTGTGCAGGACAGGCCATGGAACTGTGCCAGCTCTGATAATCTATGCAAGACGATGCCTGATATTTGGAGAAAAAGATCAGTGAACAGCAATATTGTATCACAAGAATTTGTAGAAGGTATGCAGCCAGGAGGAGAGGTTTGGCAATCCAGCTATTAGCCCCAAGGAATTCCTCATGGGAACAACACTGTAGGAGAATATGAACAGTGTTGTGCAGATAGCAAAAGAGACATTTATTAATTTGAAGCTGAGGATGCTGACACTTAATTATTCTCATTTTGAAATAATGGAATCAGCACAAAAAAAAAAGCAGTGGTCAGCTGGAACACAAAAGGTAAAAATTTGTTCTCAGGAAGAGAGTTTGTAAAGTAATGTGGAATGGTAGTCTCTCTTTACACAAACAAAAAAGCATTCAGTCATTTTTTTGAGGAATTTTTTTCTCCACTGACTGTACAGGAAATGCAGGCCTCTGAACTAAGGTATAAAGTAGGTTCTCATATAATTGTCCTGTAAATGTCTGGTTGTTCATTATTGTCTATTTAATCACATTTTCAGAGTAAAAGTACCCTGATAGGTTTTAAATCTACCAAATCCTCAAATTCTTTGGTTAGGGGTACACCAAGACTGATTTGAGAAGATGATCTTCAAATCCCCTTTTAAGCAAAGAAGTGCAAAATAAAATGACCTTGACATTATTCAGCTGTGCTACAGGTTGAAATTAAAATTAACAGTATATATTTTTGATCTGAGATCAAGTAAAAAAGTTACATGTTAGTTTTAGAACTAGTTCCTACCAAATGTTGGTCTCAGCAAACAAAAACTGGAATAATTTTGTGAACAGACCCCCAAATAACCAGGGTAAGTGAATTAATTCACACCAGTTACCAGGAGAATGCTGAATGATGTAAATGCCTTTTCTATAACTACAAATTTCTGTCAAGTGGCATAAAAACACAAGATTATATGGGACACATTGGAGGTTTATTGAACATTTGCTGGGTTTAGTAAACAGAGGAATAAAAGGATATAAAGTTGCAAGTATTGATATATTAATCTGAGAAAGGAATGTGTGTGGAAATACAGCCATGTGAAACAAATGGCATGTGAATTATCCCTGGAAACAAGAGTCTAAAAATGGACATTTATAACCCAGGCATTGAATGGAGCAGCACAGTAACTATCTCAGTGACATAATGAGCTCAGTATTTCTTGTATCTGAGCTGTAATTTCAATGCCTCTGCAGGCACTGCAGATCTTTTTAGATCTTCCTACTTCACCCTGCAAAAGAGGAATTTCCTGTCTAATCCTATCCCTATTTAAATTTTTACATAGGATCATTAGTAGGGTTAGCTGTAAGGTGTTTGTCTCATTAGTGTGCTGCTGAAAGAACTTAACCTCAGGAGTTGCAGTTTTACTCTACATTAAAATGTTATGCAAATTCCCCATCCCACTCAGGGTATCAGAGTGAAACACCGATGTTGTTTTATTATTCTCAACTCACTTTTGACTTGTTTTACTAGGCTTTGGGCTCAACAGGCCCAAAAGTAATTAAATGCTTCCTTTGTGCCATTTGGAAAATCCTTCATTAGCAGTGTTAGCTTCCTTCAAAATTAATGCCGTGTATGCCAAATTGACCTGCACAGGAAAAAAAACCATAAAATTCCCTCTTTAAAGCTAAAAGGAACTGGGAATTCTTCTGCTTCGTGGCACCAGCTTAAGCTTAACCTGTTAATATCTTTCTCATCTATTAGAGAGGAGACTATTAGACACCTTTTGTTCAAGATTAGTCTGGGGTCTTCACTGATTCATTATGCAGAAAATTAAAGCACTGCTTGAAGAGGTCAGGAGGCTGGGTGAGGATTTAGGAAAGGAGATACAGTACAATACCAGTGCTAATGTTAAACCAAGCTGCTGCTGTTAAATGGAGTTGGGTTCCTTGAGCAATCAAAATCCTTCACGTGAACCTGTCCCTCCTCTCCTCCACTAGCCTGTCGATACATGACTGTCATCTTCCAGGTGTTTTGTTGTAATTAACAGATCAATATCCCCATGAGCTGATTACTGATCCTTCTTTCTTCTGGGACTGTAGTGGCTTTAGGAAGAAGACTAGTTAAAGACAAGATATCTGCTTTGGAAATTCCTTGAGAAACCCAATGAGGTGCTTGACTTTTAATATATTGCTTCCTCTTGACCTTGCAGCAGGTCCTGGAACACAGCTGAACAAAAGAACTTTAGAAGATATATTTTTTAAGATGTGGTCCTTGAAATCAGTGGGACTGATGTAGTCTGCAGAATTTCTGAAATCCTTCTGGAGAGCTTTCCTATGGGCTTGAGTTCTACCAGTTCATGGAAAAATTGACATTGACCAATGACTCTGAGTGGCCTGGCTTATAGGACATAAATATATTAAAATAATACAGGAAAAAGTAGCAAGAATATTTCATTTGACATCAGTGAGACATATAAAACTTTAAAACTAGATTTACAGCTGTTTGGATACATCTAACTAATGTATGGCGAGCTTTAGCTGGTAGTTTGTCTTTGTGTGCCAGTGAAAATGTGAAAAGATTATTTTCCAGTGCAATTCAACTAGATTTATGGCAGTTATAGGCTCTGGTAGCAGAATATAGTAAAGAGCTAAAGAAAAGTTGGATGAATGCTTGTTTCCAACCTTCTTAAATAGGAACACGTGAAATGATTTGTATAAAATAAAAGCCAGAGTGAAGATGGTGGCAAAACCCCCTACTAAATAATCCTGTAATGTAAAGCCCTCCTATGAGCTCTTGCCTGTAATGACATTCACATCTGCTTGTGAAGATAGGTTTGTCCAAACAGTAGAAAGATTTTCTGCCAAAAGATTTCCAAATATTTTGAAAACTGTAAAATAAACAGCTCCTCAATCCCATAAAGTTTCTGTTAGGTAGTCTTCTCGTTTAGATTAATAAATTATAAAATTTGAATCTACAATGAAGGCTAATAAGCCTTAGTAAGATCAGCATGACTTTTCCTCTTGAATGAGTTTATGGTCAAGTAACAGGCACTGTTATGACAACATAGCACATTGAAATAATGCTTGAAAGAGCCCATTAAATTGAAAAGCTATTTGGGTACTTGACTATTTGATCTGTGGAGCAAACTTTTCATCACTGTTTATTGAGGATTATTTATTGGGGAGTCAGAAATTTCTAATAAAACCAGTGACAGAACAGTGCATTGAGAAACTAAATTTTCTGTTAGAAGGATAGGATTGCTGCTATTGCAAAACAGTGACTATTTTTCTTAGTTTATTTGGTCTTATTTATTATTGAGTTTTGAATTAACTGGAGTAACATAAGACTTAGGTATGAGAGCCCCCTCAGTGCACACATCTGACTGATGTACAGTGGCAATCATAGTAGAAAAGAAAAATGTTGGCCTGGGTAAAAGAAAAGGATATATTATTATGCTATGGAAAACCCAGGTGAGATTAGCACCACTTCAGTATTAATTTCTCCTCAAATATGGAGGGTTTTGGTGCAGAATTCTGTCCCCGAAGTCTAAGTCAGGGCTGAGTCTGAACTCTTGACTCTTGCAGTTGCTCTGGCAGCTCACACTGACCTTCCATGCTAAAATCTCAGTAACTGCAGTTGTATCTTTGCACCCCAATCTTTTGGAGGTGCATAGATATTAGTAGGTTGGAATTTTAGTGGGTTGGAAAACTTTAAGATGCAAAATCTAATAGTATGTGTTTTCATGATATTGCCAGCTGATGGTTATGAATCATACTTCACTCAAGGCAGAAATTATTATTTGACTTCAGTGCATCAAACAAGGAAGGTTTTGTTTTATTCCTTTTGAACTGCCCTTGGTTTGATCCTTGATTGTGTTAAAATTTAGTGTTGTTATCCATCTAAGTAATGATGATGCACTTTAATTTACTGCCATTGAAACTCAAAGACCTGTGAATGTCTGAAGAGGAATAACTAAAATAATATTTAGGACAGAAACAAAAAGCATATTGACATATCCTATCAGTCTTTGAATTAAAATGTGAGTAATCCAAAGTTATTTTTTATTTTTAGCAGGAGATTAGGGGAAATAACATATTATTGTTTAGTCTTAGATAGTGTTACTAGAAAATTAATAAATATTTGTGTTTTTCTTCTGCAGTGACCCTTTGCATCCTACTCAAAGCTTTTGTCTCTGATTTTAGGTTCTTCAGTTTGTCGTATTTTGAGAATCATCATAGAATGATAGATTACCAGGTTTGAAGGGACCTCAAGGATTATCTGGTCCGCCCTCTCCTCACAAAAACACGATCCAGACAAGATGGCCCAGCACCCAGTGCAGCTGTATCTTATAAGTGTCACATGCTTGGGAATCCACCACTTGCCTGTGGAAAATATTCCGACAGCTGATTATTCTCATGGGGAAAACTTTCTCTCTTGTGTCCAATCAGAATCTCCCTGGGAGCAACTTGTAACCATTATCCCATATCTTTTCCATGTGATTCCCCTTAAAAAGGGAGTCACCATCTTCCTTTTCATCTTCCTTCCTACATCTTCTTTGTAGCCACTCATTTAAAGACTGAAACTCCCTTAAGCCTTCTTTTCTCCAGGCTAAACTTCCCAGTTCCCTCAGCCTTGCCTCCATGGCAAACTTCCCAGTCCTTTGATCATCTTTGTGGCCCTTGCCTGGACCCTCTCCAGCCCATCCATGACTTTTTAGCACATTGGGTACCAAAACTGAGCATAGCATTCCAGATATAGCCTGAGAAGTGCTGAATGGGGGTGAGGACTTCTGTATCTTGCAGGTGATGCAGCTCATTGTACACTGGGGTGCTCAGGTGTCTTTCCAGAGTGCCGCTCCCAGCCCAGCATATCCTAGGTTAGAGGGTTTAAAAATGTTTTGCAAGCACTTTGCTTGGTTGTTACTGGGTGCTTCAGCCCAGTAAACACCTGTTTGAAAGATATGAAACCTTGGGGGGAAGAAATTGTGGGGTTTAATAGTGATTTGATGGCTTTTTCTAAGACCTGCTGGGATGCTTGTATGTCGATTTGGCAAACAAAAGGAATTCAAAGGAATTTCTTTACCTGCAAAGCATACTACAGAACTACCAAACCTCTCCTATTTACTGTGAATCCTTTATAAACTAGTGCAATTTCTGTGATTCCCCTACACTTAGCTTTTCTTTGTGTCTTTTAAAATTTATCTTTAGTCTTCACGTACGCCAGCGGTGTCATTCTGCATCTACTGAGCTGAAACTTTTGAAAAGGTGGAGGGCTGGCACTGTGCTGCACTTTAACTAGTTGAGATTTTTTTTGTCACCCTAAGTACAGTTTGATATGGGAATTTTGGTTTTATTTATTGTCAGATCCTAAAGATGTTAGTGTATGGTGCCCACACCTTTAAATAATAAAACTTCTATATTTGTTTGCAGATACTCTAATCTGTTGTTAATAAACTTGAAAGAATACAGTATTGTCTAATAAACACATCAAACTAATGGGGACCAAAACAGTTCAGAGGAGTGTTTGTTGTTTGGTGTTTAGATTTCAGTCAAAATTAATCAACAATGGATGGGGCCTGCTGTATTTATTAGCAACACAAATCCCTGTGATTCAGTGCCAGGTCCCTTTGACTCGTTCCAGTGTATGCTGGCAGGGGTACAGGACTGATAAATACTTACATCCTTGTGACTGGGAAAGAAAGAGGGGAGGGGGACAGAGCAGAGAAAACAGACCTCACAGTTGGCATGGATTCCTTGAGAGCCATTTTGAATGTCTTTCAGAGTGAGCTCGCTTGTAAATGGCAAGTCATTGATTCAGGAACAGTAGAGGCTTTTTTTCTTTGTGAAACCTTCAGCTTTGCAGATGGCTGACTGCATAAGCCTGCATGGTTTTGTTCTCACTTCCCCTCCCAGGATACTCGCTTTCCCCAATTTTAATTTTCATTCCCCTTTGCTTCTTATTGAATTTCTTTCAGAGATGCAGTTATTGACAGAGGATTGCTGTTGCAGACATGCTCCTCCTTGGGAACATCTGTAATGGTCTAAACTATCTCTTGGCAGAGAAAGTGAAGGTGTTTGAACTCTGGGTGTTTAGTTTTTAAGTTCCATTTGCGAATTCAAGGCAAATTATGGCTCATTTTGAGGAGGGTGAAAATGAATGGCTATCATCAGAAATGTTTCTGTCAAATCAATTGAAAATCCTTACTGTTTCTCTTTGCTCCAGCCACTTATGAAACTGGAAATACAGAGGTTCCACTCATGGGGATTTTCTGTCCTGCAAAATTGAGGAAGTTTATTTTCCCTGCTTTTTGCAGGTGGCTTGCACTTGGCTTCTGGAACCCTAAATTCTGAGTCCACAAAATAAAAACACTCCGATTCTGAGCAGAAGCATGTTGAATTTCTTATAAGTATTACTTGGTGATAAATTGTGCAAGGAAACAAGTTTCAGCATGTCGTTCACGCACTGCTGGAATTTCAATAATGTTATCTCTGGGACTGGTAGTTGCACTTGATACTGATAAGTAAACCAGTCAGGTCACAGTACCTGCTACAAATTCTTGTTCTTGACATGGCACTTGCTGTTTTACAGCTTTGAACCCAATTTTCTTTTTCTACTGGTCAAATGACGCCTGAAAGTTCAGGACACTTTCTGAGGAGAGGAGCTTTCAGTAGAAGGGACATCTGAAAAGGCAATTTGAACACAGAGAATTCAGCTATTGATTATGGGAGAAACATTGATGCAGGGGAAAAATTATTGTGGCAGATTGCTGTATGTCAGCCTGATGACAGACCCTGCTGTTATCCACTCTTGGGTCTAGCTCCCTGTGTATTGCTGTCATATGAAGAGAAGGTGTGGTGGTCTTCCCTGGTAGATAGAAATGGTCTGGGAGAGTGCAGAATTATCCTCCATGGGACTGTGTGTGTGACTTTCTCTCAGGCGTGCCCTGCCAATAACTGCTCTGCATCAGTGGCTGTGCTTTTGTTGTGGCTTTTCTCTCCTCAGAGAAAACCTGCACTGAAAAGGGAATAAATGAGCTCTTTTCACTTGAGAGATGCATCTAACAGTGCAGACAGATTTTCTGTCTTACAGAATATTGATGTGGAACATGTGCAGCTTACCCCTGCGATTACAGCAAATCCTGCTCTTACTTCTTATCATTTCTAGGAAAATACAGAAAACACAGAATTCCTTCAGAAAGAGAGAGGCTGTCAGTGAGGGAGTTGAGTGGGTGGAATTACCCACAAAGATGGTTCAGTACCTTGTATATAGTTGCCTTGGGTATAATTTGGCATCTTCTAATTTGAGAATATTTGTCTTATGTTCCTCCCCCTCTTTATTGCCATTCTAATTGGTGTTCTCTTAGATATTGAGTGAAACTAATGTTTGGTGAACAAGTAGCTCAGGAGAGGACAATTATGATTCAGAATATGAGCTATGTAAGAATTATGGTTCTTACATTTATTTTTCAAAGCTATTTAGAAAATGATCTAGGAGAATCATCTTTATGATGTATGTTCAAGAAATCTTCAATGTCTTCTCAGGCTGAAATATCCATTCCAAGCTGTTCCAAGTTTTTGAGGCTATGAAATTTATAGCTCTGTGGTATCATATCCTTGTGTTGATTATCTGAGTGTAACTGAATGATTAAAGTCCTGACTTTGAGGTGAATGTTTTAGTTCAATTTTAGCTAACATATAAAAAATACTTGTATAAAAGTTTCCTTTCCTACCACCATGCCTTTGAATAAACTGATTGGCTAAAGCAATTGTGGAAAGTGGTTGTGTAGAGATCATTTGGTCTTTGCCCCAAGCATTTGCCATCTTTTCCTTTCCCACTGGTGCTCCTGTTTAGCTGATGCCTACAGAGTGACCACAGAGTTTCATTACATGCATAGCAGCTGTAAAGGACTGTGTTCCCAGAATGGGCAGGAGCAAGCTTGCAAAAATCCAGCAAAAAAATTTCTTTCAGATCCTGCTGTTACTGTCAGATGGCATTACAACTTAGAACTACAGTTTACATGCTCTTTTTCATTTGTTTTCCCTTAGGATCATTTGGGTTCTCACAGAAAATTCTATTTTGGTGAAACAGGGGCAAGTTGTGAAACTGTTTCCACTGAAGTGTTCAGCAGACACAGAGGAAGTGCCTTTTTATCACTAGGAGGCAAAATAATTTCAGAATATTTTTGAAGTGTGGAATCTTTGTGGTGTTTAGGCAGTAGGAAAAAGAACATAACATGTTTTGAGTTAAACTTTTGTCCCTAGAATGTATTTTAATGGATTTTTCCTTCCTAAATTAGAAAGAAATTGAACTTCAAGATCTTCAGAAAAATGGATTTTTTTTTAATCTGACATCTGTTCTGAGCATTTAATGTATAATGTTGAAAACTGGCTGGCCCTTGATCTTTCTAGTAACACTGCTGATGAGGTTGCTGTTTGTGCCAAATTAAAGTGATTTTTAGTTATGTAGAAGCATCCAAAGGTGACTATAATCCATCACTTACCTTATTTTGTACCAGTTATCAAAATCATAACTTATGATCTCCATTAACTTAGCTGTTGTCTCATGCAAGACAAAGATGTGGGGGGGAAAAAAGTAGGAGTGTAATATCCTCAAATGACTTTTTCTGTCTCTCAGGCTCTGTCATTGTTCTTCAGTGTTTATTTGGTTAAGGGAACGTCACTCTTACTTACCTTCTCTCAAGTACTTCCTTTGGAAAAAATGAAACAACTGGAAGTTCCACTGGTGTGGAAGTTGCCAATGGCACCTGCTGGCAACACACCTTGGCCAAAAGCCTGACTTTACCAGTTACTTTTAAGTGCTGATCTCCCCACCCCCATGACTGTACTGGAAATGAACCTGATGAGGAAAAACGTAATTTGGCTGGTAACATCTCCTGGAAGGACCAGCCTTGTGATGCATTGGGGTAGAGTGGAAAGTCTCTGATGTTGGTTTAATGATTAAATTACAGGAATGAAGAACACAGAGAAGCTATGTGAACGGAGAAGGAAATATCTTCAGGGGAGGCCACCCATGCTCCACCCAGGTGTTGGCGACATTCTTTCCAAATGCCATTCAGGGAAGCCCCCTTCACTACACATAGCCACCATAAAGCTCCTCATTAAACAATGTCAGAAGATGTGGTAAGGCATTCTTTATTTCGTTTTAATAATATTTGTTTTATTTTCTTTTAAGCAAGATTGAAAGCTTTTTCATTTTTTTTGTCTGCTATTTGTGAAAGGAAGTGTTGGGTGCTCCAACTATATATTAGTTGCTGAAATACCTCTTTTGCTTTTATGAGACTGCAGTTAACAAAAAAAAGCAAGTTTTAACCATTAATTTAATCTATTTTCTTCCTGGACTTACATCATAGGTTTTTCTTTCTCTGTCAGAAAGGGTGGGAGAGCAGGGCAGGAAGGAAATGAAGCTATGGAACAGGCAGACAAGATGTTAAATAGCCTAGGTTTTGGGTGTCCTGCTACCTATAGGCTTCTAATCAACTTGAGGCTGGGATCTGGGTGGATCCAGCTGCAAGGAGAACAACTTGATGACAAAAGAGTTAGAGATGTCCAGGATAAAGACACAGACTTAGACCAAAGGGAGGGAGTAAGGGAGACACCATGAAGGTATTCATGTGGTATCCAGGTGTCCATTGAATGTTGGCATATTTGTACACAGCAGAACCATGAGAGGAGAAGAAACAGATTTTAGAACCAGGATGAGATGATCATCTAGAGATGTAGGCTCAGAACTGGGTAAGAGATACAGAAACAAGCTTTTCCAACTGTCGTGGGTAGCCAGATGAATTGATTGCATTTAACTCCCAATTTGGGGAATGCAGTTTTCCTACACTATATGGTGTGTTAGCTGAGAGGAAGAATATATGCATTTAGCCCTGCAGGGTTTGCCTGAGAAACCAGATTTACTGGGGAAGAAAAGGGTTTGCAAGCTTCTTGTTGGAAGCAAAAAGCCTCTGGTTGTTTCAGGACCGTCTAGTGGTATGTGAAACAAGAGTTTGCCATGCTATCTCAGATCTTCCACTGAGAAAATAACAGCTACAAAACCAAAACTTGATGGGAAACATTATTGTATAGCAGAGGAGAGCAGTATCTGTAGAAAGGGAATGATGCAAGGTGTGTTGGTTAAGTGTTGGGCTGAGCTACTCTGGCAAAACAAATCTTTGCAATTACTTGGGCTTTGTTGTGTGCACCTTTGGACAGCTTGGGCTGGGAGGAGTCGAGAGCAATGTGTGAGTCAAGGGTGGAACCAATGTGTGTGTCCACACACAAATGGAGAAGGTTTTTTTTTTCCTCTTACCAGTGGGAGGAATGGAATACAAGCATGGAGGTACGAGTGTATCTGACTCATGCCAAAGAAGTTGCCCATCAGTTGGATAGAATCTGTCACACTTCCTTTGTGAGTGTTCAGTGCAATAATCTATGATCTACCCACAGTTTTTTCCATGTTCAAAAAAGTGATTCTGCGTGATATTATGTTGGAACAATACAAGGACTTTGAAGTAAGGCTGTTTTGGTACCTTTTGGTCACAAAGGTAAAAATGTTTCCAGAATAATTGCCTGACAAAATGAAAGTCAAAGTTTTGCTTTTGCTATAAAGGCTCTAATACTTGAAAATGTATTCTTCTCTCTTTAAACCATGCAAGTTCCTAAATATGCAGGCATCTAAACCACTTTAGTGAGGTTACATAAATCATGATTGTCAATGACAGTAATTATTGGGTTTGAAAGGCGATGACTTCAAAATAAACCCTTCTTTTTCCAAGCATCAGAGCTTGAAATATGTGCATCTTTCCATGCCAATAGCAAGCATGTTAGCACCCTGATTCATCCTCCTCCATACAGTCTTTGTCTTTTTGTGTTTCACAGGCAAGGGTCAGTGGAAATAGGTAAATTGGAATGTTGCCCTAAGGAATTTTCCATGCACCATGTGTTATTAGAATTTGTGTCTGAACTTTTAATAGAACAGAAACATGTATCTATGCAATAAAAGATCCTAGCTGAGCTTTTTAACCCAGGTGCATGTGTTCCTACCTCTGCTCCAGACAAATGAAAGTGAATGCCCTCTCCAGTTATTAAAATTATGAAAGATATGGAGTTCTAGGGTATCATCAGAGTTTGCTGGTGGTGGATGTTGAACTCAGAGGCATATTGCAACTCAGAGGCTGCCATGGCACCTGTACGCTCTATTAGTAAGTTACCACTGGCTGCTTGTCCTGCAGCAGATGTGTGGTTCCCCATTACTTTGGTGGAGGTCCTTTTGCCAGCTGAGACCTGCTGGCTTCAGCTGAATGTGTTGTCTCCCTATTTGTGTCAGTCTTGCAGTACCCAGAGGCTGTAGTGTCTTTTTGGAGGCGGGGGTGTTTTTTTTTCCTGTGGGTGATAAGCAGTACAGGAATCATGAGCTCAGGCAACAGCTGGAACTCGTGATGTGGCAGTCAACTGGATGAGGATGCTGAGGAGGGGATGTAACTAAACAAACCCGATAGATTTAACTGAGTCAGGAAATGTTTAACTTCCAGATGTTTAAACTGTAATCCCCCTGATGAAAACTCCTATCCTCCCCTGTTTGGAATGGATGGGAAAGCAAAATGTGCTCTGCCTGTCTGGCTGCCTGTGTGCCACTGCAGCATGCCGAGGGGCAGCAGTGGCTGTGCCGTTGTTTCCCTCTGAATAGGAATTAATAATTTTTTTCCTACAAGTGAGTGTGTGCCTAGAGGATGCCAGAGCTATATCTTTCAGATTTTAAATGAAATTAAAAAGTGTCAATACTAGATAACTCTGAGGTAAAACTGAAAATATCTGTAATGAACCCACAAATCCTAATTCATCATTAAAATGTCTCTCTGCAACCAGCAAACAGCCAGGCAGAAATCTCTCCTGTGTCCGGGGAGGAATTCCCCCAGCACAGAAAGTCCTTACACATGGTAAAGGGCTTCTCCTGCCAGATCTGAAACGTCTGTGGAAAAAGTGTTGGCATGGGGAACATCCCATGGGCTGGTTGGAGTGGACAGTGTTCTCTCATGCAGCAAGAGCTGGGCAGTGCCATAGCAGCACTTTGTTCCTGCCCCAGCACTACCTGGATATGGGTGTTTGTACCCCACCAGGAGTTCTTGCTGTTGGCATGATTTTCCTTCTTGCTGCCTCCTATGAGGACCTCTCCTCCTCCCTCCCACCTGCTGCTGCTTTTCCATGGTCCTGGCCATGGCCTCTATCCCAGAGGAAGGGAGGCTGCCTGTTGGTCTGGTTCTTCTGACTGTTCTCTTGGGTTTCCATCTAACTTCTGTAACCTTTCCAACTGCAGCTTGTCTTTGTTTACCTGGTGACAGGCGAGTGTTGTCATGGCTTCCTTGTGAGATCCTCTGAGGATCTCAACCACCTCTCTTCTTCAAAATGGCCTGAGGTGCTTTGCTCTTTTGTACCAGAGCCATTCCCTCTGCTGCTTGTGCAGCTGTTGTTCCTTTGCCAAGTGGAGCATGTTACTCCGTGGGGGGAACAAATGGTTGTGGCTTCCAACTTGCCATTCCTTGGGATTTTGTCTGGCTCTTTGAGGATGTAATGGAATGGCCCAAAAAATCCAGCTGGAGTTTTCCTCTTCTTCCTCCTTCAGTTGCCCCACCAGCAGCACAATCTCTGTGACTTCAGGCAGTCTCAGAGGCTTCATAGGGTTTAGCTCTAATTTCAGCCTGCATTTGCCTGTTTCATTTGATTCTTTCTTATTTTGAAAGGTTTCCAGCCACATATATTTCCAAGTATTGCTGCTCTTGCACTGTACATATGTAATATCTGTTTTTGTCCTGCACCACTACTTTGCCAGAAATGAGCAGAACTGCCACATATAATTTTTCTGCTTTTCAGGTTTTTTGGAAGATATGAATATGAATTACATCAGGCACATCAGCAAATTTAGTGCAGAGACTTTCTGTGACACCTGAGTAGATATTAGCTGTGAGGAGAAAAGTGAAAGTCTTCTGGGCTCTGTACTTTCACTTCTGAATATTTAGAGGTTCCCACATATCACACCTGAGAACTTTCCTTTCTCCAAGGAAACCAAATACCAAAGGTAGATGATGTACAGGTTGTAGTCTTGTTAGCATGTAAGTTTACCTATCTCAAATTTGAGTAAATAAATTTGTTGCATAATTTTTTATTAAAATCACGCTAATTGATAAGGGAATTACTGAAAAGGAGCAAAGGTCTACTTGTTTCTTTACTGCATACATAGAAAGTTAATATTAAAACTGAAAGAGATTGAAAAGGTCCCAATAAGATCGAAATCATCACTAGTCACAATAACAGCATAGTAGCAGCAATAAATGATGAGATTTAATGGACCCAAGATTTTTTGGATCCCAAATAAAACCTCAAAGCACCTTCTGCTTCAAAACATGTTTTCTTGCTATAGAACCCGTGCTTCAGATAATTTTTGGAAATTTCCTCCACATTTTCACTGGATGATGTAGAATTTCCTCAGACTAAAGCCATACAAGAACTTGGTCAGTGTGTACACACAGTTATTTCCTGCCCACTGCAGTTTCATGTTTTATTTTAGTATGAATGCAGCGGGACAGGAAGGCTCAAACCTTCCCTAATTCTACTAGAATAAAAGTCTTTATACTGAGGCAATGTGATTTGAAGGCCAAGAACTCCACTCTTAGGAAAGGAGTTGGCTTCTCAAAGTTCTGAGACCATCTCTAATGCCCCTTTGCGAGCAAAGCAGTGACATTGCACATGTGATACTAGCAGCACACTGTCCCCAAGGCTGTGCAGCCAGCCCCTCCCCAGACAGGTGCCACATTAAGACATTTCTTCATTTTACTTCTCCAATAGAAAGCTGGGCAGTCCTCACCTGCCCTGAATTGATGTTTGGGATTAGGATGTGAGAGAGGCTTGTGAGCTGCAGCCCAGCTTGGTGTCAGGTTGAGGAATTCAGTGCACCCCAAACCCCCAGAACTGTGATCCTTGTGAGACTGGGCTGCAGCCAGTCAAACATCCTATCAGTCAGAAGGACCCCTGCGTGGTGTGGCATTAACTTTTACAATTCAGACCAGTGTGGGACTCTGCTGGACTCAATCCATCAGTCAAGTCTTCCTGCACAGTTCCTCCACAGGGGATACCACTGCCTTTATGATGCTGGTCATTGACAAGCTGAGCTGTGATCAATCAATCAGTCAGTTTCCTATCATGCCGCACAATGGCTGCAGGATCACACAAGCTAGACTGCCCCATCCTAAAAAAAATAGCCAACCCACCCCCTGAAAAATGTTAAATAAAATGGCCTTAAAAAAATCCATCTATTTTTACATGTTGCCCAAAGTGATGTCCCCAACATTTTTCTGACAATTATTTTGCTATTTTTCATTTTTTTTTCTAAACATAATTCTGATGAATGTTTTTAATTATGACTCTTTTTTTCCCCTAAATTTTGTATGTATCTCTGTGTGATTACCTAATCTTTTGGCACAAGGAAGCATTTCTGATCAGGCCCAGGCCTAGAATAAACCAAGTACGGCAGGTCAGGATGGAAGAAGGTGGATTGGCAAAGCAAGTGTGTTTACATCATCCCTGGCTCTAGCTTGATTTATCAGTAGATTTGGCCCTATTTACTGTTTCTTCGTAGCTCGTGGTGAAGTATATCACATAAACCAAGAATAATTTACAATTATTAGGATAATAATTGTTCAGAGTGAATGCAGCTAAACTGAAGAGAGAGCATGGTAATATACATGGGTCTGGTAGTCCTTGGGCATTCATCTGGTTCCTAAATTCTGCACATTCACACCCCACCAATTTAGGTAGAAATTAGTAGGTTTTAATTTTTTTAGCAATATAAAACTTGCAGGTCTGTGTGTGCATAGACAGATATATATATATATATATGTATGTTTTAAAACAATCCTCTTTTTTTGCTGCAGTGTCTTGCTTCTCTGCCATTTTGTCAACAACTTTCAGAGTGTTTTTTTGGCAACACTTTTGTATCTTGGAAAATACTGTAAATACTGTCAATACTCTCATCCCATAGTAGTGTGAGTTAGAAGAGTGGAGTTAGTGAGTTGGAAGAATGAAGATGCTCTGTGGCACTGGTCCTTTATTATCCAGATCAGGTCTAGAACAAGCTGGGACGTATTCCTGGCCTGGAGTGAAGATTTTCCTTTCTGTTACTGTCTCAGCCATTGTATGCCTGGAGACCTTGGCCAAATTTCTCCTTGGAGATAAGAATGTTACTCTCTGCTATGCCCCACTCTGAGTTCTGGTAGTGAAAAGGTGGTAGACAAGAACTGGGCAGAAATTATCATGTTTGGGGGAGAGATGAGAGAGTAGGAAATAGCTTGTGAGCCCAGCCCTACACATACTTAAATACTGGGGAGGAAATTTGCTAATTTCGAAGTGTTTGTCTTATTTGGCATGGCTGGAAAGCTCTGAAATGTCTGTGCTGGGAAAGCAAGGAGTGCTAATAGGAAAAGGCAGGCAGATTTGTGTGGGGCCTGGAGCTTACTAAGGCAAGGACACAGTGGATTTCCAGATCTCACCATGATAGGGAAAGGGAATCAATGTCCTTGATTGGCATTGATAGGCTATGAGGAGGCAACTAGAGGAAAAAAAACCAAAAACCTTACCGTACCTACCAAAAGCTATCTCTATAAAATACAGGCCTCTGTGGCATCATGGAAAAAAGTCCAGAAAAACAGAAAATTGTACTGGATTCACTAGCACTTTTCCCCTCCTCTGCATCCTGCCAAAAATGCAATTTTACTTTAATTTTGGTTTTGTGTTGTTTTTCATGATGCTAAAACATTGCTTGAACACAGATGTAAACCATCAGTACAGTACTGTAAGGCATGGACCACACAGACATGCAGTTCCTTTCAAAATGCAAACCAGAGGAAACAATCTGCCTTTAAAATTAAACTTCCTCATTAATTTCATTAAAAACGTGTGCAGGAAAAGCTTCTAGGGAATGGCAGAGGGTGACTTGAAACATGGCATTATCCCTTGAAAACTGGCAGGCGGTGAATGCGCTCTGACAGAAAAAAAGAAAAAAAAATAGGGGATCTGAAAGAAAGGTTGGGAAAGGGAAGGGGATCTCCTGCAGTGGTTGCCATTTTTCTACTCCTGTCTGCTTTGCTGTGCTCTGCAGACACACAATAATAACCCCAGTGGGCCTGGGGATCAAATGACGTGTTGCTGAAGGATTAGGAGCAATTCTATCCCCCTGGCATGGGTTTAGGAATTTTCATTAAAATGACCTTGGGTGTGGTGAGAAAGGAATTCGGGCTGCATGGATGGAGAGCTAAACATCCTACCTGGGGAACAACAAAAGATCTCTGCAAGGCTGCCTCCCCAGGCCCCAAGCAGAGCTGTTGTGCTTTTCCCCCCACCACCCTACTCAGTGCAGTTGTTCATGGAGATATGTGGAAGGGTGGAATTAAAAGGCATCTTTCCAGGGGATGGAGGGAGGAGGTGGGAGGATGGAAGGGAGGAACCAAGCAAGAGGGTTTGTTTCCTGGAATTGCTTAAAAACAAATACTTAGAAGCAAATATGCGTTTGGTGTGGAGCGGAATTGTGTTTAATTAACACAGCAGCCTTGTGGCCAAGTGCTGCACCAGGAGAAAATGGAAAATTATTGCTACGTTGTGCAACCCCATCCTGTTCATATGCACAAGCAATCCTTGCACAGTTTGGTGAGTTTCTTGTGTATGGTCCTGCTTAAGCAAAAATTTCCAGTCCTGCTGAATGTCTTCTCAGTTTGATTGTGTTAAGACAGGCAGCATCTTGCACTTAACAGCAGCATTTTCAATCCTTGCTGGCTGAACCCAGTTGTTTTTGAGGAAGCAATTTACTGATCACTGTAATGCAGTTACCTATGATACATGCCATCACGTCTTCTAATGGTAGCAAATTCCAGACAAAATGGATGAATCAGGACAAAAAGAAAGCATGAAGTTGTTAGCAACAGAGCAAAAACACTGAAGCAAGCAGAGAGTAAAACCTCTCTCTGAAGTTTGTAGGGGATGTAGTTGAAGGGCTTGTACACCAAATCTTGACAAATTTCATCACCTGCTGGTGAAATGTTCTTCCCTACCTCACATTCAAGGTAAATTAAAAAGAAATGTACTGCACTGTAGCAGGTATTCTTGGTGACAACATTTGTCTGGAGCACTTGGATGTAACACAAAGTGTTAAAAAGCAAACACTGAAAAACATGAGTTATCTGTAGTTCACTGCAATTTCCAACTCGTTCTGGAAGTTGTCAAGAAACTATTGATGTAATGAACAGTTAAGAGCTTGTCAGTCCTCTGTCCTTTGATAGCCACCCTGGAGACATCAATTTGGACTTGGCCTGGCCAAGTGCTGTCTTTTGGGAGAGGAAGACAGGGATGAACTTCCCCGGAGCAGAGGAAACGGTGAGCATTGTGCAGCAGGTGCTGTGGCTGGCCACCCAGCGTTTGTAAACCAGGAGCTGATGGAGAATGAAGCCCTGTCATATCCCCAGAGGGTGCCCCGGGTGGGATTGCTGTGATAGCAACAAAAGATTATCTGTTCCAGGTCTCTCCTTCCTAAGCCTGCAGAAACACAATCCATTACTTCAGATGGAAAGAGTTTATTTCAGCCTGATTGCATTACAAGATCCTGGAGTGAGTTCACCCATGAGCAGCAGAAACCTGTCACATTTGAGAAACTGTGTGTCAGTGTGACTGGCCTGCTCCCCTCAGCTCAGTACCTGGAGGCAGAAGGCACCGTGGCTAATGAGGGGAGACCTCAAATATTAATCAAACCTGTAATCTCCTACAAAGACATGTGTAGGCACTGCTGCTGAAGATTGTTGTTTTAGACACCTTTTATTCTGATCTCCTTACTCGGCCTTCTGTTGCTCTGGAAAGAGGAGAGGAATGTAAATGTGACCCAGCTTAGTAAATGGCTTTCATGAAAATGGGCTGAGTGTGATTTTCCTCTTGCAGAAGACCCATGTAAAACTGCATGGCTTTGCTGTAAATCTCTGGAGGTTGCTCCTCACGAGGCAAATTTGTAGAGCTAAGGATAGTAGGACCTGTTTTGCATTGTCTTCATCCTTTACCAACAGATAGTTTGGTATAAGGAGGGAAGTTTTCTTATTGTTCTTCATGGCAGATGTCTGACTGCCCACCCTTCAGTTGTAGGGGGACTTCTCAGTATCCTGGGAAAGATTTGTGGTCGTTTCACTTTTAAGAGAACTTTCAGTCCACTTGTCATGGAAATCAAAGAAGTTAGAAACCTACTTCCCATTTAGAAACAGATCTAAGGTGTCTGAAAGCAAAGGGAGCTATTTTATTTGTGCTGGGGCTGCCTATCCTCTCTGCTCCATGAGGGTGAAAAACAATCAGAGCCTCTGAAATAGCTGTCATTCCCCCTGAGTGAGGAAAAGCAGAGTGTGATACCTTCTAGTGCCAATCTGTCAACAGGCATTATTGCCTAAAGTTTTTCCTTGAGGCATGCAGGTTGGTGTACTTATTTTCATTTACAGGAAGGGTGATTCGGAGCAGAGAGAGGTTAATCTCTCACATTAGCCAAGTCATATTAGCACTGGCCAAAATGTTCAATAGAGTTTGTTTGCTTGCTGTCACTATGCATGGCTAAAAGCATTGGTATGCACTGCTTCTGCCTGCCTATTATGGGTTATCTTGGGTGGCCTGTCCAACCCATTGATAAGGCCCGGTGGTGACGCTGCTGTGACAATGAAATTGCCAGGGAAGGGGTCGTTAGCTGAGCTGTGAGTGTTTGGTATCTAGAAATGTGCCCAGTTTGGGTTTTCCTGGGCTAACAAATGTGTTCCCTGTGGCCAGGGAGGACAGCAGAGGCGGCTAGCTGAGCAGTTTGGCAACCCATAATTTCCTTATCATGGGGAGACCCACTTCCTCTAGTACCAGTGGCCCCGGAGAAGCGGGTTTCCTTGCCTCTAGTCCAAACCAGGCAATAGTTTTGGTGGCTATTATTTTTTCTTGTTTGTTTTTCATTCTCCCCATATTTAGATGCATTGCTCTCATGTCAGATACAATTGTGTTGTGTTCTCGCAGATTTCTCTCAGGAGGAACAGAAGATGATGTTCACTGAATATTTACTGTAAGGGAATTGTATGAATGCCAGTAAGGGGGAGGATTTAGTGCTAGTGGAGGGGTGTTTGTAAAAGATACAGCGCTATTTGTCAGGATTTTGGTAGTTTTGCCAACATGAGAATATCCTGAGTCTGAGAAAGTTTTCTGCTAAATATGATGGGGAGGTTCTGGCTATTGAAACCTGTGCATTATTCTTCCCCACTGGTCCAGCATGTGTGAAGTCAACATTAGAAATATTCCCATTCAGTATTAGAAACTGGACAGAGCACTAAAAGTGTCTAAACAGAACAACCAAAATCTTATAAGAGGATGTGGAAGAGTTTATGCAGATCTGGGTATCTTTCCCTCCTTAAATTGTGAATTTTGCATATATGAAGAGTTTTATGTTGTACTAATACATGGCAATGAGGGCTGTATTTAAAATCATGACTTTTTTTTTTTTTAACCCTTTTGCCCACCTTTGTAGTATTTTGCAACCTCTGACTGACATTTCTTCCCTTGGAACGTGTGCAATGTGGCCAGCAGGTTTAAAAACAAAGAGAAGAGCTTTATTAATGCAGCTTGAACAGAGGAATAAAAAAAAAAAGAAAAAAGCTGTCTTGAATTGGACCTTCAGTTGCTGAAGAGGTCTGTTGTCCCTGGAATACCTTTGCAGTGTGTGCTGAATGGTCACTCAAAGTCAGCATGAAAAAATGATTTCCGAAGCTGTTGGACAAATAAGGAGACTCATTCTGAGCAGGGACTAAATTGGTTTGGAACATATGCCTGTGCTGAGCAGCCAAAGTACATAATCAGGTTTAGCAAAACAAAGCCTGATACCCAACTTGCCAGGAAAAATTGTTTTGTCATTTTGAAATCTGCTTGGTTTTTAAGCAAACCTTCCCAGGACAGAAAACAATGTGTTTCATGCCCCACTTCATCTGCCATTGCTGTATTTTTCCTCTGAAGACTTGTAAGGAAGGGGAAGAATATCTAATCCCTTTGTTAAGATACTTAAATTAAAAGCTTGCTCATGTTGAACTGCGCTTTCAGTCAGGATTAAGATTTGTTACCCAAGCCTATATACCCTGTAAAACAACGACTAATCCAGACATTAATCACAGGAAATATTCTGGGCCTTTTAAAAATAAACCATGACATTCTATGAAGAATACATAATTGAGAATATCCTGGACAGGTTGAAAATTAGCCCAGTTGATAGGTTACATAATGATCAGCTGGGTAAGCCAAGGGGAAAGAAAAGAGCACATGGGGCAAACAATGCAGCAGCTTTGTGCTATTGTCTGCCTTTTCCTGTCCTCGAGTTCAGCTCGGTACAAACATTGTCATTGCAAAACAAATGACATTAACAGGAGGCGTCTGTACCCCTGGTCAACCTCGCTCCTTTGCTTTCCGATTTTTCCGACCACAGTTCATATTTGTTCCCCCTGCTCCCTTTGCCATTTCCAGCCAGTGTTTCCCAGCCCTGATTTGTTGCCCAGAGCAACTTGTGCAGGAGTTGGGCTGTGACTGATCCCTTTCTTCAGGCAGTATCTGTCAATGTCCCCCCTCTCTGCCAAAGGCCAGTTACTCATGTCAAGGTCAAATTGTGGACAGTCATTCTGTGTCTGCCCAAGTTAATCCAAACCAAACATACCATGTATAAGTAGCTTATCTCCCCAAATAAATAGATGATAATTAGCATAAGCCACCACACCCACTCCTTTTCCATTCCTCTCTGAAAAAGTCCTTCCACCTGAGTAAATCAGGATGCTTTGTCTGACCCATTCTTATTATGTTGAAAAGCAAGCAAGCAAGCGAGCTTTGGTGCCCAGTGGGATGGCATTCACTACCTGGCTTTCCCAAGCCACTCTTAGTGACACAGGAAGAGATGCACACAGATGATTGTAATGGAGGTGAAATTATGCCAGGAAACCCTCAAAAACTACAATTTACAGCAGATCTCTGCAGCTCTGCGTCAATCATTATCAGTTGTGCTGTTGTCTAAATGAGCATCCCTTCTTGGGCACAAATGTGTCTCATGTCTGTTTTTTCAGAGACAGCAAGCTAAAGCAGACTTAGCTGTGCAAGGAGATGGAGGGACTTGGAGTTACAGTAAGGATATGAGTCAGAGGTGGATTAAAATTCCACCTTTTGTCTGTGGGGCTTTCACTGGGGATCTGCCCCATAGTGGCTTCTTTGGTTGGCTGAACCTCTGTGCTGTGGCCCTATGGGACTCTGGAGTGAAAAAAGTGTCCCTCCTTGGTGTCACACAACTTGTAGGCACCGATCCTGAGGGAGAAGAGGGAGAAAGATGAGCACTGATGCTATCAGGAGGGTGAGTGAGGACCTGTGATGTTGAAGGAAGGGCACAAACAGACGAAGGAAGGGCACAAACAGACGAAGGAAGGGCACAAACAGACGAAGGAAGGGCACAAACAGACGAAGGAAGGGCACAAACAGACGAAGGTAAAGGAAATAATGGCTCTGAACTGCTCTCCTTGTCCAAAGTGTGAAGTGGTGATTGATGGTCAATTCTTTTCTTCTGTAAAATCAATTACTGGTGGGTTTTTTTGTTTGTTTGTTGTTTTTTTAAAACAAACAAACAAACAAAAAAACCCAGGAGAAAGTGAAAAAAAAGAGAAAAAAGTGGACTGTGAAAAATCTCAGCTTTACTCAGAGAAGGAATCTGCCTGACTTGGGCTGCTGAAGCTCAGCTGGCAATGAACTAGGTAGGTAGGATTTTTAGAGCTGAAAAACAAGTTTTCAAATTTCCTGTACTTCTTCCTTTTCTATTTAAATATCCTGTAATAAAGACAGACAGGATCTAATCCCCATGCTCATGTTCAGTTGTACAGAAATAACATGTATGTAACACTAATTATTTAATACATGACTAATAACATGAGGAAATTCTGTTTGCTACACAGGGTTTCCTCTCTTATTTAGACTTTTGTAGCTCCTTTACCCTTCCCAGGACATGTGGTTTGCTCTGAAAGAGCGAGAAGTGAGCTGAGCACCCACACCTTGGCTATGGTTATCACTGAAGGTATAACTTCTGTTTAGATAATTCCCTTTTTAATCTGGGTTTGTGCCTCTTATAATGTAATGCCTACAAAACAAAACATGAATAATTTAAAAAAGTAAAAGAACAAATACATTAGGTTTAGCAGGATCTATAGGTTTCAGGCAAGAGTTAGAGGATGCAGTCAGTATTCTGGGATGGAATCAGATAGAAAATTAGAGGGCCCAGGGCACATGGACTCTGCTGTGGGCCTCCAGCGCAAGGGTTTCCAGAAAACGTGAGGCACAAGATATTATGACCTGGACTTGTGCTTAACACCATAAATTACACTTTAATGACACAATTTGCAAGTAGAGGAATACAGGTGTGTTTTGGATGCGTTTCTAGCCAGCAGCAAAAGTGGCCCAAAACACAGTTTTGAGAACAACGTTTGTACAACCTGAGAAGTTACATTGCTTATATTTGCTTCAGTAGCCTAGGAACACATCAGAGGCGGCGTGATACCTCTTGGGGGGGTTTGGTGTTGCTTTGCATAATTTCCATCAACGTCTCCACATCCTTCCTCAGCTTTTGAGGCTCAACCCAGGTGTGCTCAAATGCTCCCGAAACTTGGCAGAGGCTTCTGCAAGGCTGCCTGGGGGAAGGGAGGTAAGGAGGCAAGGAGGAGGTTTCACCTGGGTTCAAATTTCAGGACAAAAACTTTTCCAGGAGTAACAGTTCCCAGCTTCAAGAGCCCCTTGACAGCACCGGGAATCCAAAATCCAGGGTTTGTGTACAGGACAGGCGCTGCCAGGCAGAAGAACGGGATTTCAGGCAGCGCCGGGGAGCAGGACGCTGTACTTGTCAGCGCGCAGGATGCGCTCACTGGAAGCCTGCGGGAAACACTCACCCAGACTCGGCCGCCTTTTCCTCTCGGGCCGGGGAGGGGCAGAAGGCGTTCGAGGCAGCGGTCCACAGCGCCTTTCTGAGGGAAGGGAATCATCTGGCACGTCGCTGGCAGCCTCGGGGCGCCTTTCCCGTGTGGCGCACAGCTGGCCACATCTGGCCCCGGCAGCCTGAGAAGCGCCCGCTCCCCAAGGTGCTCCCGGAGCGGGGCCGCGCTGCCTGCGGGCGCGCTGCCAAGCCCGGCGCCGGTGGCAGGGGGCGAACCTTGTAAAGAATGACATTGATCGCTGGGTGCAGCGAAAATGCGCCCTCGGTTGAAAAGTCATGCATTAATTAAGTTGATGGCCTGTTTAGCTTGTAACCTCGGCAGCTGAGCCTCAACCTCTCTGTGGTCAAATAGATTTACCTAATGTAATGAAAGGCCGTACCCTTTCCATTTCCTTCTTTCAAAGCCTTCTCACCACAAACTCTTCTGGTAAGGCCACTTATCAGTGACAGCACATTTTTCATTACTAGTGGAGTATCTGTTAAAATGAAATTTTGAAATAGTTTTTCAAATGTCACGGGGTGCACGCTGCATATCGACTGGTCAGTGGTCAATCCATCAATCACTTACCTTTGTTTGTTTTTTTAAAGTTGATTTGCCTGTTTGTCTCCTTGAATTAAATTTATTTTAGACAACACTACTTATTCCAGGCAAGCTTGTAGAAGAAAGGCAGCAAACTGATTTTTGTCACAAGCTGAAACAATAATATTTGCATTGGCTTGTCTGAAAGTAAAAAAAAAAAGGGTAATTTTCCAGATCTTAAGTGATTAACTTAGTTCTGCAATTTTCCCTGAGTTTTAAAAATCTATATATCTATTCATACACATTTATATAAATAAATAAAACAGTTCTGTTTTTGTAATATAGTTCTATGTGTTAATAGAGTTAGACACTGTGTGACAGTGAGGTCTTTATTTCGTACGTGCCATGTTTGTTGGTAAATAAAGTAGGAATTTAGCTCATGTACATGTTCAAAATGATCCTGCAAAGCTCTCTGATTACGTAGGAGATAATTCTGCTCCAGGTTAACAAGAAAGATTAAATTTCGTGTTTGATTTCATACTTTTGTGGACTGATGATGTCATGCTATTTAGTGTCATTAAATTTTACAACAGAGTCATAGAGAATCACTGTGAGGTTTTTTTTTCCTGTATGTGGGTGGGTTTTTTAGGGTTATTTTTGGGATTTTGTTTTGTTTTGTTTTTTTTTTTGTTTTGGTTTTCTTTTTCTTGGGGGGTCTTTGGTTTTTTTTTTTTT
>VXBB01022675.1:406645-440416 GCA_013399915.1 Illadopsis cleaveri
GGGTGTCTTGGATTTTTTTTTTTTTTTAAGTGATTGCAGCAGTGATTCAAGAATCTGCCCAGTGGCTGAGATGGGTAAAATTCATGTGCTTTTTGTGTTCTATAACAAGGAGGAAGTGTCAAGCAGAAAACATGAAGATGTAAGAAAAGGAATTTGTAGATGAGAAGATAAGGGGAAGCCAGGAAAGGCTTAAAAAAGAAAAATTGTTGAAAGCATCTATGAAGATGGAAGAATTTCACTCAATACTGTGTTTTGTAACACTTCCTATTATATACTCCATTTATTCAACTTGCAAGGCATCCTGCTGAATTGGAGTCTTGAGTACATTCAATGACAAAAACCTTTCTCAATCAATGCAGACTGCTCTCTAAAGCATCTCTAATTTCAGGGCTAAAATCTCCAAAGATTTTTATTTCAGCCATGGCTCTTACTGTTCAATTACTTGGAATTGATTTAGTGGAATAACCTGAGTGCCCATCTATTGAAGATATTTCTGTTTGAAATAGTATTTAACAGAATAATTGCTGTTGTCATTTAGATCTCAAGTCTTTGTAGCCCAGAATGTTGCTTGCAGGAGTTTCCAATAGGACAAAGATGTAGTGATATGTTCTGGGATGGATTTTTTTTTCGTGATTCTGAGTGAGTTTTACATTCTTTTTAAAGATATCCGTACTGGTTTAATCTAAATAATGTTTTCTTGCCAGCTTTTCTAAGGTTAGATAGATCTTCCATGAGTGTTAGCACAAGCTGAGTTCTTCTCAGCTCTCTAAGTCCTTGGGCTTTAAGGTCTCTGAAGTCCAGAGGAGTCTGTCCTAATTCTTAGTCTTTCAGAGACTTGGAGCTTGATTAGGTTTTGTTTTTGAAGATCAATGCATTAAACTGACACCAGAAGCAGTGTTCAGTGGCAGGATTTAAAGCAGACAGTGGAGAAGACAGTCAGCCACAGGATGTACCAGCTGGAATGTCTCACTGTCTACACAACAGCCGGGCTCCCTGCTGCATGAGAACTGCATAGATCAGTGCCACCTCACAGGGGAGGAAAGGATAAGGCAAACTGTGATAAAGCTCACTCACATGCTGATGTGGCCTGGCCATTCACGCTTCAGGAAGAGTCAAACTGGGCCTGAAGCCTTTGCATTACTCTAATTCACTGACACCTTCAGCTGTCAGTAAAAGAGGGAAGGCACAAAAGCAGTGATCTAGCCAAACAGATACTTTATTTTTCGATCATGGAGATGTCCACATCAGAGTGAAACCAAGACTTATTTAAAAAGCATTTTTTTCTGTTCTGAGGGAAGAATAAGACTTTCCTGAATAGTTAGTCAGTCCTCTGGCCAGGGCACTATCCTGAAGGAGAAGCTGGCTGCAAAGAGGTTCCTTTTGTACTGGAGAATGTGGAGATGACATGTACCATCTCAGGAGCATGCTCTGAATATTGTGCTGAGGATTTCCTAGATTGTCACTCTTTCCTGCCAAAGCACTCCACACTACGGAAGTCAGTCCATGCTGGGAATCTAATTTATTCCATCCCAACTAAAGTTCTTTGTTGAAATAAGTTCCAGAAAGTTTTAGAAAATTTCTCATAGAAATACTACTTCAGTGGAAACTTGTCCATTACCTCTTTCTAGAGCAAACCTAGAATGGCCTTACTAGGCTGCTCTGTTTGGTTTGGCCACCTTGGAGCCATTTTCATTCTCAGATTTGTTTTATATTGGTACTGGGCTGGTGTTTCTAATGCTCAACACATACAATTACTGCTCTGTTAAAAAATAAAGCGTGCCATGGAAGTTGAAACCAGAGACTGGAGCCCAGGAGTGTGAACAGCTGAGAGCAGCAGGGAAGGGGAAGTAAGTAGCAGGGCAGGCTCTGGTCCTCTGAGATACAGGGTGTTCCTTGCTTGTCATCGTTCCCTGGGAGCTGAATAGAAGGAAAAGCCATCTCTTGTTTTGTAAGTCGCTACAAGTATCTTAAAAACTGGAGACAAAGAGAAGGAATGGAAACCAATCCAGAATGTCTTTCTGCCTGGTTATGGACCGTCCCCGCTCTGTCCTGTGTTGATAAGGCCTGAAGCAGAATATTCTATTGTTGCAGTTTCTCTTTATTGCAGAGCAGGACTTGCATGGCAGGATGACTTTCAGCAAGATGCCAGGGGGGTGGTTTGTGCGCACTACCCGAATTCTCAATCAGAGTTCTCCCAGGCAGCTAGTGACAGGACGTGGCCTCAGCTTGTGCCAAAGGAGGTTCAGGCTGGACATCAGAAAGAATTTCTTCATGGAAAGAGTAATTTAGCGTTGGAATGAACTTCCCAGGGAGGTAATGGAGTGCCCATCCCTGGAGGTGCCCAGGAAATTACTGGATGTGGCACTCAGTGCCATGGTTTAAATTATAATACAGCCATCAAAGGTTGGATGTCATGATCTTGGAGGTCTTTTCAAAACTAAATGATTCTGTGAATCCACACATGAGCAAAAATANCCCTGGAGGTGCCCAGGAAATTACTCAGTGCCATGGTTTAGCTGATAAGATGGCGATCAAAGGTTGGATGTGATGATCTTGGAGGTCTTTTCAAAACTAATGATTCTGTGAATCCACACATGAGCACAAATAGGGGGTTCAACAAAGCAAAAAGCTGCTGGGAGGTTCAAGGAAGTGTTTTTAAGCTCTTAGAGCTCCTAAAGGACATGTTAAGTAGAACATGAAGGTAGAACCCCCATGTAGAAAGGGCAGCTGTAGAAATACAAGCATGGCATTGTATTTTCTTCCATGGGGAGAAGGAAACACTGGCGATGATGCTGTGACTTTGACTTTCTAGCTAAAGTCATGTACTTAAACCAAAATATATTTTTTTCTTTTTTAAACAATACACTCAGGAAATGTTTTGAGGGAACAATAGAGGGTGCCCTCTATTTTGCTTATATATTCACCATTAGCTGCAAAATCTGTATGCTTCTGTGTTTTGTTTAATCATGTGTGATGGGGCCATTTGTGTATAAAACTACTTTGGCAAAGACATGGGCTGTGTGAAGTGCCTGTGGCGTCCCTCAGAGAGCCCGACTAAAATGGGGCAGATCCCTCCTCTCTCACAGAAGTTTAATGTTNTATTTTTTTCTTTTTTAAACAATACACTCAGGAAATGTTTTGAGGGAACAATAGAGGGTGCCCTCTATTTTGCTTATATATTCACCATTAGCTGCAAAATCTGTATGCTTCTGTGTTTTGTTTAATCATGTGTGATGGGGCCATTTGTGTATAAAACTACTTTGGCAAAGACATGGGCTGTGTGAAGTGCCTGTGGCGTCCCTCAGAGAGCCCGACTAAAATGGGGCAGATCCCTCCTCTCTCACAGAAGTTTAATGTTTAAAGTATAATAATAATTATAATAGTAATAATAATAGCAAGAGTCTAGATGCAAGATTAACTATATTGCAAAAACTCTTCTTGTAGCATTGAAAAGATGAACTCAGTCCTGGAGCCATTGCAAAGAAGAGTTGCATCCTATTTACGATAGTATTTAGTTCAAACCAGATTTGATGTGTTTTAAACTTGGCTGTGCTAAGGGCTGAACACTGTGTTCTGCTGGCCTCTAATGCGGTGTGAAAGCATTAAGTAACACGGGCTGAAATCCTGAAAGCGCCTGTGCAGCCTGTAACTCTCCAAAGCAACATTCCAGCTCCTGAGAATCCAGTCTCAGTGTGACTGTGGAAGCAGCAGCCAGGGAGGGATGATTTCTATCTTACGTCTTAATGTGAATAAAATGCGTTTTTACTCAAGGAATCAGAGTTGGCATAGAGGGGAGGATATGCTGGAATCCATATCAGCAAGATGGTTACATTCCTGCCCTTTGTGCAAATCCAGTCATAATTATTTAGCAATAGCCGGTACCTGAGCAATAGAAGATGAACAGAATTGTTGACAGTCTAAGGTAGACTCTTATGTAAGTTCTATCATCCTGGGGCTGAGTGGCAGCAGATGTTCCTGGTCATGCAAGCTGGGTTTCCCACTGGATGAGAAGTTGGTGATGTGGAGTCTGGGTATGTTCTCAGTTTACTTAAGACTGCACTCACCAGTTATGTGACAGGGATGATCAGAGAGCGTGCAAGATGTTCTCCCTCATCCTTGTTTTCTTTCCTAGGCTGCTAGAACAGCAATGCCAATGGAATGACTTTATTTCAAGAATTAATTCTCGTTAGAGGTACTAAAGCAGAGAACAAATTGTCTTGTTTACTTCTGCCACCTCCCACAAGTACAACTTATGACTGAAAATATTAGCTTTTCTCGAAAGATTGAGCAGGACTTGCCAGCTAAATAAAAGAAGATGTAAAGCAACTTACAATGGCATCTATTTGCTCTCCACATAATGAAATTGAGGAATTAAATTACAACAAAAAGGATGCAAGATAGAGCATGCACCCCTGGGGGTACAGTGCCAAAATAGCTGATGAATTCATCTGGTTTTAATGGTACAGTCACTCCTTCTTTTAAGCAGTTTGTCTCTTCTGAGTAATGACACAGTCTGGTTATTGTTCTCATGTAGGAAATAGTAAATCATCAAAACCAATTTCTGTACCTGCTTTCACTATCTTTCTAAATGTAGGAGATTTTGAACCATAATTCACATTCATAAGTAGGTCCCAGAAAAATCATGACATTTATTTAATAGCTGAAGTTGTAAATATACATCAAACTTCCCTGATTTTCTAGCGTGTGAGAAAATGAATTTGAGAATTTTATGCTGAAACACTTTTCGTAAAGAGATCCTAATCTCCAAGCAGAAGTTAAGTTTACTGCAGTGTAGGAAATTCTGTCTCTGATTTGCTCTCTTGCTCTCTTGCTCTGAGTCTTACTTTTTTTTCCATTTTATTTTTTTTCCCCTTGTGGCTTTGAAACAAAAGGTTCTAGTAAAATTTTCCAGCAGCACTGTTCATTCAGAGAATTTTTTTTGTGTGGAACTTCGAGAAATTCTTCTGGTAAAGTCCAGTTGTCTTCTGCAGAACCAGAGCTTCACTCCAGTTTTCATGCAAACCAGGATTGCATGCTTCTTTCAAAGTCCAATTGCATTTAGTATTGGAAGCCCTATTTCTCTTTGCTCTGAGGATAACTCAGGGAATCCTGTGTGTGGTAGCTGGACACTTGGAAGCTACAAGCTGCTACCTGGTTTAGTGCTGCAACATTTAATGTCCCTGAGCTGTGGAGCACAAGAATTTTTTATCCTTCTGTTGGGGGTTAGCTTCTGCTGCTAGTATTTCATAAGGCAGAGTTGGTAACATGGTACACCCCTCTGATGGACCCAAAAACCTCACTTGGACTGGTATGGTGTGTCAAAATAGTTTGCAGTGCAGACTCCTAAATGACAGCACATGTTCACACAAACACAAAATGTACTAAGTGAAAAGTTTTTTTCAATTATAAAAAAGAATAGTCCGCGAAAAAGCGCTCTTGATTTTAAAATACCAACAAAAACCCCCCTGGCATATGAAAAATGTCATGGCAGAGTCATTTTTTGGAAAGTTGGTGATGCAGAACAGCTGTTTTTCTCAACATCATGCTGGAGGTCAGCTGGTTGAGTGATGACTTTTCTTGTGTTGGAATATAGTGTCACTCTGCAAATGGTGAAAAGCAAATCCTTGCCTTCAATCTTAGCTCCTCTTTTCCCTAGTTGTCACAACTTTTGGTCATTTATTTTCACTTTTTCTCTTGGTATTCACTTTCTGAAGTGCTAAACAGCAACCAGAAGCACTGATAAGAGCAAGAGAATATGTCAGCTTAAGTGACATATGCCTACTTTTATAGGGCATAGCAACTCGAGTTAACTGAGAAACACGGAGAGAGCAAATGCCCTTTCCTGTAGAAGACTCAATTTCTGTAATTCACTCCCAAAAGAGCTGGAGCCCAACACTGTGCCTAGATTTAGATAATGCATTTGTAGCATTTATATTACAGCTGAAGAATCAAAATGATCAGTTTCCTTGTTTTCCTGAAGTTGAGTAATATTTTTTTTCTCCTGATTTACGTGTGAGTGGGATCAATTTTGGCACTCCTCTAGTATTTCATAATGTGGAGGGTCCTATTTAATGTTTTCTCATTCAGATTTTTTAATGAGGAATTTGCCTGTTGATTATTTTCTAGAATTTGAAACTACTTAAGCAGATTTTCTGGTATGTTGAGTTATGTTGGTAGCTGGCCTGAGACATCCAAATGTCTTCTCTTTCCAAAGGTGTTGCTGATGGAAACTTTGGTTTTGATTTGAGTGGAGTCAAAGCCTCTCATATCCTTGGCCAGAGGCAAAATTTGTCCCTCAATTTCTTAATGAAAAGCTAAGGTTCACACAAAAAGAAAAAAACAAAAGAAAAACAAATGAGTATTTTTCCAAGTCTGCCTTTTTTATAGGCTTTTAGTGCTGTTCCTATGAATGTCAGCTGATAAAATCCTCAAAGCTGGTGCCTAATTGGAACCTCTGGTTATCTGCAGTGAGGCTCATAGCCAGCAGTCCCCCAGCTCAGGGAAAGACCTGTGTGTTGAATTAACAGCAGCTTTCTCATATTATGTGCTTCCTACTCAAGGGCAGTGTATCCATTATCATCTGTTCCCCAAAGCCAGGAAAACAGTGGGGTAGTGTGGTGAAAGGGCTGTATCCACAAACCATATTGATCCCCGAACAAATTTGTCTGGAGTCCTCAAGCACACAGGCACACATGTGTGAGCACACACACACACAAATTCCTGTGGCTTTGCCAGTGCTGCTCTCTGTATGGTTTTGTCTGTGCCTCCCCCAGAGCTTCATGTCTTTGCCCAAGAGTTTTTTCCTGAGACTGTCAGTGCAGGTGTTCCAAAAAGCACCTGCAATGCATGAACAGGGATTAGAACCTGGCTCTCCTGACAGATGATGGATTGTTCTTTAATTACCAAAAGATTTAAAAAACAGAAGGATCTTGCAGTGGGGTGGCTCAGAGTCAAAGGCACCCAAACAAAGCTGAAAATTGAGTGTATACATTGCAGCTCAATTATTTTGAAGGTTGAGGTTTCTGCTTCAATCCTTCATAAGGAAAAAGGCTGTCTTTATTGAAGCACTCTCTTTTATCATTCCCTGGGATCTTTATGCTTTGGTTTTGTGTGTGTTTTATGGAAAAAAAAGAAGTCAATGCATCTATTAAGAATTTTACTGCTATGTAACTTTAGTAACCCTGAACAATTCTGAAGTCCTCTGACTAAAGTACAGGTTTTTAATAAGGGGAGCATCAGGAATGGTGTTTGTTTGCTGGTAGCTAATGGTCAGAAGTGGCCCCAGTTTGAAGTGATTCCATTCTGGCTTTCAATGTTATTGTCCCTAAACTTTTGTTAAAACAGGTGGGATGATTTCCACCAGGAAAATTAAATGAAGAATGGACAGCATAGCATTTGTAGGCCATGGGAATGGTGGTGTCTAACAAAAAGCAAACATAAAGGAGACTTACCTAAAAAACTGTCCTCTTGTTTTTCTTGTCTTGCATTTTTCCTCTGTGGGGAGATTTTGATGAGGTATTTGATTCCAGTGGGTCACTTGCAATGATGCCTGTGATGCAAACTGGTAAGTGGGGAAACATGATGTCTTAGCTATTTTTCTGTTGTTCTTCCAAATTCCTTCCTGTTAGAATAAAAAAGGAAGCACTGAAGACCTGTATGCATTATTCTAGTAGTGCTGTTGCCGTGTGATTTACACAAAGCCAAGACTTCGGTTCAAAGCTGTGCTGGTTTTGGGGCAATTCCCAAAACCTGCAATGGTGTGACTATGTAATTTAATGACAGGCTATTTCCTGCAGGACAGTTCTGCTTGAGAAATCTGTGTAGGTGTATGACTGATATTCATTGTGTAAGGGAGAGTCAACAAAGCCTTCTAGCTTTCTCAGCTTCTGCAGTTAAACTGCAGTACTTGGCCTCTATGTTTCTTGATATGAAATGATTTTAAACTCTTCTGGGTACTTGAATACATAGGTAGGATGCAGCAGGAGGATACATTTCTTTCTTTCTTTTTTCAGTGTGGCTTCTCTGTAGATATAGGGAAGTGTGTCTGTCACTAAGTAAAAAAAAAAAATAAATTATCCTAATGCAATCCTACAATGCAAACACAAATCAACAGGAGTAGAATCTAAGCTCTTAGGAATTTCTAGATTGTATGTTTTCAAAATAATATCCTGCCCATTGACAATTCATAAAATCTAAGCACTCTGGATTTTTCTTTTCCCGTGTCCATTAAAAAAATCTCATATTAAATAAGGATTTGGATTTACAATAAGTCGTTTTTGTGTATGGCTGTTCACATAAAGGTATGTAACACAATCTGAAACGAATGTTATAAAGTCAGCCTTTCCTACCACATCACATTTGCACATAATTTTCTGGACAGAAAAGAGAATCTGACTTTTGAAAAGTTGCATTCCCTAATTCCATAGCTCTGTGGAATCATGAAATTTTGAGTGATACCTTTCACAAAGAAGCTGCCATCTGGCTGATGTGGTGGTTGGATTCTGGTGCAGTGTGCTGGGGAAAGGAAACTGCTGTGATGAAAGCTGTTTTATTCAGTTCCTCTTTCAAGTCCTACCTCAAGAATTTGTGTTGACCTGATACTTCTAAAATTTGGGAGAGCAAGAGGAAAGAGATATATCACTGATCTATAAGGGTTCGTGCATCCTGTCAGCACTGATCCATATCCTTGGTTTGATTAACATGTTGTGTCAATTCTTTGAGTCTCAGTGGGTTTTACCTGGAAAGATTGCTGTGCAGTGCAGATGTGAAATGTAAGTGTAATACAGCACAAGTAATCCTTATATCCCAACCCCTTAGACCTCACCTCTCATTATTTCGGCAGGAGATGAGTTTCCTTCTAATATGTGCTTGTTGTAGTGAATATAAGGACAGAATTGATTTCGTTCCCTTATAAAACTACATTTTGGGATCAGAGTTGGGAATTTGATTGTTGCAGCAGCCAGTCCTCTGTGGTTACAGTCTGTGGCTTCTCACATCTGAACCTGTTACTCCTTGATCTGAGGTCTAGAGGCCTTGTGATGGTGGGGGAAGGCCCAAAGTTTGAACTCTGCCTATGGAGTTCATTGTCTGGGTATTTGAATGGTTTATAATTTCTCTCTCTGGGAGCACAGCAGGGTATGAGTACTCGAGGGCAGCGGTGCCCTCCAGTTCTGTGCTGTAGGATGTGGTTATGTTTTTTTCCTTTTATTTTTTCCTTAATTCTTTTCTGCTGATTGAAATGCATTTTAATTGTTCTTTGATAGGCATTTTTATTATTATCTAGGACAAAACCATTGGAATTTTTAGGAGGTTTTTTTTCCTATATGCAATTAAATGCAGATTTACCTGTGATCTAAGGTATCAACAATGGGCAGCCTCTCCAAGTGCTGGCTGCAGTGATCATGCATTGGGATCTGGGATGACATCTCTGTGACAAGAGCTGAGCCTGCATGGAGACACTGTTTTCACAATTTTGTTTGTTTGAGCATCTTCTTAACTCCAAAATGCCTCTGTGGTAGTGTAGGGGGTCTCTGTGCCTGTGAGGTCCAGCTGCAGAAACTGAAGGGTTCTGGGAGAAGAATGCCACTGTTATTTGCCTGTTGTTGTGTTGCAGTTCATACCCTGGTCAGCTGCCTGCCAAACTCCTTCCATCCCTGGTAACTAAGAAGATGACTTGCTTATAATGCTGTGAAATAAGTGCTGTACCATTGTGAGAGTAGGTAAGAAAAGCTTTCAGATTTGATACTCTTTATGTGAAGTCTCTGGAACTTCCTTAAAAGCGATTCTTATTCCTGCTTTGGAATCTAATTTTAATACCTGGTAAAAAGTTTACAATTTTTTTGGCTACATTTAATAGGTTAATTTATGTAGAAACCCCTTAATTTTTTTAAAAAAATTTTTTTGGTGGCATGTTGGTTTTAACCCCAATCAATTTGAAAAGGCTGTTGTTAAGATGTTAATACTGGGCTGTCTCTTGTAAAAGAGCAAATGTCCAAGGAAATGACAAAACTTGCACTTTTGTACCATTTATGAAAACCACTAAGAAGAGAAAATGCCAACACCCAGAGTGTGGAGGCTGATAGCCGTGAACAGCCCAGCAGATCTTCCCCTCCTTTAAAATTAAGCATTATTTAGCAGTTCTCCAAACTGTTAGATTAACAGGTCTTCCTGAGTCTCAGGGAAGGGAATCTAGTGAAAGTCTTGCTGTTATTAAAATGAAACATCACCAAATATACACGGTCAAAACGTGGCAGAGTTAATTTATTTCATTTGGCCATAATTTTTGCTGGTCTCCTTAAAAGACCCAAAAATGGAAAGATCAGAAAGAACTGCTGTTCTAGAGGTGGTGGTTGTTGTGGATTTTTGTTTGTATTTGGTTGGGTTTTGTTTGTTTTGAATTAAGACTGAAAAGCAGAGGATATCAAAAGACCACAGTGAGCTTCCTCAAGAGGGAACTCCAGTCCAGACTTGCAGTTCCATATGATGTGCTCTTTTCAGCATCCTTGCCCTTCTAACTTGAAACTCTCTTGAATATATCAAGGTAGCTGTAGTTTGAATCTTTTCAAGCACTGTGTGATGGTTTGCTTTTCTGGGAGACTTTAGGTAGAGCATACTGGAGAATCCTGAGGAAAAAAGTTTATTTTTATCCTATTTCTACTTGGGCCCAGCTGATGTCCTTTAGAATTTCACCATGTGATTCTGAGATATTAAATGTCTCCCAGTCTCAAACTGGACACATATGAGTTTGTTGAGGTCTGATCCTGCTCAGTCTCTGTTAAGAGAAGTTTAATAGTTATTTCACCTGTTGCTAGACTGCATAAATACCTGGAGTTAATATTTTTACTGTTGAAATTGTGAGAGGTTTATGATTAAAGAATGGCAACACTGCAGGAAGAAAGAGGCACCTTAGGAAGATTTTTGTTAGCTGCAGTTTCCAAGTTTCTGTGTCTGTGTTGAAATTGTGAGAGGTTTATGATTAAAGAATGGCAACACTGCAGGAAGAAAGAGGCACCTTAGGAAGATTTTTGTTAGCTGCAGTTTCCAAGTTTCTGTGTCTGTGTTGAAATTGTGAGAGGTTTATGATTAAAGAATGGCAACACTGCAGGAAGAAAGAGGCACCTTAGGAAGATTTTTGTTAGCTGCAGTTTCCAAGTTTCTGTGTCTGTGTTTTCACAATATTTGATCTGAGCTTTCAATGAGCCACAAGGGAGAGAAGGAAATGAATAAACTAAATTTCAGTTGAGATTTCAGTTACTCTGATAAGAAAAGGAAAAGACACATCACGTATGCTAGTGAATTTCTGTTATGCCATCAAGAGTATAAGAAGAATTCACCCAGTCTGATCTTGGGAGGATGATTTTTCCTTCATATTCCATGTTAATTCCTGGGGAACAAGCCCAAAGGGCTTGGTAGGTTCCTATCTGATACAAACTAAAATAGCCATGAAATACATCCCAGCCTTAGAGAAACTTCTGCTTTGGGCTCAGTGCACAAGTTCCTGGGATGGGATGAAGGATTACATTATAGAGAGGGTTAGTGGTGAACATTATTTATGCTGTACATATAGAATCACTATGGCAAGATTTTAAGTCAGTTTTGGTGGCATCTGGATTTGCACTAATCCACTGAAAACTTTGGGTTATCACTTGTCTTGGCCTTGTTAAAGCTTCTGTGGCTCCTGGGGTTTATTGCTTCACAGTGCTCAGAAGGACATAAATTAGTATACATCAGAATTATTCTTGTTTATCTCCCCTGTGAGTGGAGGAAGCCCAAAAGACAGAATTGAATTGAAAACAGTCCATATGAGAATTCCAGCCAGCCAATCAAGCTTTATGGACAACGTGATTTTGCTGATACAGATTTGTTGGAAATACTATATTTCTTTCTGAGACGGGAATGATTATAAAAGCAGATCTCAAGAGAGCAACTTACTGGAAACCCAAGCTGTGCTGAATAGTAACTACTTTTACCTAAGGAAGTTTGCCTTTTGCAAACTGCAGGCAATTTGCAGACCTTGCTGCTGTGATTATTTTGGGATTGCAGTGGATGTTCTATTGCGGTTGTTGTGGATTTTTGTCATTTTCCAGGCCACGTCTTTTAAATATTCTCCAATTTGAGTGATACTACAATAGTTTTCATCCCTGGATATTGTGTTTGTTAATAGGAATGCATGCAATGAAGGCAATGTCATTCAAATTTTACTCATTTTATGTATCTCCTACTGACAAAATAGATAATGTGAAGAAAGTTGGCAAGTCAGGTGTACAGCTAGGTCAGAGGAGACAAGAAAGTGTATATGTTATTGGTCCTGCCTAGTGTTGAGAAAAACTCAGTTCAGTGAGATAAACCTTTGACAAACCCTTTACTAGAATTTACCTCAGTCTTCACTCACTTCACAAATGAAAATTTCAGACTTTGCTCCTTTGGAAACGTGGCGCTGAGAGCAGCTGGGTTCCGTGTGAGGAGATCCTGCTCAGGATGTGCCTCTTGGCCTGGCACCATGCTCCAGTCTGACTCTTTCTGTGTCATCCCACAGGTGACCTGAAATATAAGGTTGATATATTTTGCCCACAGAACAGCAGTACACACCTTGTTTTGGTTATATATTATCAACACTTACCAAGCAAGGCAAGTTTGGAACAATGAAATGAAAGACCTGTTTCAAAATATTTATCTAATTAATTGCCACTAACTCAGCCAGGTGATGGAGGAGAGAGACCCTTACATTTGACTCCTTTGTTTTGGTTAAATGTGCCTAATGGGAAAAATCCTCCTGTGTGATTCTGGCTGCCCTGTGGAAGTGAGTGTGGAGAGAAGCATATGATGAGGTATTTCCAGGAATTTGGGGAGACTTCTCACACCTACTCCATTATGTGTCTGAGTGGGGTGACGGAGGATTTCTCTTTGGGGTCAACTCATCAGCCAGTTTCAAATCCCTTGCTGAGCCTTGCCTGCTCGGTGTAGGGAGGTGAAAATTAATCAGAGGATGCAGTTCTTGGGCTGTGAGAAAGTAATAAAGGGAACTGAGAATGCCTGTGCTGGCAGGTTGCTCTCAGAGCTCTTCTCAGGTATGTGACCATCCCATTACCTGACAGAACGAGTAGAGATTTGAAGAAACTAATTAAAAGTGGTACCTGTCATGCTGTGAGAAGGCCTTAAAAGTTTATATGTCACTCTTTTGAGCACTTTTTCCACCAGCTTGCTGTTTTGTTTATATATCATATGGCAGTATCACTTTTAGATAGCAAATGGAAAGCATATGTAACAAAACAGAAATATTCTTCTACTCTGTGCAACCAAGGGTGACGTCCAATATGAAAAATGGATTTTCCTGATGTGGAACATGCTACTTTAATTATTACGTGAAGTTTGGAATCATGACTATTTGTATAATTAGAAGTTTGGAAAGGCTTCTACAAATTCTTTCTACTTAGTCATTAAAGAGGATTTTTTTCTTTGTGTCTAAATGCAAGCTAGAAGATGAATATCAAAAACAGATTGGAAGGCATTCTGGCAGATGAAATATTTTAGATATTGGTATTGCCTGAATTTCAGTAAGCATTTCTCAGCTGAATATCCAATAATATTTTGCCTTTAAAAACCTGTTTAGGCCATGCCTGGAAAATAATCTTGTTGAAAGGTGAATGGCTGCCATGGTCAAAACACTTTACAGCTTCTCTGGCATTAGAGTTAAAACTGTATTTCCATATGGGCCTTATAGAATTTTAAATAAATAGCTGTTTTCTGGTGTTGGCTTTTTTTTTTTTTTTTTTTTTGGTCTTTATTATGTAATGGTGCGCAGGCTGAATTCTGCTTCTCATTATTTGAAAAAGCTGAGGGTAGTGGCATATAATATTTGACATTTCTTGGGAGTGAGTGCTCTGAAATAGTGCTATTATCACATTGCAAAATGACCTAATCTAAACAATGGGCAAAATTCTCATCTTATTGACAGCAGTGTAAATCTAGGTGAAATCCCCTGAGACCATGCTAAATACACGGATTTCCTCTACATTTCTACTGTTGTTTTAAAGTGCTGAATCTGCCCCAGTGACATAATTGAAAGAGCCACTGATCACACAAAAAAATCCCCTGCTATTTGATAAGGTTCCACAAAGAAAGTTTATCCTCATGAATTACATGTATTTTTAATGCAACTTCTTTTTTGCTGAATTGATTAAGCTCTGTTGAAAATTCTTGAGTGTGGAAGAAAATCAGCTGTAACTGTGGGAGGGACTGGCTGATAATTTAGCAAGAAAAAACCCCAGCATGACTGTGGACTTCTGGAAAAAAAAAAAAAAAGAAAAAAGAAAAAAAAGATTTCTCCAGTAGCTGTAATTTTGAAAATAAGCTGGTTTTGAGGTTTGATAGTATGTTATGAAGGGAGCTCTTCCCTTGCTTTAGGCTCTTTGTGCACTTTACCAGGGGTCAGGAAGTTTGCAGAAAAGCAGGGCAGTAGGTAAAATCCCTCTGAAATCACAAGTAAAACTCCCAATTAAGCAGAGACAGGATTACAAACCATGGCAAATGCAGTAGACAGACTAATATTACCTGTGGAAAATTTGTCTATTAATCAGATGTGGTTAGTTTTCCACACTGAAAAGAGAGTTGTACTTGATTTTGTGTACTTCATTCCCTTTTTCTTAAAAACAGGGTGGTACCATAGCCCACTTTAATGTCACCAACCACTACAGCAGTGTTACTGGAATGGTTCACTTCTTTGGCTTTTTTAATATATTTTTAAAGGATTCTATATAAAGAGCTCCCTCTTGGTTGGGCAAAAACTGGCCTTGGTTAGGCAAAAACTGGTCTGTTTGTACATATTTCCAGGAAAACTGGGAAAAGTGAATGGAACTTCAAATGACTGGTGCTGTACCAGTTCTGCACACATCTGTCTGGGTTTCTTTCTCCTGTGGTAATGATTGGAAGCTTTCTGTATCCACAGGCATAACAAATGAACAATTAGTCTTTGGGTTTTAAGATTACATCAGCTCTGAAGCATTGCTGCTCTGGAGAGCCAGGTCAGTGTGGTCAATTCATGTTGATTATGGCAATTGCAAAGTGAATCCTTATCCCTGATGTTCCCCTGGCAGAGGAGAGTTAGACCTTTTGATCACTGAATGAAGGAAATTATTTTATTCAGTGACCTATGATTGTTATATCTTTTGTATGAGTTCAGAGCCACTCATTCTTCTTCTTTCCAGAGAGAATTCCATCTGTTTGAGTGGTAGGATGATGATCTAGCTCATTTTATGTGCACAGTCAAAAGAAGAATATCTGTGAATAAACTAAAAAAATGCTGTGTGTCTGTGGCTCTCTGACTAAGCATTTGCTGGAAAAAAATCAATATGTAAGCAATTTGTTCATGAAAATATCTCCTTGTACAAGAAAAATAAACTAACAATAGAAACTCCAGTGTACACCTAGGAATTACAAAATCTGGAGGAAGGACTTATCTACTGTAAAGCAGCACACAGTTTATAACAATGCCAGCATTAATAACAGCATTGCATTATGTTAATTTTTTGCATGCTTGGCTAGAACGACCACTGCATTTTGTGTAATGATGCTGCATTAAAGCTAAAATTGTTCATGAAAATATCTCCTTGTACAAGAAAAATAAACTAACAATAGAAACTCCAGTGTACACCTAGGAATTACAAAATCTGGAGGAAGGACTTATCTACTGTAAAGCAGCACACAGTTTATAACAATGCCAGCATTAATAACAGCATTGCATTGTGCTAATTTTTTGCATGCTTGGCTAGACCAACCTGTCTATGTTTACCACCACTGCATGTTATGTAATGATGCTGCATTAAAGCTAAAAGATGTTAAGCCAGTTTGGTATGGGGCTCAGGGATTAGCCAAGGTGGCATGGGGAGAGAACAGGCACCTCCACCTGAGGGAGGCAGATTAATAAATAATGGGAAATCCAGCAGAGTCTTCTTCCAACCATACTGAGCACAAACCCAGTATAGAGCTAGAAGGTGGAGTTGTTTGAGGTGGTATTTGACATCGTGAGCAGTACAAAACCAAGAAATTACAGCATCCAGACTTTCATGAAGTGTGAACAGATTAGGTTTGTAGATGTTGGTTATGAGCCCCTAAATAGAGGGATTGAAATATTTTGCGGAATCAAATACAATGCTGTTTATCAGTGGGTGATAATTCCACTTTCCTTCATTCAAAATACATCTTGTGTAGATGTATGTAAGTAGATGCTTGTTAGACATATGGCAGAACAAAGCAGCTCCAGCTCACTAATTCAGCATCTGCATTCTGAAGTAGATAAAACTCTGTTTTTCAAAAATCTTTCTGTTTAAATAAGTCCTTTCAACTGTCTTTACTTGAAACCAGCCATGAAATTGTTTTTCCTCCCAGTCCTATGAAAATCTGGGACAAATTATAGCCTTTCTAGCCCTTCTCCCTTTGGCAAAAAATGGAAAAAGTTTTCAATATATTTTGATTTTACCAAAGACCATTATCTCTCTTGGCCAGACTTTGACTAATAAGTTTAGCCTTGCTGTGCTTTTCAGCTGCCTGTAAGAAGCCATGAGTGTGCTGTCTTTAATCTTTATAACTAATATACTTCTAATCTCCCAATTCCTCTTCCCTCAGTGCTGCAGCTCATGTGTGACAGCCCCACACATATTTCGAGTCTTGTTTTCAAGTTCTCGGACCAGTCCTTTGTTTGCTTCTTTTGGAAACAAAAGACCTTTTCTGGAATCTGGGAGAAGTACTTGCTCCAAGTCTCTCACCATCAGGTGCATTGTATCCACATATTGCTGAATCTGTTCTTTCATTTCATTTTATACTGGTGGTAATAACAATTTGTAACGGCTATTATTGCACGTAAAGCAGGTTGTTGCTATTTTCAGGGTAAAAGATGGACACAGTCTATATGCAAGTGTCTCCGTGGCAGTGTGTGTGATATAATAAAAGTTTATGAAACACTGTGTGCAATGCTGAGATTATTGGAAGAAGCCTCATGTGCTGGGAGTTTTTTCGCACTGTTGAAGTGATTCAAGCTTGTGTTAGTCTGGGTTGTCAACTCCAGATTGCAAAAGCTATGTATAGAGGAGGTATCTCTCCAAGACTGTTGTTTTGATCCTTCCATGCCTTGTGTCTTGGTAATTTATGTGCGTGGCAAGTGGGGTTTCCCACACATGCTGCAGACCTTGGATCTGAGGACCAGACCAGAGAAGTCGAGACTATAAAGTCCTTGGAAAACACAAGACTGGGAAGAGGATAAGTAGGCTAGCTGATGTTGAGCTTTTTTTGCTTAAGAAAACAGATGTGTAGGAGGCCATGATCATTTGCTTGAAAATAAGGATGTGGGGTGGAGGACCACAGTCTTTTGCATGATCTGAATTCTGGGGAACAGGTAACAAGAGAATTCATGTGGTATTCTTTCCGTCCTTGGGCATCCAGACACATCAAGCAGCGATCCATTGCTTAGTTTCTCACTTCTTTGCTCCCTATCAATTTTATTAAATTACGTGGGAGCTACTCGATTTCCTGTTCTCAGACCTTATGGAAATCCATCTTTTTTATCCCTCTTTTCATTTGCGTGCCTGTGTGGAGGTGCACACGCCTGCACATCTGCATTTCTGTGTGCTGGCCGCGACACTCAGTCGCAAAGAATGCGTGACAGCCGTGACCGTGGAGCTGTGACACGGCTGTGTGGTGTGAAATGGGGCTGGGAAGGGAGGGGAGAGACCCATGGTACACATCGAATGTACAGTCATTCCCTCCTCTCCCTGTCTGAAAGGCTTCCAAATCTCATATATTCACAGGCAGACCCCAGCCAAAGCCCGCAGCTGTCATGCATTTTCAACAGATTCCACAGGGCCTAGATGAGGTTTGAAGACATTCCTTTGCTCTTACACATTAGCTAAAAGGAATTACCGTAACATCTGATATTGTGGAAGTGGGAAATTTGCCATCCTGACCTTGCCCAAAGCATTCCGGAACTGGGGGTCCGAGGATTTATTATCTCAGATGGCCTCTAAAGGTCATCGAGGGCCCGTCTAAGGGTGCTGCAGCTCGGCTCAGACAACCAATGTGCTATTCATTTGGAGGGACTGTGCTGGGGCTTTTTTTAATTTTTTTTTTTTTTTCTGTACGGCTGAAATAATGGGCAGACACATGTTACTGCTGCTCTCTGGATCTTTGTCATAGGAAAAGCATGTTCCATTGGAGCAATTCCCATCTGTCAGTAATGTGCTGAAACACCACGGCCAATCATCAGAGAAGAGGCCAAATAAACAGGATGTTCACAATGTGTATGATTGCATGAGTGTGTAACAAACTTTCTGCACATTTCACAGTCTCCTAATGAGATTGACATGCATTGCTTAATCTGCATCTGTCTGTTTGGGGAAGAAACACATCAACACCATGGAGACCATGTGCAAGAAATCTCCGTTTCTGGGCTCTTGATAGGACAGAATCTGGTACTGAGCTGGAAGTGAGCAGTACTTCAGAGATAGTCATTTAGCTGCTGGGAAGTGCCCTTTAGTCAGCCAAGTGCAGTTTGGTGAGTGTTCGTGTAATCAGAGCTGTTATTATAGCAACAGATGACAAAAGTGCCTGAGGATGATGCACAGAGCTCATTTTTAAGGGAATATCTGAGGTGCCATTTGTTTTCTCTTGTTTTGATTTCAGAATTTATTTTGATTGCTTTGTGCGCTTAAAAAAAAAAAAATCTGCGCGCAGAGCAAACCAACAAAGGAAAGAATGTTTACAGAAATCTATAATTACATAATGGAAAAGCAAAAGCCATTGTGTCTTTAATTTGAAATCAGGACAGTATAATTAGAATAGCAAATATAAAAAGGAAGTCGATGTCCTCACCCTCCAAAGCATGCATTTTTCCAGCAGTCAATGTTCTCATCCCCAAAAGCAGGCGCTTTTTTGAGCAGAGTGAATGTGAATGCACATTAACTATCTAGCTGCACAATCACTGAGGTGCAAGACACAGAGATTTTATGCCACAGCTGGAAAATGCCAACATCTTCCTTAATCCCTCTTCTCCCTTCTGCTAGGTCTTTTCGTGGTTCATGGCTTATAATGTCCTGAAAATTTTGTTCTTGTGAGATTTCTATGGGTGACATCCAATGGCAGTTACTTACCTGAAAGAAATACATCTTAAAAGAGATAAAGGCAAAGCAAAGCAGAAATACAAGTCTGATAACCTCCATTATATGTGAAAATGTGTCTGGAATAGCTCTGATCTGCCCTATCACAGTACTCAAACTGTTGTTAGCTTTTCAGTCTTATGGGACAATGCATCAGGTACACTTATTACAAATACATCCACCAAAATTTCACACAGGCTCTTTGCTCAAGAAGCTCCAGGAGAGGAAGTTAATGCTTGGATGTCTTTGCAATGAGCAGCATGCTGTAGGAGGTGTTTCAAAAGCTGCTGATGTTGGATGGTGATAGTGGTGAATTAATTTACTGTAATGGGATGGACCACAACGTAGGAATAAATACATGCAGAAGATGTCCTGACTGGCTGTATTTAGTCGAGCTCTGGAGAACTGGCCACTTTGTGTTGCATGAGAGTGAGGAAAGCGATCAAGAAATTAAAATTACACTTCTCAAGATAATGGTATTCTAGACATGACTTTATCTTAATAGCCCTACCATTATCTTTCAGTTTATCTTGGCATTTAGGACATGCAAAACTATACCCCCATTTCTCTCAGAAAATCTTCAAAAAATGGGCAAGTGATAGTACAAAAAACTGATTATTTACAGACAATGTATTTAGCATTTCTATTGTGCAGGAATACTGCTTCCCAGGGATGCTTCTGAGGAAGAACCTTTTTACTAACAAGAAATATCATAGGCTATCAAATAATCTGGGGGAAAGGGGAGGGAGTTATTGGCAGTTTTAGCCCAAGCCTCTGGGAAGACATAGGAAAACATGATTTCTGCACAGATTCTTAGGTTATGCCTACTCTGGAAATGTAAGTGTTACAGCAAAAATTTAGGCAATATGAGTCAACAAACAATATAAGAAAGAAGAGAAAAAAATTCTGCGATGTATCTATCAAGATGCCAAAATTGCAAGTAAGCATAAAGTCAGAAGTAATTCCTGGGTCATGGGGTTGGAAGAGAGGCCAGGAAGAGGTGTGTTGCCAACTCTGACTATGCTTGGAACACATCTGACGTAGTTTGTTTGAAGAAGGCTCTTTGTCTCAGTGCCTATGGTTTCCCAGCACAATCTAGAGCCTTTGTGGGTTTCACAGGAATGGAGTTTATGGGAATAAACTTGTTGTGGCTGGCTTGTTTGTCAAAGGTGAGAAATGGAGAGATATGGTTATATTCCAGGACAGGTCTTGTCTGATGGGACATCTAGAGCTTGGAAATGGAAACTGAAGAGACTGCATAACAATTAGCATCAATCCCTTTCTGTTGGGCCTAAACGTGACCCAAACTGTTCTTTTTTAAACTGCCTTGTGGTTCTACTTCTTAATTTTATAACCCAGTCACATCTTCCATATTTAGAGTGGTATCCTAGCTCCCAAACACTAAGAATATTAAGAATTTCTCTTCACATTGGTATGCCGTTCCATTATGTCCAATTATTTTTTGATCTTTTTTTCCCTGTGAGTTAAGAGTTGAGGCCTAGAGAATGGCTCATATCTGTTCAGGTACCCTGGAAAGGGAAGTATTTAGAAACTCTGGCTGAACCTCCTCCTAAGCTGTATAATGAATACTAATGTAGCATGCAGGATTTTGTTTTCCTAGCTTGATTAAATTGTGAGATGCTAAATGTATGGATCTTGGTACAGGCATAAATAAATCAGGATAAGTCTACTACAGTGCTCTAAGTTTATATGCAGATTATAAAATTAAACCATTACAATGCTGTCACTCTGATTTATTTAATCTGACCTGAGACATTTATTAGCCAGGACATTCTAGACCTCTTATAAAGCTACACTCATGAGAATTAAATGTTTCCACTAAGTTAAGTTACTTCAATATTGACATTCTTCCATAGAATCAAAAAAAGAGCATGGCTAGGATTTCCATAGAAAAACAATTCTTTCAGGTTTTTGTCTTTGTTTTGTTTATTGCCATTATTGCAAACTAGATCCGGCTCTATTTGATCTCTTTAGCTTCCGAAACTATATTTGGTTGTACCTCCCAAGAGCTTACTCAGCAATGCCAGTGCATTATGGAATCAATGTGGAACAGGAAGAAGACAAGCAGGAAGCTTTAAGTGTCTGATACAAATGCATTATGATGACTTTATAATGGCTTGAGCAGATGTGATGTTGTTTTTTCATCTAGGTGTATGTAGTTATTAATATTTTAAGATATTTCCTGAGCAGAGTCACTGCTGCTGCTGTTGCCTGCCAGTACCCCTTGTTTATTGCACATTTTCAAAATGAGTAGTGATCCTCATCCATGTAAAAAACAGCTTGTTTTTCTTTCAAGATGAACTGTATTTAAAAAAAACCAAAACACCTTCTTAGCCTTTCTGTTTGACTGTGTAGGCCCAAGTATTTGGAAGGTTACCCATAATAAGGTTTTGGGAGTGAATACATGTATTTGCTTTGGTTTTAGACCTAAATAAAAATGATGAGAGTATGAGATTTAAAAAGATTAAGTTACTTATCTCCTGTTGCTCAGCTTGTCCAAAGTGGAGCAGAGACAAAATCTGGTGATTCAGCAGAGAGATGAGAAGCAGAGAGGAATTCCTGTAGGGAAAAATCCAACATGTCTCTGATTCTCATTGCCAGTCAGGTCCCTCTATATTTGTTCAGCACCTCTTCCTCACAAGCTGAAGGGCTTTGGGAGAGAATTTTATCAGCACAGATGGAGAAAGAATGGCCTCCCCAGAAAACGTTGCCTGAGAGGATAACCTGGGCACATCTAATCAATTCTATGCCACTCCAGGAGCCTCAGGAAATGGTGGTATAATGATGTCTCCCTGATTTAAGGCCCATGGTGCAGTTTTTGGCCTCCAGAGAGCTCAGTGGAGGATTCTGGAGTGAAATTCAACGTCAGGAAGTCTCAGGAGGTGATCTAATGGGAGAAATCATCAATAAATGAACTACTGGTTCTTGCCAGATTTAAGAAGACACTATGGGTTTAGCAGTGGGATTATAGCTGAACAGTGAGGAAAAAAACCCCCAACTGGATGAGAAATTTAGAAAAGCAGATGAATTAAAAATACCAGGAAAAGACAGGAAAAATTTTCATGATCTCTGTTACACAGGCAAGGGTGAGGATAAGGAAGGCAAACCCCAATGTTTCTGAATGGAATGTTTGTACAATGTATAGATACAGAGTGAGATGTTGTCAGTGAGGGAAAGTAGAGGAAATATAAGTAAAGAACAAGGCTGCCTGTGCCACAGGTAAAGAGAGAAACAAAATGAAGCCCATTTATTAGGCAGCTGTCTCCTTACCCTTGGTCTCTTGTTTTTAGAAATTACTGCTGAACACAAGTGAAAATTTATTTTCTTGTATTGTTGGTACTTTTGTGTGTGTGAATGAAGACTTGAGCAAGGCTAGTTTGGAAGAAATTTCAGTGAGTAGTGTTTAGGGAAGGCTTCTCTTCAGAAAAACTTCTAATAAAGTAAAATTCACCTTGTTAGTGCAGAGACTAGGAGAAATAATGAAAGATTAAGGAAATGAGAAAATGGGCAGATTTTGAAATGCGTTTGCAATGCCTCCTGGAGGATCATATGGTGTAGCCTTACAATTTGAAGATGATGTGCTAATATGAATTTTTATCCTCTAGTTGTCTTTTGTACCTAATTATTTACTCATTTGTTTAATAAAACAAGTCAAGAGTCTTAGGCAAAGCCCACTATTTAAAATGCAAACAATCTTCTGTACTGACTTTATTTAGGGAGTTAACAAATTCTATGAATAGAAGGGCCAGACAAACCACTGTAAAATTTCTATTCCATTCCTTTGGAAAATCCTCCCCTTTGCCCTCCCATCCCTAACCACAACCACACACACATCTGCTATTTTGAGGAATGCCAACATTGTTCTCGGTTGTATTTTCCTTGCAGTTTTGGTGGGTATAAATTGAATTCTTCATCCTCTGCTCTGGTTCATGTTTTTTAACCTAAATCAAACTCATATGTCAATCTCCAATTGACTAATGCATGCCACAGAAACTTAAGCAACAAGACTGTGAACCATATACTGAGAATGACATAATACTTGATAAAATACCAAATATTTACCAAGCTAAAGCCAGTGAAAATCAGTGTCAGTGGCAGCAACAGAACTGAGAAATGCAGTAAACATCAGCTAACTTAGCTCATTTTGACAGGAAAATAACTTTTTCAATCTAAAAATCTTTAGTGCTGTAAATATACAAAATATGTTATTCGTTGACGATAAGTTGTTAGTTAATGACAAACAGACCTAAAGCTGCCAGTAATCATAAGCTGCCATATCTCCACTGAAATTCATATAGCTCTTCTGATTTTCATCAATTAAACATCTGTTCCCAAACCTAACAATGAGCAATACTGCTGGTGTGAGCCAACTGATTTTTTTTAAAATCCACATGGAACTGCAGGGTCTACTTTTATGTGACCCTGACTGTTGGGACATCCACTGCTTTAGCATTCCCAAAACAAGCAGAACCCTTCCCAGTGAATATGAAATGCATCTGCTGACCTCTTTCCTTCCTCATCAGCTCGATCATGGCCCCTCCCTCTTTCATGTGTCCCTACAGACTCCTCACCTGGTGCAGCATCAGGTGTGAGCAGCTTGCCACCACTTCCACAGCCTTGAGTATAAGAGCAGCTTGTCCTCTTAGCTGTCCTCCCACAGCAGATTTCCTGTCCCCAGTCCTCCCCATCTGCTCCTCCAGTATTCCCAAATCCATCTGCTTCTCATATTATCAGCACTTTTGTTAATGCTGTCTCTGCTGAAGAGACCAGGCTGCCTTAGTTTGTAAGACTCTTGCCCTGTGTGTTTATACATGAGCCTTTTTGAGGCTTCTGTTTCATTTGCACTTTAAAATAACCTTTTCCTTTTTTTATTCCATTTTGTCCATCTCACCTGGAAAAGATAGGCCCATAAGGCAGGAATGCTGCCTTCCTGAAAGTTTAAAAAACATCTGTCACCTGACAATGATAGAGAAAACATCTTCAGGGTGGTAAGAAGAAAAAGCTGGAAATATCCTCATAAATGAACTGTGAAATGATACTGAAATGACCTTAAGAATTTTTGAATTCAAAGCTGTTTTATCCTTATTTAGTCATTGAAGACACAATCTTAAGTGCAGCTAGCCCTCTTGTGAAGGTGGTGTTTGGATATTCCTGTGATACTAACCTGCTCCAGAGTGTGTACTGCCCCTGGGAAGTGGTGTGGTCTGTGGTGGGAACTAGCACAGCCATTTGCCCAAGTAAGAAATTCTCTTTATAGAAGGGAACACAGGAACTGCTTTAAAAAGGGATCTTTTGGAAGAAAAGAGGCCAGACCTTAACCAGGTACAATGGACCGCTATTTACAAGGCCATTTTTTTTTAAATTAACTGATAATTGACTTTTACATATCTGGTGCCTGCCCAGTGCAAGTTAAGGGAAAGTTGAATCTAAACATTACATTGATGTTAGATCTTGAAATCCTGTTCTTTGCTAACTTTAGGTATTGCTTAGTGTCTGTATTTTCTCTTCATGAAGGTATTTGCACACCATGATCTTTCTCCAGTATTCTCACTTTAAAGGAATGAAAAGAGATCTTCAAATGTATCTCATCTCATGATACAGATTTTTCCAAGCTCTCATTTTTTATAGCTTCTTTCACCTTAGGTCTTTCAGTTTTCCAATCTTCTTCTTAGATTGACTTTCTTCATTATTTGAACAAATGTTCCTTAGAGGTTTAATCAGCTTCGGTCTAGAGGTTAAAACACATTTCTGCTCAATACTCCTTTCTTTATGTATTTTAGGTTTCTTAAGAGAAATAAAAGATTGAGATGAAATTCCATTTAAATTACCTATACACTGACCCATAAATCCCTTCCTATTGCTTCTTTTTAAGGCCCAACCTCTAACTGGATTTGTCTATAGTGGTGTCTACATGTGTGTCTGTGCAAGCCCCAGAGTGCCGTCAGTGGTAATTAATAATCAGATATCAGCCATGAAAATGCTGAATTGCACTGGAGTTAATACCAATTTGTCAGGGCCTCTGCTAGTGAACCTCCATTCAGTGATTATTCTTCATTTTAAGGTCGATCTTACCCCACTGGTATGTATCTCACTGATATTGGATAGTGGTAAACAAATGAGAAGTGCATGTCTTACAGAGGTCTCAGATTATTGCATCTATGCAGTTGCTTCCACTAGTGAAATGTATGATCTCAAAAGGTTGAATGGGATATCTGACAAGATCTGCTCTCCATAAAAACATGTTGACTGGCAGTAATTATCTTCCTATCTCTGAGCTCTTTATCAACTCAATCTCCTTTTGATATTCCAGTGTTTTACCAAAAACGGATGTCACTAACCAGCCTGCAATTACCTGCATCATCCTTTGCCCTTTGTGGGCACTGGCAAATTATCAGCATTCTTCCAATCTTCTTGACTTTCTTCATTATTAACAACTCTTGTAAAGATACACCTCATCAGGCTGGATATATATTCAGCAGCAGTTCTAGGAAGAGCTTACCTTGTGCCTCTTACCTTGGCCAGTTGTTTTTAAAGTGTTTATAGCTAGCTGATATTACACCTTCCATGACCATAAACTTCTTCCAATATGGATTTTTATGGATCACAGTCTGATATTTTTCCAGGAGTTGTGTATTGCATTCTTTCTCTTCATTTGTTATCTTAATTTTGACCCAGCTGGCTGTTTAACTAAGTTACTGTCTTTCTTTAGATATGGTTTTGTGGTCTTTTCTCAAATGACAAACATCTTCCCAAGTAGTTGGATTCATTTACTTTTTGCTTTGTAGTTTTTCTTTCCAATCACTTTAGCTTAGTTTTTTTCTCTGGGAAAGGAGATGGTTTGAAGCAATATGTCTGGAAAACAAGTGTGTCACTCTAAACAAGATTTTTTTCATGAATTTTGAACTTATTCAGACCATTGGAGTGGTGACAGTACTTGTTGAGAGGAAAACACGTCTATTTTTAAAAAGCTTAAGTCAATGTTAATCTGGAGCTGGTGGAAGTGGAGATAGTGGTTTAAGCATGAAATAAGAGGACCAAGAAATTTTGAAGAGCAATCTTAAAATGGTACTATTGTAATATTTTCCATGATTTTCAAAAGGCAGAAAATATTGTTTTCAAGAGTGCTTTGTGCAGTAGCCCACATTTTGTATCTGTCTTATTTTAGTGGGGTTGTTTTTGGAGATGAATGCCTATCATGGCATTAATGAGTTTTTATAATAATAATAACAACTCTTGTTTGTAGTGCTACTGCACGTCTGTGGGTGACAGTAAATCCTTATGTCTTCATGCCTTCAACATTAATATGAGGTACAAACAAATGATTGTTTGTAATAAAAATAAATAACCCATTAGATAGCTTCCAGAGGATGTGCAGCTCATTTTGGTTACTGGCTTTGGTTAATGAAATAAAATTGACAAAGGAAAGCCCTGGAAAGATTTATTGTTACATAAATCTTAGGTGTATTTTGTACATCCTTGGAACAACAGATCTTTAGACATTAGCTTTAAATAGATTTACAGGAGTCAAAGGTCATAGTTCCTTAAAACAGAGGAAACTATGCATAGAGATTGTGTTTATTTTCAGGCTCTTAAAAAAATCAAATGAAACCATTCAGTATTTAAAGTAGAAGCACTTTGTTATGAGTAGCAGAACCAAGGACTGCGGGTATTTTCATCTCCCTGGTTACCATGTGTAACAAAAACAGATGCAGAAAAACTTGTGGCTTTTTTTTTGGTCATCACTACTTGCTTAGCAGGTTTTTTTACTTTAATAGACATATATCTATCTCTCTGTATATATTGTAGTTTGTTTAAATAAATGCAGTAGTTCTCTGGGAACATCTGCCCATAGAGCAGGCACCAGAAAACCCCACAGCAGTTTGGAAGAAGAGGCAATATGCAGTGGCCTCTGAGGAAGGAATCTGGTAATGGATCTGTACCACCTTCCTGAATGAGTGACATCTTTAATTGCATGGTTTTACTGCAGGATAGACAAAGATAGATTTACAGGAGAGATGAAAACCCAGCACTGAGATGTTTTTCCACAGACTGAATGCCAACAATTTAGTTTCAAATAACCTGTTTTTAAATTATAAACTGTTTTACACGAAGATTATTTTCCTGAATTGTTGAGTACCAAATGTCACCCTTATTTAAAGCTGAAGCAGAGAATGATTCAGATCCCCTTTCTGACTAGACTGTTCATAGCTGTGGCCTTCTCTGGACAGGGTGCACAGCAGAGCCTGGGTCACTGTTACCTGCCTGGTGATTTTAGTGTTTTTCCATACAGCACTATCCAGGATCCCATTTATCCTCACCATTTGTTGTAATCTAAATTGTGAACTCTACACCATTTTTTTCAGGGCCTTTCCAGCTTTGTTTTGTTTTTTTTTTTTGTTTAGCCAGTTTGTGGTCCTGCATTTACTGTGGAGAAAAGTTTTGGTGCCTCTTAGGGATCTGCCCTTCATGGTGAATTATAAAGCTGTTGTTCATCATGCTTATGAATCAAACTGAGCATTCCCTTCTTTTCCCTGCTACCCAACAGTGGCTGGTCACGTCACTAACCAGCCATGGGATTGTTTGTGGGCTTTGATCTTAGCTTCCCTGGGAAACTTTGAACAGTCTAACTCTTTTATCTGAGAGACTGAGAAACTGGGTCGTGTGGCTCCCATTTTGGTGTCAATTACTGTATCTGTGGGTCACAAACTTGTGAAGCAATGAGTCCCTCCCGCCAAACAGTTGCTTTTGGGAGCATATTGGTGCATATCCTAGGGTACTAATGTATTTATTTGTTTGTGAGGTTCTTATCAGAGTAAGGACTAGGTGCTTAATTACACTGTAAAGGTAAATCACACCAAATCAACAACACTGGAGTTGCTGCAGCTGCTCAGCTTCATTTGGAATACACTGGTGAGTGGAAGTGTCCAGGTCCTCTGAATACACTGAGTATTATGGACTTAAAGAAGGCTGAAATACCTGGAGAATGTAACAGGCAGAGAGGAAAACACAAGTGAAAGGAGCACAAATAGAAAGGGAAATAATCAGAGTGTTCATAATTTCTGTTCCAATAATAATAGAAACACACAAATCTTTCTGGTTTTAGATTGAGGATCACAGAAAATGTAGTGGTTCACAGAGAGGTCTGGAAAACAAGCCTTCTGAAAGGCTTGTGCTTGGCACTTCTGCTACTTAGGCATTTGGAATCATGCAATTTTCTTTCATGGACACAGATAATAATGACTGGATCTCCCACCAAAATAATCATGCATACTACAACTTCAAGGAAAGAGTTCACAGGTTCTTTGCATGGCTTAATTTTAATCATCCAGGTCAGATGCTGGTTTAGAAACTTCATTTCCCAGGCTTCCTGGCTATCCAACAGAAAGAAAGAGGCCAACATCACTAACAAAAATGGCCTGTGCTTTCCTGCATTCTTTTCTTTCCATTTTTGCCAGTGTCTCCTTCCAGCTTCAGTTAGGAGAGTTTTTGCACTGTATATCAAACATAATGCGCAGTTGATCTTTAGGACCAAAATCTTTCAGTGCAATTAGGCTTTTAAAATAATACATTCTGAAGCATCTTGCTCTGAATTTTCCTTTTATTTTGCTCTCTCTGTCATGCTTCCTGAAGTCATTTACGAGATCTCTGCCCCAAAAGCTGGCTGCAGGGTCCTTTTGGACAGTGAGCTGCCTTAGAGACACAAGTCAGTGCTGTTTGTGCGCAGCCAGCAATGTCACACTGTTATCTTCCTGAGTCCTCTGAGTTTTTATTGTCGAAGTTATTTTACTGGAAATGTTCACCTCTGGATCAGTCACGAGCCAGCACTGCTGTCCTGTAAGCAGGAGGTCTTCCAGCAGCTGGCAATGCTGGCTATTGTGTTTTGTGATGAAGAAAAACCTTTGCTTTTGTAACATGTCCACCAGTTCCCAGCACTTACCAGTTCCTAGGAGTGAGGTCTCTCAGCACTGGAGTAAAGTCAGGGCAGGAGGCAGCTGCTGGGCGTTGTGGAGAATGTTTAAAGCACTGCACAAAGCCAGATTTAGCTGCTCTCTGTCAGTCTAAGCTGACCCTATAGGTATATGCAGGGCACATTCATAAAGAACAAAAGGTCAAAGAGTCAAAGATTCAGAATAATCAGCCAACTAAATGAATGGAAAAAAAATACTGCTTCCTTTTTTCCCCTTCACTTGGGGATTGGATATTTGCCACCAAGCTTCAGACATAATTAAAGCAGGGGCCTTGTTCACAGCAGGTACAGCAGAATACCTTCTTTCATTGCTGCTCCACTACAATAACGCTGTTTTTCTTGCAACAGAATGATTATTTTGTTCAAATGCTTCTCTGGGGCATAGGTCTTCCTATGCTTTGTGGACAACCACACGATTCCAGTACCTTTCTCTTCCCTCCTTCCTTGCAGGCTATGCTTTTACAAAGGGTGGAGGAGAGCCTCCCAGATTAACAAGAAAGTTCTGGAAAGCCGTGGTTCCACAGACAAAGTAAATGGGAATGATGTCAAGGGCTGAGTTCATCAGGCTACACTTTTGCTTTTTGGGAGACAGTGAAAAGTCTGTGAGGTAGAGAGGGATGATACCTGCCTTGTGCCCAAACATGCCCTGTATCACGAGAACAATGAAGATGAAAGTAGCTGTTCTCTGCAGACAGATTTAATCACTCCCTGTATATAATGTAGCTATTGGATGTCACATTTCCACTTGAATCTGTCTTGCAGAAGACCTCCAAATATGATGAAGCAATGAAATAAGCAAAATACATAGGTGAATATCATAAAAATCAGTCATTCCAAATTTTTTCCCCCTCTAGTGCAGTTTATATGTGTCTTATGTGGGAGAGATATGCCATCCTGAAAAGGTCTTGAGGATTTTCTACAAAAAGTTTCAGAAAATTGTGTTTCTGATAGAAAAGTACATCTGTGTGGATGGTGATGGAAAGGTTACATTTGTAGTTCTATTTTATGCACAGACACTGGGGTCCATTTCCTTAAAAAGCTACATTACAATGCTGCTCTTTTATGAAAATCAGAGCTAAATTTTGAGGAATCCACTCTGAACTGGCTCAGTTGAGCATAGTAGACTGAAGTATATTTTACTGTTTATAAATCCAGCTGGTTTCCAAATGTTCTGGGGTCTAGTTTAGCCTTCTAATACAATTATGAAAAAAAGGTCAGGCTAAATGTCAGGTGTTGACAAAGTACTGATTGTTTCCACTTTGCAGGCTTCATAAATGTCAAGAGAAAAGAACTCTGCTGTCTTGCCTTATTAGAAAAGAATTCAGTGAATGTAATGTGTCTGAAGAGTATTAGTGTGGCAGCACAGCAAACAATCTGAGTCTCCTTCCATATGAGGTAGCCCATGGAGCAATGGATGGATGGACACATTTCTCCATTTTGGCTTTATGCTGTCTCTCCTAAGTCACTCAGAGAAGTTGGGTGTGTGACTCAAAATCTCTTTCATTCTCATTTTTCATTTCAAATTTTAGCCTTTCTGTAGAAGTTACCTGCTATTTTTGTTTTCTCTCATTGCTGTATGTTTTTTCTTTAATTTTCTTTAATTCCTCAAAAGATCATCTCCAGAACTCCTTTCCCACCTGATTAGAAGCACCATCAGCCTGCACTCCACTTTTTCTCTTTCTACTAATTCATACCCACAGTGACAAGATACCAGTTCCCAGTAAGGATATCCCTGATCATCCTCGTCAGTCATTAGGCTGTATCCACCAAGTAAATACTTGGAGATTCAGAGCTCCTGACTGCCTGATGGTCCTGACAGGTAGTAAAATGGATTTTAAAGAAAGTGAAGTATGGTGCAGTAACTGTTGTGAAGAATTTCACTGTGTGGTAATGGTGTGATACTGTTGAATTTAACTGAATTGGAGCATTATTTAATCATTCAGAGCCCAAGGCAGGGATAAGAGAGCATTTCTTCAGAGCTGTAGGTGAGGCTCAGAAGGCTACAACAACATCATTGCAACCAAATACTAACTCCTGAGTGTTCAGGAAACTCCAGTGGTAAAAAGGACAATAAACCAAAGAAGTGTACAAGGAGTTGGAGTGACATATTTTGGGCTCTACCCAGTTCCTGAGTGGTGTTACATGAGACTTTTTGACTCCAAGATATTCCTATTGGATTGGGATATGGGAATTCTGTGCTCTTATGGAAAGTAAGTTGAAAGCCAGGAGGGAATATCAAGTATCTCTAAATGGTTGTGTTTGTACAACAGAACAGAATATAATTCTCAGGATTAGCTGAGGACATTTGTAGGTGAGCAGCTACTAAGTAATGGCCCTGACCTGTGAGTGTCACGTTCTTTCCTATCCTGCTTGAAGACAGCTGGAAATTAAAATTACTGCTGAGAATAATTCTGTGAATTTTGGTGAAATTCTAGTTTTGACATGAAGTATCGACACACACAGGCTGGGGCTGTCCCCTTCAAGTCAGTGCAGAAGTGACAGTATTTATACATAAACATGAGATAATGACAGTATTTATAAAAAATCAGCATTTATACACAAGGGGGTTTATCCTGAAAACTGTAAAAGACAATGTTAAAAGCAGAGTATTTGACACCAAAATAGTATTGGGATAAAACAGAATGGTTGTGCCATTATGAATTAACAAAAAGTACCTCATTTGCCTTCAGACCTATTCTGCTTAAATTTTGGGCAGAAGAAGAGTAGGCAAAGTGCTTTTTTTCTGGCAGAAAGCTGTCCCTGCATTTTAAAGATGCACATTTGAGGCAGCTACCAGGGATTGCTCTTCCTGTGTCTGTAATAATGTGTTAATCCTTTGTGTGACATCTTTGTGGAGTATGGCACCACAAGGGATGGACAACACAGATTGGTCTCCATCTGGGAACCAGTGACTGCCTAGAACACAGGAATTTTTTTTTCAGTGCCACTTGGGAGACTACAAAAGGCATTCATTTTAAAAGTAGACCAGGGCAATTACCACTACATTTATGTTAGAGGTTAACATTAGTGTTATTTCCTCTATTGCCTGGTTTTACAGAATGTTATGCCCCACTGCTTTTATTAGATTCAAGCAATGGATGAAATAAGTGTTATTAACCTCTAACACTCGCAGAAATTAGTCTTAAGGAAAACAGAGACAAAGCCAGGCAATTCTTTTTCCCTGGTTGTTGGTTGAGGTGCTGTAAAACTTTGCAGATTTAATAGTTATTTCATCATGCATCCGTGAAATAAAAATGATGGGAAGCAAAATAAAAAAACAAAAGCCAGTAAAATGCTTTCAGCTTTTTCTTAAATAATTGAAAATTTGCATATAATAGAACAATAGCAGATTTTTACTGAGTATGAGGTCATCTGAATTAAAGAAACACTAATGTGAACCTCAACAGAAAATATTCACCAACTATATTTTATTGACATCATATTTGGGAGCTGAAAACACTTTGCCTTGTGGTTGCACACAGGACCTCAAACAATGTTAGTTTAAACAATTCTGAGACCAGTGTGCATTGGTATGGTCAGTGAATGGCTACAGCATCACCAGAAATAAGAGCTGAAGAGGTTCCCACGCTGATCAGATTTAGCAGGAGTGCATGTCCTGTCATCCTCAGACAGAGAAATTGCCAGAGGATGAAGAAATACGGCTGGATGTCCTGGGATATGGATTCCTGAGGGCACTTCCGAGGCTGCTCAGAAACCTCATATATTTCTGGCCATGGATGCACAGCACTCCCTTCCTGCTCCTTACCTGAGTAGTTGAATAGTTCAAATGATGATGTTTGTTACCACACTGCTCTGAAGTTAATTTGATGAGTAATGGAAGTGAGGGAAATTGAAGACTGACATACAGAGGTTGTAAAATTGTGTAAAACCGTGGATTTTTCCAAGCCCAGTTGTCCTATGATTTAAAATACAGTATAAAGTTATGAATACAGTAGTGGATTGGCAAACTTTCCTGAATTTAAACTTAAGTTCTTTGATTTGCAGACCTTTTAACTGTAGATAAAGCTACACAAAATATTTGTTTGTCTGTTTTTAATTATTTTATTTCTAATGTGTGTTTTTCACGTGGCAGCACAGCCTTTGCCCTCCATCTTTCCCTCCCGAGTCAGGGCTGTTGATTAGGGTGTAACTTTTAAACTTTTAGTTATATTCCACTTTCTTCCACCTGAGTTAAATCTATACCTTAGAGCTCTTTGAAATATACCATGTTTGATCAATATACTTAATTTCTTGGTAAGGTTTTTGTACAACAACCTGCAAAACAGTGGGGAGGAATGAAATGTTTTTGAGGAGGGAAAAAGAAAGTGTTGTTTTAAGAGAACAAGCATTGTCAGGAAAAATTTGAAATAAGTGAACAGATGTAACGGAGAATTTTAATTTATTAAACACACATACATGCACACCAAAAACTTAATTTCTAGTTACTGGTGTTTTCTTCTAAAAGCTGCTATAATCTGCCTTACAGAGTTATTCCAGTACTCAAAAATGTTGGAAGTGGAACTGATGAGCTCATTGATCTTTCCTATCTCTAATTACTACAAGATTATTTTATTTTATTCTGTATTGGAACTTATTAAATGATCGTAACTAATTGCTGATGATAAAGGTAGGTGTCATTGC
>VXBB01022675.1:440749-451815 GCA_013399915.1 Illadopsis cleaveri
GTATGGCACAACAAGGGATGGACAACACAGAGTGGTCTCCATCTGGGAACCAGTGACTGCCTAGAACACAGGAATTTTTTTTTCAGTGCCACTTGGGAGACTACAAAAGGCATTCATTTTAAAAGTAGACCAGGGCAATTACCACTACATTTATGTTAGAGGTTAACATTAGTGTTATTTCCTCTATTGCCTGGTTTTACAGAATGTTATGCCCCACTGCTTTTATTAGATTCAAGCAATGGATGAAATAAGTGTTATTAACCTCTAACACTCGCAGAAATTAGTCTTAAGGAAAACAGAGACAAAGCCAGGCAATTCTTTTTCCCTGGTTGTTGGTTGAGGTGCTGTAAAACTTTGCAGATTTAATAGTTATTTCATCATGCATCCGTGAAATAAAAATGATGGGAAGCAAAATAAAAAAACAAAAGCCAGTAAAATGCTTTCAGCTTTTTCTTAAATAATAGAAAATTTGCATAAAATAGAACAATAGCGGATTTTTACTGAGTATGAGGTCATCTGAATTAAAGAAACACTAATGTGAGCCTCAACAGAAAATATTCACCAACTATATTTTATTGACATCATATTTGGGAGCTGAAAACACTTTGCCTTGTGGTTGCACACAGGACCTCAAACAATGTTAGTTTAAACAATTCTGAGACCAGTGTGCATTGGTATGGTCAGTGAATGGCTACAGCATCACCAGAAATAAGAGCTGAAGAGGTTCCCACGCTGATCAGATTTAGCAGGAGTGCATGTCCTGTCATCCTCAGACAGAGAAATTGCCAGAGGATGAAGAAATACGGCTGGATGTCCTGGGATATGGATTCCTGAGGGCACTTCCGAGGCTGCTCAGAAACCTCATATATTTCTGGCCATGGATGCACAGCACTCCCTTCCTGCTCCTTACCTGAGTAGTTGAATAGTTCAAATGATGATGTTTGTTACCACACTGTTCTGAAGTTAATTTGATGAGTAATGGAAGTGAGGGAAATTGAAGACTGACATACAGAGGTTGTAAAATTGTGTAAAACTGTGGATTTTTCCAAGCCCAGTTGTCCTATGATTTAAAATACAGTATAAAGTTATGAATACAGTAGTGGATTGGCAAACTTTCCTGAATTTAAACTTAAGTTCTTTGATTTGCAGACCTTTTAACTGTAGATAAAGCTACACAAAATATTTGTTTGTCTGTTTTTAATTATTTTATTTCTAATGTGTGTTTTTCACGTGGCAGCACAGCCTTTGCCCTCCATCTTTCTCTCCCGAGTCAGGGCTGTTGATTAGGGTGTAACTTTTAAACTTTTAGTTATATTCCACTTTCTTCCACCTGAGTTAAATCTATACCTTAGAGCTCTTTGAAATATACCATGTTTGATCAATATACTTAATTTCTTGGTAAGGTTTTTGTACAACAACCTGCAAAACAGTGGGGAGGAATGAAATGTTTTTGAGGAGGGAAAAAGAAAGTGTTGTTTTAAGAGAACAAGCATTGTCAGGAAAAATTTGAAATAAGTGAACAGATGTAACGGAGAATTTTAATTTATTAAACACACATACATGCACACCAAAAACTTAATTTCTAGTTACTGGTGTTTTCTTCTAAAAGCTGCTATAATCTGCCTTACAGAGTTATTCCAGTACTCAAAAATGTTGGAAGTGGAACTGATGAGCTCATTGATCTTTCCTATCTCTAATTACTACAAGATTATTTTATTTTATTCCATATTGGAACTTATTAAATGATCGTAACTAATTGCTGATGATAAAGGTAGGTGTCATTGCTTGAAATTTAAAATCTACGTTACATCCCTGTGGTAAAAAAAAAAATGAAAAAGAAAATAATACTTTTAAAGACGACATTAAAGGGCTCTGTAAGTCTCTTGTAGTATAATTTCTGTAGGAGAGAGCATGGCCTTGAAACATCACTTCTGTAAACACTTATTTAATATTGCTGAAGCTCAGACAGAAAATACTGCCATTTTCTAAACATCTGAAATATTCAGTGACCCAACTAATTTACTTTCAGAACATTCAGGCTTTTACTCACTTTTTAAACTATCTCTTCAATGGCTTAATTGAGTATTTTAAGCCAATAAATTACCCTTCAACGTTTCTGTCTGGACGCTCAGTCAGTATCCAAAACAAGCTTGTCATTAATGAACACTTTCTCAAACAAAAGAGAGGAAGGCAGCAGATCTGAATTGTGGCCGTTGTTTGGTTCCCTTATTCTAAACACATTAGTACACTGTATTTCCCCACTTATATAGGCTTTTGTACGGTGAGCATGTGACTGTTTAAATGTCCCAGCGGGGCACCCAGAGACTGCAAAAAGGAAAAAAAAAAAAGAAAAAGAAAATAAAGAAAAAGAAAAAGAAAATTGTTTGGGACAATTTGCATTAGTTCAAGGGCAATGTTAAGCATTTTACAGCTGGTTTATTGCTATTCCTGCGCTGTTTAAACTGTCTTTCATGTCAAAAGTCCTTTCCTGCTTACAAATCATCAGGAAGAATTGCGGCCACCACGCTGTTCGCCTAAGCTCCTCCAGGGGTTCTGGCCCTTTGATCACAGATATCGTTTGCAATTGAGTTAAAAATAGGGAGCTGCTGAGATAAGCCGAGGCTCTGACAGGAGAGCAGCTTTCCTTTTTCTCCTGGACTTTGTTGGCTCTCCCTGTGCTCTGGGAGCACATCACCTTGGCCCAGCCGGAGCGGTGTGGTGGCCTCGGGAGATGCGTTTGAAGGAGTCAGGGAGGTCATTAATGAGCTCAGCCCCTCGCCAGCACGGCCCAGCTTGGAGAGGTCCCTGGGCTCCAGAGCTGGCTTGTAAACTGGAGCCTCACTGCACAAAACTAACAAATGTAAGCCTGCATCCCTCTTTGGGGCAGATGCAACTCAATGCCAAGGTGTCGTCGCCTCTCAGCTCTCCTGAGGGAGGAGAAAACGCTATTAAAAACTGAAGTTCACTTCCTCCGTAATTCCATTAAAATTGTCCAGGAGCCCTGTGCTTATTAAAGTTGATCAAAAATTCTGGTTGCCCTTAGATCAAGTTTGAAGCAACAGGCTCTTTTGTGGGGAAAAATCTCAAGAGCAGTGCGTGTGCTTTTCTGCTGTAGGTGAAGACAATTTTCTCAATCAATCTGTGTGTGCAACCTGCAAAAGAAAGTGCACAGTGAGTTAAGTACATACAACCTCCCTAAGGAAATCAATTTTTTTTTGTCATTGCCTTTTAAAGCTTGTTTCCCTCCTTTTGCAAGCATCCAGGATTCAGATAAAAAAAAGTCTTTAATTTAAATGGATTTTTTTTGTCCTTAAAAATGATTCAAATCATATAAGAAATAGTCCATGTGGGGACTCCACAGCTCACATACAGACTACCTTTATTAATATTATTTATTTGTTTGATTATTTTGCCTAGGAACCTAGGTCACAAACCAGAGGTCTGTTGGGCCAGATGTGAAACAGGAAAAAAAAAATAATGAAAAAAAAATTTCTTCAGGCTTTTGGTAACCAACACTTGAAATACAGGGAGAGGCAGAGCAGCTGTCACAGCACATCAGCAAACTTTGTTTTTAGCAGTCCTCGTGGCAAAAGAGATGTTTCAGAAGGGATTTGAATGTGGATGCAGGAGTAGTTTTACAACCGTATTTTTTGCAGACCTGAAGCTTATATTGCATTTCATAGAGAAGAGGGAGACAGAAGATGTATAGAAAAGCACAATGTTGTTACAGCTATGGTGTTTAAAGGATACTGGGCGGGGGGGAAAGATTAGAAGGGAGAAGCAGATTTGAGTAGTTTGGATAGAATTTTTTTAGGAAAAAACCCTCACAAGATCTTAAGGGCTTTTGTGTCTGGAAGGATTTTTTTTTTTCCAAAAGAGCAATTGGTGTAATGGATGATGTTACTCTTCCCATAAGCTGTTTCTTAACTATGGGGAGGACTTACATAGCCTATCAAATCAGCTACAGATATGATTGTGCTTAATTTTGGGCCCACCTATGCCCTGATCAGCAATGTTGTCTGATTAGAAGTAAAAACTGCAATTCTTGTTCTCCAAAATAGATGGGAGTGGTGGTAGTTGGATCCGTGTTTTCTGTGGCACACAGTCACATGGCAGCAGTGATCTGACTTAATTAAGTAATTTCATAAGAACGTGATATTTTATAAATCCAGGAAATGGTGAAGTTGGAGAGGAAAGTAAATCAGGCTTGTATTTTATGTGCAGTTGTTCAGCCCTCACAGGGCTGTCTCAGTGTATGTAAGATTAACGGGCCAGAGCTTTTACTGCAGATTTTGCATTTGGGAGTATTTTAGTCATATAAATACTACTGGTAGTAAAGAAAATCACTGGAATCTTTGTGGGGAAAAGTTGGGGTTGTTTTTTCCTTTTTTCCCCTTTCTAAAAAAACCTGCAGGAAATATCAGTGATAGTATGCCAGATTCATAGACACTGTGAAGGACAGTTCTAGAGCTCTGCCTTATTTGTGCTTTATTACCTCACCAACTGTTGAATGGACAGAAACTCTTTACAAAACTCATTTTCTCTATATCACTTTTTGTCTTTTTAGTTGCCTGACTACTGTTGACCCCAAAACACACCACATGCCTGCCATTTCTTAAGATAGTGCATACTGAAAAAAAATGCGAGTCCATGGTAATAACTTCTAATAATTGTTAGGAGGAAGACATTCCACATTCCCAAACAAAATTTTCCAATGAAATTAATAGAATGTGGTCTGATATATGTGCAAAGGTGCCTTGTGAAACTTAGGTGAGAAACTAGTCTGAGAGTCCTGAGAACAGAACTGAGGCAATCACCATTGCAAAGGTGACACAGAAACATGTCAAATGTATAATGAATATATAGAGAACGATATTTATTGCTCTTTAACATAAAACATAATATTGTAAGTGCTCGTAACAAGTCACCACAATTGTTTATTGTTGGCAATTCATTAGGCTCAGTTATCATACGGCTGATGCTAATTATACAGCTCATTTGCTAATTAGATGTGAGTCCTTCTGGAACTTAAGATGGGGCTATTGCAATTTGTATTAGGAGGCCACTTAATTATGTGATGTGAGTCGTGGTTGCTTGTTCCTAAGACAAATGTAAGCATAATTTCTCCTCTCTCTCTTTAAAAACCTTTTCTTCAAGTTGGCCTTACTTATAATTTACTGGTTAGTACCAGCACGTCCAGTGGAATGGCTTTACCGTGATTTAAAACACCAGTTCCTAATTGTGTTTTCTTTCATGTTTACATTTTTTTTCTTGTTCACTGTTTTTCTTAACTCAGTTTCTAGTATAGTGTAAAGTCATAGGTAGTGACATCTGTAGCAGAAATGACATTATCTCTTTGTAGAAGGGATAGCATAAAAACAATGTCCAAAACTGTTTTAAATTTCATCCTGATGATCTGTGCCTCGGGGAGGGAAGACTGGGGGGGGATAGGAAAAAAAACCTTTGAAGAGAATGGAAAATCCATTTGCACAGATGTCTGGAAAATCAGTTTCCTCCCAAGCTGTCTCAAGACTTTTGAAGAAATCATTATATTACCTTTTAATCCCCTAGTGCCAGCAGTTGCCTGTGTGACCAGACACTGCAAGCAATGGTCTGTGTGTGTCTGTCAGTCTTCCCTCAGTGTCCACATGTTAATTAGATTTGTTCCAATGGAGAGGCACATTCATATGCACATAGGATATGCATTTTTTGATTTTCAAAATTTGACGGACATCACAAATTGCAGGTATTAATAGAACCTGTCAAACGGTATGGGACACAATTAACTTCCTTTTTGGCACCCAGTGTATCCTGTTCCTATAGTGAGGAAGTACTACTGCAAAAATATTGGCATCTGCATTGCTTGCAATTGTCCATTCACCAAGAAACTGGGATACTCAGCTTTCCCATCTTGCTGCAGGAGAGTAGAAACTGAATGCTATTCCGGTATTTTTTGTATTCATATTATTGTAATGTGAAGGACTGAGCTTTAGGGGGGTATTCTAGGTGGACAAGGAATAATCCTGTGTTTTGGACACACTTTTATATATTAAATTGCTGTCAACTAGAGGATTGATAAAGTATTTCATGCTCTCAATACTATTATCAGCTATCTACAGCTTAATTTGTAGCCCTTATTCACTCAGGTAACTGTATAGAAGTTGAGAGGTTACTCACCTAAATAACATTAAAAAATTTTCCCTCATGCTGGATAAATGATTGATCATTAAACCAGTAAGTTACTAATGTAAGGGTGATACTATGTAATTAATCTGATATCCCAGGTAGACAATAATGTCTTTGTAGCCTTAATACTGAGTACACAAATCCATGCAACTCTTTCAGTAAAAAGGCTTTGCTTTAATTGCTCACAAAATCTGGAAAAGTTCTTGTTGAGGATGTGTCTTCATATAAAATGTTTTATTGGGCACCCTTGGGTAGGAAGTGGTGAGCCAGACTGATTGCTTAAGCCTCAGCCACTGAAATCATAATTGTGTGTGTTGGTGACCCTGGGATTAGGATAAGACAAAGAAAAGTCCCTCTGTTTTTAAGGTCATGTTGGTGTTAAGATTTGTTGGAGGAGAGATTGTTTTCCCATTGCAAAAATGACATTCCCCTCCAACTTTTTCCTTTTGTCCATAATGATCCCTGGATAAGAGTGATGAGGATTCTCTCTGAGCTTTGTTTCCCCTTCCACAGACAAAGATGATGTGCCGAAGCCAACCGCGTAACCTCTCAGAGCCACTGAAATGTGCACTGTCTCAAAGACGAGAGCAGACAGGGGATAATTGGCTTTCTCCTGGTAGTAAGTAGAGCTGTGTTAAATGTGGGCCTGAGGGGAACCCCTGTTTTGGGTTGTAGTTTATTATTAGGTGAGGAAATTACTGGACACCTCCAGCTGCCATTAATCAGCCGTGGAGTCTGACTGGAGCCAAGCGAGAGGCCTGTGGGTGGATGCCGCTGAATGGCAGGGAAATACAACGAGACAGAGACAAATGTTTTCCAGCTTAGCAGCACTAAACTCTGCCCTTTCACAGTCCTTAACATGCATGTTCAAATTGATTTAGTCTGTTTACCCCCTCAGCCTAACCATCCATTTCCATTGAAGACTGACAGTTTTATGTGTCGCTACCATGTTATTATGTGTTGCTGTGCTGCCAGTAGCGATAGTGTTTCAGAAGGACTCACTTCCAGACATAAAGGGAGAAGGGGGGCAGGGAGCCCGAGTCACTTAATTCCCCTTTACAGGGTGCAAAACATGTTGAGCATGACACCCGTTCTCTCCCTTTCTCTCATTCTTTTCTCCCTTCCTTTCTTCCCCCACTCCCCAGCTTCCTTTATTTACTTTTTCATCTATTTATTGATTTGAGTCAACACATGCCATGGAAAATCCTTAAATGAACTTGCATGCTTGAGAAAGACATCTGTCAGGTGATGTAAGTGTCTGGCTTATTCCTCTTTCCTGTTTAGTTTACAAACATGCCATTCCTTCAGGGCTCTGGTATGCTGGCCGGGAGGCTGCCAGAGGTGGGTGCTGCACAGGCAAGGAAAAGCTCAGGTAGGAAACCCAGCAGCTTCATCTGGCTCCTGGACATGCTTTAGGTCCATCATCACTGCTCTGCTGGGAGGTCAATGTTCTGACGTTGCAAGAAAAGATGAAATAGTTCATTGTACACATTCCCAAAATGGGCATGTAAGGGAGACTGAAGGGAGGAGTTGTTTTTCTGTTTTGCAGTGTTTTTGAGACAGAAAACATTAGCTCATTATCTAAAAGCCTAATTTCAGGGTTTGATTCCACCAACACTTCTTGTGCTGGCTCATGCCTTGTTCCACAGTTTGAGGACTGAGAGTCCAGTGCGCAATGATAAAGGTACAGAGGGAGAGCTGAGATGTGGCTCTTTCTGTATTTTGCCAGTTTTATATTGAAATAAAGGAAAAAAGTAAGAAAGTCTGACTCAAATGCACAAATCAATAAAAAACTCCAAAGAGAGTGAAGTGGCTGACAGTGAATTTTGAGCATCTCAATGATTACAAGGGCATGTAGTGACAGGATGAGGAGGAATGGATTCAAACTGAAAAAGAGTAGGAAGAAATTCTTCCATGCTGAGGCTGGTGAGACACTGATATAGGTTGCTCAGAGAAGTTGTGGTTGTCCCATCCCTGGAAGTGGGGCAAACTGGGACAGTGGAAGACGTCCCTGCTCATGGCAGGGGGTGGAATGAGATGAGCTTTCCAACCCAGGTAATTTTATGATTCTTTGGTCAGGCTTTTCCTCTGGGCTCACTTAGGTCAGTCTTATGAATTCCTGAGTTCAGAGTTTCAGTGCATTCAGGTGGGTTTTCCTTCTTCTACTTTTAAAGATATCTTGCTGCTTTTCCAACATTTTCTTTCCAGGTGATACCTGTTTACTGCTTTTTTCTTTGTATGTGAGCATATATAAAATATGTGATATTTCTGTGGAGTAATTGCATCAAAGGTAGCCTGCAACATCCTCTGATTGAAGGTTGCCAGTAAATAAAGATGATTATTTGGGCTTCCCTTGTGTTGCCTGACTTTGTAAACTACTTCAATAATCATAATCCACAGTGCTGTACATATAAATTAAAATGAAACAGTTGTATTCACAGAAATCTGCTTCTGGGGAGTTAGGGGAGAAGTGAAGGCAGGTACTGGAGAGGCAGGTGCTATGAAAAAGATTTTGTTTTGATGGATAAAGACATTCTCCACACCACATTTCTGTACTCTTTTCAGAAATGACATTTTTACTCTGCTCGCCACTTGCACTTGCAGGACCTGTGGTCTGAAGTGGGTTTCCCTGAATACTTTTTGCCTGAGGTCATATTCTGTCCACTAATAATGCAGTCACTGTTTACCAAAACTGGCTGTGTGGCTCTGGAGAAGAATGCTGAGGAAGATGGGGATGTGGCCTGTGAAAGTTAAGACCCTAATGCCATAAACCCTGATGGGTAAGGTCAGGAAAAGCTCAGAGCTCCAGGGTTTGCCAGCTCCTTTCCACTTAGTAAAACCCCCATTATTCTCCTCCTCCTTCATGGCTACTTTGGTGATAACTTCTTGTCTTCCAGGACAGCCACTGGTCCTTAATCCCTCCTTAAACTGGGCAGGCACAGTCACCAGTCCCTCTATCTTTTCTGGGGTCGCAACCAAGTGAAGTGAGAGCCTCTGTCTTGCCTCTCCTTCCACTGGAATATTGCCATGATATGCACTGAAAATAATTAGAATATTTTGTTCTTGATGAACATATCTAACACTAAGATTAATTGTTCACATAATTGCCAAACATTGTTTCATCATTAAAATGAAAAAAAAAGATTATGTATATATACATATATATATATATACACATACTTCTGTTTTGAAAAAACGTGCCTATCTGGTAATATATGAAGAGATCATGCACTATTTAAAGATAGAAATTGTTCCTGTAAACATAGCTAAGGATTTATTTTCAATTGGTTTCTAGTCAAAAGGATACGATAATTCTCAATATCCCAGCTGTGGAGTCTACGAAAATTTGCCCACATGCTGAGATTTAACTGAAGAAATGGTGCTGTAGGGACAGTTTCACCATGTTTCATTTAAAAGTTGCCTTTTCTGAAGTGGAGAAGTCAAGCAAACTGTCACCAACATTTTCCAACATACCAGCAGAAATGGAATATATCAAAGCCAGTAATTATCATTGTATTGCTAAATGCTCAGTGTCCAGGAAATTTAAATCAGGGCCTTTCCTTAACTCTCCCATACCTTCAGCTTCTTCCTGCAAACACACAGGTAACTGCATGCTATTAGAAATATGTTAGAAATAAGTATCTCTTTATCCATTGTAAACCTAATTTTTAGTGACTTAGATTAGAAATTCCCTTACCCAGTGAATTTTAAACAGCTGGGCTATACATCCTTTTCATTCAGCTGCTTTTCCTTCTGGAGGTACTTAAATAATATCTTGAGGGTGTTTCCTCTTAATGAGGTAATAATACCCATATCCTGGGCTAAATAAACTTGAGGCCAAAGGCCTAGGTGTTTATTATCAGAGGATGTGGTTATTAAGAAATTTAACAGGAAGTACCCTCGAGTTATTATTTTACTGACATTTCTAATGATTATGCCTTTGAGAAATAATTGGTTGAAAAATAATACTTATACTTTTAAGAGGGCAGGTGAAGGACAAGATAATTTACAGGTCTGCTCTTGGCAAACAAAGATTCTGTCAGTCTGGTACCTTCCCAAGTGGGCAGTGATACCAGAGAGAGGAGGATCTGTGTTGGAGGATCTCTGCTGCCTTGGGCACCTGAGGTCAGCATTAAGGCAAGAAAGCCTGTGGAAGTTCTGCTTTTCAATTCAAAGAGTTGGATTTTGCATCATTTTAAGAGACTGCTGTTATTTGTCAACAACAGAGGTAGCAAAAGTGCATGAATTTGTGAAGTTTTCGTGTTGTTAGCTCTAATAAGTGACAATTGGCATCCTAATCCTCTTTAGTAAGGGAGTTTTTGCCCCCAAAGGAGCAATAATAATGAGCTTAGTGCTTAGAAAAACTGGTTCTCATCTCTGATCTTAACTGGTTTTGCAGAGATGTGCAGGGGGATGGAGACAAAGGCAACTTAAAGAGCATGCCAAGATTCTGTCATGAGCAAACAGCAGTTTGGAGAAGACTCTGGACTCTCGGTCTGGTGTTCCAGTTGTGTTGCTTCCTCTGCCTCGTAATATCTCTGTCCTGCAAATATTTGTGCTGCATGAGTAGATTCAGAGGCCTTGGCTCGGCTCGCCAGGCTCCTACCACCGTGGATAGTGTTTCATTTACAGCGCTTTCCACTCTGTGTGATGCAAATGCTGGCAGGGTGCAAATGTTCTGATGAGAATGTGCAAACTGCTCCCAAACTCGGAGCTGAGCACAGATGTAGGTGTTTGTGAGCTGGCGGCTGAGACAGATCAGATTATGCTGTTTAGCTTCACTGGTATGAAATCGACTCCCGTATAAAATCCCACCAACTTTCTCTTTATTGTTACAGAACAGGGACTTCGTGGATTTAAACTTACCAAAAAAAAAAAAA
>VXBB01022675.1:451851-575154 GCA_013399915.1 Illadopsis cleaveri
AAAAAAAAAAAAAAAAAAAAAGGTGATTCAGGGAACTGACAAGTCTCCACTTTTCTTTGTAGCAAAGTATTTTCAGGGTAATGAGCATCTGTGAGCTGAAAATTTTACCAAGCTTGGCACACCCTATGAAAAATACAGCAGTGACTAAGAGCTGTGCTGGCAGCTTGTTTAAGTTGAATATAGGATGCAAAGTTCCCCCGTGTCGGAACAAAAACAAAACCACAACGGCTACTTATGTTTTGCCTACAATTAACAGAACAAACATCTTAATAGGCAGAGAAGACACAAACAGATGTTCTAATTGCACATCTGTGTGAAACTTATATTGGCTAGTTCCACTGTAGCTTGACCTCTGCACATTGGGAAGTTGAAGTCCGGCAGGACTTGAATGATTTATTGATCTGGATGCAATGAATATTGCAGAAACAAGCTGCATTTCTAGGAAGTTAAGTACATCCTCATTCTGTGTAGCACTAATTCATGTTTGGAGGGAATTCACTCTCTGCTTTAATCAGAGTGGAGATATCAATGTTGTTCACCAGATCCTTGAATAAGTGGGAGGAAGGATGAAATATGCAGAGGATATGATATTGGGCAACAGGATGAATGTGGAAATAAGCTGTAGCTAAATATTTGTCTTAAGGCTTCTGAAATGGATTTTGTGAGATGGACCAAAGAAAACCTGATGGCAAACCCCCCTTTTCTTAGCAAGCTAAAATACTTCTCATGCCCTACACTGAAGATTAATTGTGTTTCACAGTTCACTATCCAGAAACTAGAAAAAAAACCCCTTTCAAAATATGTGTGAAGGTTTTTCATAAGTAAAGATTTATATTGACAGGTTTTCATGACGTTTCAGAAATAGCAAATAATGAGTATCAAGTGACTTTAGGACCAGCTGCAACATAGAAGCCTGCAAAATAATATCCTTACTTCTATACTGGGAAACTGGACATAGTAGATTTGTATTAATTTTTTTTTTTTTAAATTTAACTTCCTTTAGAATATTTGATTACACTAATTATATCTTTGGCACAGCACTCACTGGTGTGTGGTGCTTTGAGTGTTTTAGCAGTTCCACTGAAGTCAGTATTTCTGTCAAACATGTGAAGACTCCAGCCCCAAGCCCAGTGCTGGTTTTTATCCTTATGTTTTCCACCAAGCTGCCTCTTGTTCCTGCCAGCAGCAGCTACCCTGTGCTGAACTGAAGTACAGCAAATCTCTGTGTTTTAAAATGCGCTAATTTTTCTATCCAGATGTCTGAAATTGGGGCAGAAGATTAAACAAATAGCATTGCAGCTTGATTTGTTCAACCTGTTTTGTGGGGTTTGTTGGTTTTGTTTTGTGTTTTTTTTTTTTAAATAAGTGTCAAAAAGCCCTGAAGTTTCTTTTTCTAAAGAAAAGTGGGGTTAAGAAAGGCACTGAGTCCACTACCGTATACTGTGGTAATGCATGTAAAACACAAAGCAAATATACAAAATCAATAAGAAGATACATATTCGTGCATATATAATGTGTATAATTCTCTGTCCCAAGGATGACTCCATTAATGACAGCTTTTTCTCTTTAATAGTATTTTAATATAATTTTTGTACCTCTTTTTTATGTCACCATTTCTTCTTTTATTTTTTATTTTCCCTATGGTGCCTTATGGGTTCTGAAGTATTTTGTGGCACACAGAAATGCTTGACTTAAGAGGAAAATCTTTCATGTGTATTTGTGGCACTAACATTTGTATTCTAAATTTCTATTTATCTTTTTTTAAGGCTGGTATGAGGGCATGATCTCCCAGGTGTTTTCAGTTAACTATTTGGTGTACAGCAAGCACACGTCATGTGTGCTGTGTATTGTGTCTGTGCATTATCTGGAGCTATTGAAAAACCGTATTGGCTGAGGAAATCATTTAAGAGTTCATATATATGATTTTAAAAGCCCAATTTCCCTCTCCCTAGAGGTGATTTATATGTAAATGTCAAATTTCAAATATATGACTCCCAAAAAGGCAGCCACAGAGCACAAGACTGTGGTCATAACACAACCCCAGTGTCAAAGAAAGGTTGTATTTTAGGGCTTTGATGCCATTGTCATGAAATATGGCTTGATTTTGGTAAGAGCAGGTCCAGGATTGCTCAAGACAATTGCATTTTCAGTGTACAACAGTTTAAAAGGCTGACAGCTTTTTTTTATGCACCATTTATTCTGAGCAATGAGATGATCTTTTTGTCTGTAGGTGTGAGGGAAAACAAACAGATATTCTGAGTTCGTGGGACAAAAATTATACGCACACAGAATTTCATCTCATGTGGGAGTTGACAGTGTGAGGAGCTTGCTGTAAACACAGTACAAGCCTTTTATTGCTCTGTATTCTTATAGACAACTTTTGCAGCCTAGCAAGGACAAGGATATTCACTGAAACCTGAGCTAATGAAATGATGGAAATCAGATGCAGTGAAAATCAAACCTCCTCATTGCTGTGGTCAACAAGAACCTGTGACTGGTCACTAACAGTGACTGGTCACTGACAGCTCTTAAGATCCTCAGAAAATAACAGCAAGATTGATCTTGTAGTAAAAGATACAAGACAACTTATAGGGACATTGAAAAAAATTAAATGTCTTCAATTTATGTAGTCTGGAAAAGGCACAAGAGATAATGTCAACTTTAATTACTGTTTTCTTCTGAACACAGGGAACAGGCCAAAGGGCATGAATGGAAATTAAAGAAAAATGGAAAACAGATGGGAGGAAGTATGCTACAGGAACTGGAATACAGGCAGCACTGTACATAGTTTACCAAAAAGAAAAGGGGCCTTACAAATTATTTCGTCCCATTTTAAACAACATCATCTTATGATCTGTTTCACAACAACATCATTGCTAAATCAAAGCCCCATTGACAGTAACTGCTATAGTGTTGCCAGGATTAAAAATTCTTCCTTCTCCAGCTTTTATAAGACATATTTGAAATATGGGTCAAGCAAAATTGGATGCTGAAAGATAGCTGCATAAATTAATGGCCTGACATCCAAAAGTGCTGGTCACTAAAACCACCATATATTTCAGGGGATACTGGTTGAATGCTTGCCATTTTGGAAAAGGTTGACATTGATTTAAATGCTTCAGCATGGGATTAGAAGCCTAATTTTAGTAAGCGCTTTGAAATAAATCATGTCAATATTTATGATGACATATTGCAAAGTGCTGTTGCTTTGTTTTAGGGGCTTTCATCCGGATAGGAAATCTTTTAGTCCAGGCAGAATTTCTTTCACTTTACAGCAGACTTCTCAAAGCTGAAGGAGCTGATTAGGAAATGGTGCTGACATGCAGCAGGGAGGTTTCAAAGTTTGAAATCAAAAAGACTTTAAGTTGCACTTAGTCTTTAACCAAAGACTGGGGAAACACAAACACCAAGTGGTAGTCCTGGCAATTAATCCTAGAATTCATGCTTGGTTTTGAAATTAATTTTTTTCCCCTCCAATCCTGCCCCATGAGGTTTCTGTGTTATGGAACATCATGGCAGTTCTCAGAATGGCCTTTGTAGGAAAGTCTGTTTCAAAGGAGAGGGGAAAAAAAGGCTGCATGGTTACTAGCGAGCATGTTAACATAAGCTCAGTCATCCCTAGGCTTCCAGCACCATGAGGGGAGAAGGTAATGAGGTCATGGGTTGTTTTTTTTAGGTTCTGAAGACTGACTTTGAGAACTGAGGAAAAGTAAATAAAGGATTATTTATTAAATGAAGAAAGGATTACCCATTACAGGATAAATCTTGCTTGCCTTACGTGTACAAACAGTTCTCATTGACTATGAACAAGTCAAATACTTACACAAGGCATTTATAACTTCTATGTAACCTAATAAAACCACATCTATTATTCTATGTTCTGGACTTGAACAGCATGCAGAAATTAGCCAGTTAGGTGTACAGTGAAAAAAAGCAACCTGACTTTTATTGCAGATCTCTCCAAAGACGGAATTAAACAACAAAATGTCCTATCCATATAACCATGAGGCAAATTTATCCAGAAAAAGGCCCAGGCAATTAAGCAAGTTTCACTGGAGAGTCTCAATTGCTGTGAGAACAGAGTGTCTGGGAAAAAGAAAGGGGGAGGATGAGAAGCATGAAAACATTTGGAAGGTGCTTAAATGGAAAGTTTCTTCTCCTCCTGCGCATTCCTGAGAGTGTCTCAGAGCACTGGGCAGGGCCAGCCCTGGGACACTCCCTGCTGGATAACGGTAACTTTTGTTATGAGATGCTGCAGATTAATGTCAGACTCATTTTCTTCTGGACCACCAGCTGTAGTTACTTAAGGCAGATTAACCAGAACATGCTTGGTTTCAGCCCCTACCCAGCAGCATGAGCTGGATACCAAGTTACAGACGGTGCCAACACAGTGTTAGCTGCCAACTTGGTGACTGCATGGCATTTGTGTGTCCTGTTCCTGCTTCAGCTTCTCTGGCAGCTATACATGACAAGTTTGTATTCAGTGACCACTTGGGGACATGGCTTAGTGCTGGACTTGGCAGTGCTGGATTAACAGTCGGACTCGATGGTCTGAGAGGTCTTTTCCAACCTACCTGATTCCATGTCTGGTATTAAGTCACTCAGCTGTTTGTGCAGCCTTTAGCTGATGTTATGCTCCATACACTAGATACAAAAACTTTTCTCATCATCTTTCATCCTCGTTGATTCAGTTGGAAATCACCCTGCTGTATGTTTCCCATAGTTTATCTCAGGAATGCGTAGATAATGATCTCTCATTAGAAGAGAAAGAAACATTCAGCCTCCTATTTTAATTTTATTCAGAGGAACAGCTGAATCCAAAAGGAAGATTTGGATGTTTTCCCCTCTTTCTTTGAAAAGTCAGCTACAGAAGTTGAGGAGAGCAGACTTGAATCACCATTGGACAAGCACTTTCAGTGCTGCTCTGGAGTAATTCACAGACATTCTTCTCCCTGTGGTGAAATATTTTGAAATCCCTTCTTTTTCAATCTGAATGGCAAATGCCAAAACCTCAGTGTTTTTCATGAGGAATTCTTGTCTTCTGGCCAGCTCAGTTAGCTTCACAGCAAGAACTGGGAAGTTAAGTCTATGGCAAAGGGAGGATTTCCACATTCATGGGGAAGCAGGCAGCAGCTGCTTTCACTCATTGGACCTCCTCTAGCACTGAGATATCAGACATTGGAATCATGACACTGTACAGAAAGTTATCAAATCAACTAATTCCTCAGGGATTTGACCATTATCTCCAATTTTTCTCTGAAGATGATTTAGTTAAGCTTAGACATTCATCATGCAACTTAAGTTCATGCCAGGAAATTTTCACAGCAGCTATCAAGTACTCCATGCTAACATTTACCAAAAAAAAAAAAAAAAAAAAAAAAAAAAAAAAAAAAAAAAAAAAAAAAAAAAAAGAAAAAAAAAAAGGCAGAAGAAAGGCCAAATTATGCATTCTCTCAATTCCATGCTGAAGAGTATTTCCTTTCTTAATCAGAGTACATATTGCTATGGTCTAACCTGTCAGCCATAATCCCAGTTCTGTCTTCAGCTTGACCTATGCCTGTGTTGTACCTTTTGCTGGTTCTGTTTCACATTAGCTCAATCATAGGGCAGTTTTTATCCAGCTAAAATATTTGACTGGGCTTTTCCTCCTGTCTTGTGCATGACAACTACAGTCCTCCCTTGAGCAGCTCCCCCAGAGAGTGGTTGCCAAGACTGCACTCCCAGAACACAGTTTTGAGTACTTCTCCTTTCCCTCAATGTCCTTCTTGTCCTCAGTCTGAAGGCCCTTCCTTCCCCCTGTGCTGGTCAGACTTGTGATGCCTCTATCCAGTCTATCAATCCCTGCTGACAATCTTGTTTTTTCCAACAAGCTCATCTCAACTATCCAGGGAGAATGGCAATCCCATATTCTCCAATGCTGTCCTTCAAACTCCTCTTCATTAATGTGTTACCAGTCCCTCTGCTGGGGAAGGGTGATGATGTGCAAGTGACTTCAGGATGGTTTCACCACTTCTTTGGTTCTGTTCTCTGCCCAGATATTGCTTTTCTCCCACAGCTCCTCTTCCTGTGCGTAAATTGGGAGAGAGTTAAGAGCTTTGCTATACCCACACCAACTGAATGTGAATTCAGTCACGACTCAGGATTAGGGGTCTCCTATCAGGAAGCTTTCCTGGAGTCCTGAAATATTCCACGGAAACAAGAAAACTGTTTTTCACTCTTCAACTCATTACAGACTGTAAGGACTGGAGATTCAGTTTGGTACTTCAGGCTATGCGGGTCTGGGTCTCAAGCAGTGTGGATTATTTGACACAGTTTGAGACCACAACTTTAGCTGCAATTCAGAACATGAAAACTACTTTCCACCAGATTCCTGTATTTTTGACTTCATCACTTGAATTACAATGATTTCTTGTTGTGCCTGAGCGGAGTGCACAAACTCTGCAATTTACTGCTTCCTGCCACAGTTAGACACAGTCCCCCGTGGGAAGAAAAATAAGTTAAATAGAGAACTTTTTCCTATTAAAGAATTATATTGATGTTGCAGATGCTGAGTTGACTTACAGTGTTTTTCCTTAGAGCACTTGGCTGCAGATTCACTTAAGAGTAAATATAAAAGCCCTATCATCTTCTATCCCCTTAAGCCTAAGCATTATAAGTCAGTGTCATGCAGTTTTTCTTTAAAGATGAGATTAAATAATATGAAACAGCTCTTCAATGTTCACTAAATTCTGTGATTTCCCAACTATAACTATCTAATTTCTCTCCAAAATCCGTGGTTTATATGCAGCCTGAATTTCAAGTGCAATGTATAGAAAATATAAATATTTAAATTTGAGATATGATTTACGCTGTTCTTTCCTGGAGTGTTTTTCCTTGTTTCAGAAACCACAAGAGTGTAGCTCAAGTAGCCTGCTCAAGAGAGAAAATTCATCATGTGTCTACTGCAAGGCTCTTGTGTTGTTTAAGGGCTAGCTAGACTGTGGTAAATAATCCACAGACCCTCACAGGAGGCAGTGCAGGCTCACATTCCTTCTGGAAGAGCACAGGCTTGCATCTTTTCCTATCCTCCTCCTTTTATCCCTTTTCTCTGAGATGGGAATGAAGAGGTTCTTTCATCTCTGCAGACTTCTGTGATGTTTATTTGACACAGAACCTTTATAGTTTGATTTTAGTTTGACTGGGCCCCTCAAGGTTGTTCTCCACATTCTGCTACAATACGTTCTTCCCTGCAGATTGTAACCAGAGTTTCCAGAATGAGGAGGGCTTTTGGCATGTGGAGAGTGGATCTGTCTCCTTTACATCAGGATATACAAAGATATCTATATAGATGTATGTAAAGACATGTAAATGATATGCAAAGAGTATGTGACCACCAGCTGGACCTCAGCCAGGGAGCTGGCAGTGATTTTTCTCCCTGGGGACAATCTTGTGGGCATCATCAGATGTGCATACCAGTGCTAAGGTGGTTTTGTACTATTGGCAGTTTTGCCAAAACACACCAAAACCAAGTAACCTTTGCCTCCTTTCTGGAGAGTTCCTGTGCCTGACAATGACCCTCACAGACAACTGGTGTTTCCACAGAAACTATGTTTAGAGCAAATTATTTTAACTCCCCTTAGTAAATAAAGAGGGAAAAAAAATATTAATCTCTGACACTGCGTTTTACAGGTAATTGATTTTTAAAAATTGCTTTGCTTTCTCATTTATGGCCAGGAAGCAATAAAACCACCCCCACAGTTCAGTTCAGAAATTCACCACAGAGATGTTGCAAGTAGAGAGAGCCAGGAAAAGAGTGAGTGTAAAATTCTTTTAAAACCAGGCATCACATTTCTCTGTAATAGTGGATAACCTCAATCATTTTCCCTTCCTTCACAGAGCACAAGGGATATCTCATGAGAATTGCACCTCAGCCCTTCAAACACTGCTGACCCTGTTACACAGCTTAATCAGAGATGAGATTTGTTTGAATGAACTTGCTGCAGGCAGCCACCAGGCATTACTCTGGAAATAACTGTTCTGAGTCTGTCCCATGTTTCCCAGCAATGTTACTAAAATTTTGATGTGTTTTCCTACGGATTTTAGTGGCTGCATGTGATTATGGGATACTGTGACGTAGCAAGTAATTGCAATTTCTTTTTGAGACCAGGTGGAAGTGTTCTTCAGGTTGTGTTGCTTTCAGAGGGAGCCTTTTGCTGGTTAGAAAAATTGATTGGTACTTGCATTCTGTAAGTTTTGCAGTTTTCTCTGTGGCACCTTATCCAAGTTACTGTGGCAACTGTGGCCAGAGAGTTGTCTGCTGCCTTATGGATGGGCAAATAATGTGAACATTAAAGAGGTGTGGTGGGGTCAGAGGTTGGCTGATATTTGTTTAATTGAGTCCCGTGGCAGAAGCTGGAAAATCCTCAGCAGGGACCATTGTCATTCAGGGCACATAAGAATCCTGAAATAGGTCAAACAATTTGAGCCTGACCCTCCTGCATCTGGTGGAGCTTTAGGGTTTGGTGCACAGTGATTTTAAACTGCTTTTTCAATTTCCTGGTGCTAAACATGCTAAATCTATTACTGTACAATAGTGAAACACAAAGTCCAGGTCCTATCATGTAAGATAGCTACTACTGGGTTTATATTTTTGAATTATAGTAAGATAGATTCTGCAGTGCTTTAGCATTTCCCCTCAGATCCAGTTTAAAGGGAAAAAAAAGAAAAATAAGGTAAAATATGATGGAGAAATTTTCTCTTGTTTAAAACAGTTTTATTCCTGAATTAGTTGGCTGGCACAAATCACTGATGGGCATGAATGCAGAATGATGTGCTGAGCTTGCAGTGCCAGCTGAAAAGGAAACAGATATTCCTGGACAGAGAGATGGGAATTTCCCAGTGTGCACATAGTGCCAGTGTGTGCCAGGAACAGCAGAAGATCTTTAATGCACAGAAGGGATTTAATGACTTAATGAACCTGCTGTACTGAATCAGTCATAACCCAGCAAGTAAGGGTTTTAGAAAAACATGCTGACTTCTGGCAAGAACTGCTTTTTTACTGGACTTCACTTACTTTATGGGACATGATAGACCATTACTTTCACATTATATATGAGGATAATTACCAGAATTTCAGTGAAGTAACTGCCTCTTTATTTGCTGGGAGAAGTTCATGTATATACAGAAAAAATCAGCTCATTTATACACAATTTCCCTCAGAATACTCAAATGCCTGAGGATGTTTTACCCAAGTGTTCTCCCTCTTGAAATTTAATTTCACTAATAAATGAATATATCATGGGCTATAACATCCAGGAGAAGATTAATAATGATAATTGTGAGAAAAACCAGAAGTATTTTAATGTATCATAAAGGTCAGACCCAACTAATCTCCAACAACATCTTAGCAGAAGTAAGGCTGCATATAAAAATGGGTTTGAAATTCTGCACATCCTCTCCTTGCATCAGGCAGAATAGATTCCTCATTTCCAGTCGAGCTGGGACAATCTGTAGCATCTGGCAGCTCAGCTATGCACATTTTAAGTGTATAGATTCAGAAGGGAACATTATTTTAAAAGCATGCAAAGCATTGTTTTCAGAGAAAAGGAAGCAAAAGTTATGTATTACAAAAAAAGTGGGACATGCCTCCATTTCAGTTTTAGAAACGTGGCCTATATTCCTGAAGTGGTTTGGAACCGCAGGCCAGCTTCCAAGGGGAACACCCTGCTCCCCATGGGGAAGGATTTATGATTTTATTCAGGATGTATGAAATGCGATGATTTTGGCTGGAGTTCAGGAAACAGAAGAGGGGAGCAGAATCTCCATTCATTTACACCCCTGCCTGTTGTTAGTGAAGTTTTAATGACAATGAACAAAGGCAGAACGTGGGCTGCAGAATGGGAACTGTGTGCTTTGTAAAAATGGCCAAAAATTCAAACTGCTGACCCTTCTGTGAGCAGGAGCTGCTGGTGCTGGCAGAACTCTGAAAAACAAGGCTGCAGCTGGAAACAACAGCAGATTCTGAGAGCCCCCGTTAGGGACCTTCCTTCCAGACCCTGAGTTCGTGTTCTCTCTGACCTACTGAAATGATCTGTTACAGTACAGCGTGAACTCAACCTTTGGAAATAGATGAAGCCAGTAGTGTTTCCAAAATCCGTGGATGTGCAGAAAAAGTAGTTGTATTCCCGGAATATGCAGGAACTTTTCACCCCCTGAGCTGCACAAATGGACATCTGTGCATTTTGAGGGAAGCTGCTTGACATGGAATTTTTAAAACCTATGTAAATTTCACAGCATCTAGTCACTTGAAGGAAATGCTTCCCACTGTTCCTTCTTGCTGATAGTTTAGGGTTATCTAACACATGGCAACTTTCTTTTAATGAGAGCAGCGTGTGCAGAGGCAGAATCCTTATCCGAGAGAAGCAGTGCTGAGCCAGATCCCTGGCTTGCATCCATTGCCTTGCATGTGGGGATTCCTCAGTATCCCTGAGCTTCAGGAGCCTGGCCCCTGCAGCACCCTCTTGCTGTGCCTTCCATGGGGGAGCACGCCTGGGATGTAGCTGAGGCTGGCCAGGAGGGAGGCTGAAGCCATCTGTGAACTCTGGCAAGCCCCAGCTGCTGCAGCAGCCCTTGGGAGGACGTTGCAGCTGAAGACAATTTTGAACAGTCTGAAGCAGCTCCAAGCTGCTGAGTGGGGTCCCTGCTGGCCCCTGCCTGGGATGGAAAGTCCAGAGATTCTTGCAGGTCCTTGTCTTGCTGTGGGAGGTGGCGACCAAGTATCTGCACTGAAATACGCTGTCAGTGCCTTCAAAAGAGACACAGGGCCTTGCTGGGAGGGAGCAAGGCCCCTGCCTGCCACCCAAACATATCTGCCTTTTGTAAGCGAGGCAACAACCTAATGAAACTCTGGAAGCAGCAGATATTGCCTGGGAGGCTGAAAGTGAGAAGGGAGCTCATGAGCCGGGTTCCACCTGGGATCCGCGAGAGCCTTGGGGTCATCGAAAAAGATGTCTTGACTTGAAACCCTAAACTTTCTTCTGTGCACTGGAATAGTCAAGTACAGAGTGATTTATTGGCCTTTGATGCAGACAGAAGAGCTGCTCCAGAGGGAGACAAATTTGTTATTGAAATTAGTTTCTTTGTGATGGAAATAAAAATAAAATGCTCGGCTTGTTTCATATCATGATGTAGGTTGAAATCTTCTCCACAGCCTCAGAGAGAGAGAGAGGGCTCATACCCACCACAGATATATATAATGTCAGCCATCATTCAATTTTTCACATAGTATCCAACACATGCACATTATGGATCTGTGATCAAGGCAAAGCTTCCACAGCCTCAAATTGATCAAAAAGCAGCAGCAATGCAGCAGCATGCCCCTGGGAAACCAGAACGTCACCACTACAAGTGTCAGCCACTGCAAATTAAAAATCTGAGACTCTCACCGTACTAAGCTGCTCATGTCTTTCTGCTTTCTCATGTACTAATACTCCTAAACAAATAAAATATCAAAATGTAATTACAGAGTAGATTCTTGACTTTCCCTCACCTGGAATATACATCCAGCTGCTTTGTTAATATTGCCATTCAGGTACAATTTAAAATCAGCAGAGAAAGTCATTCCAGAACCTGCACCAGAAGGTCACAACCTCCTTTTGAAAGCATTGGTACTTCCTTTTGTTCACTGTTATGTATCTGATTACAAATTACTAAATCCTACTGCTATTTGAGAACTTTTAGATTCCAATCAGTACTTTGATGAATGTACAGCACAATAATGCAGATGAGTGATGTCACCCTTTAAGCACACAGCAGCATGCAGGGACAAAAAAGTGGAGAAACCATTCAAAAGCTCTGGGACCTTTATGATCTGGGAGCTTCCTTTGTAATCCATCCCAACTGTAAATTGTTGCCTAACAACTTGACATTGTTAAAGTGTCTAATTAAACCTTGAAAAAACCCCCATGCAAATACAAAATGTTCATCTTTGATTGTAAAGGGTTGCCTTTATGTTGGTAAAATAGAATGAAAATCCAGGATAAGGAAATGGTACAGAAGTTGACTTGAATAAATAAGAAGGAAACATGAGTTAGTTCAACAATGTCAGCATTAAAGGTCTTCTCTTTAGGAACTAGATAACTTCCTAATGCTTTGTGCTACAGCATAAGAGACTGTTCATTAAATGAAAAAGAGGTAAACATCATAACCTTTTTTCATGTAATAAAAGAAAAACAACGTAGCCAGGTGTTAAAAGATGAGCAAAAAATTCTTAAAAGGCTCTTTTCTTAAAATGTATTTAAATAAAAATCGTAAAAATAAGCATCATCTGTCTAATTTTTCTACTGCAGGTGACATGGTCTTGATCTGTTCTTTCAGTCTATTTAACACACTTGTATTCAGGTATGAAAATTCCATAGGACTATTCTTGGTTAAACCAGTGCTGAAGGATGTGAGGGCAGTGCTACGAATTTAGGAAAGGGAAGAAATGCAGAGATCTGCTGCTGATACCTCTTCAACACTCAGCTGCCAAGGGATGATGCCTGTCCTTTCTGATACAGTCTTTGTAATTCTTTGCCTTGTGGTTATGCGTTATGATGTCAACATTCTTTTAATGTGAGTTATAAAGGAAGGCCCTTGCCTTATTTTAAAATATGCACCATTAAGCTAGTATAACTGGGGAATTTCCTCTGAAAAGGACTTTCCTGCCTCCTCATACTGTATCTGGGTAGTTGTGTGTTATGTGGTGCACCTCTTAAGGGGTGCTGCTGCCTGAAAGCATCCACCTTTTAATAACCTTCTTCCTTTTCTCTGCCAGGGACTTCTGACACTCCCAGCCTTTTAGCCTGGCAAACCTGAAGTAGAAGAAAAGGACTTTGTACTACATTTTAGGTAATCAATGATGTTTTTTGGTTGTAAATGGGATTAAGTCATCTGGTGATGGAAATAGTGTAAAAATACTAAACCACTTGCAAGTCTGCCACCAGAAGTGAACAGCCATTTGATGGTATGGGGTCTGATGATAGTTATTCATTCAGTGCTTATTTTCAGCTCAAGAATTATAAACCAGCTTCCCTGCTCCACTCTTGGAAATTAAGTCCACATCTCTTTGTTTTCCTATCCCCTTCTCTATGAGTATATATATACATTTGTACTGCTGCAATTGCCTGTGCTGTTTTATCTGGGAAGCTCATTGTACAAACCTAAAGCTTTTTTTTCCCTGTTGAAAGTAGGTTTTTCTTGCAGTGTCACTTTGATTATGGCAGGGTCCTGTCTTTTCAACATTTAAGCATGTTGTGTCACCACATGATTAACATTTAAAGCTGCTTTAGCAGTGAAAGTCAGTCTCACTTACATACTTTTCCTCCTTGTTGATCTTAATATGGGAAGTCACTATCCTCTAAATGGACAAATTTGTTTCAAAATGGGCTTGAAATGCACACGGGTCATAGCAACTGTATCAGTTCATGTCATTCCCCCTCCTTCTTTTTCTTCCATCATCTCTAATACATCTGATGGACTTTAAAAGATCATGGGAATAAGATAAGCTGGAAGAAGTCTCCAGTTATTTCAAAAGAGATCAGGGAGTCTGAAACTTTGGAAGGGGTCACCTTGAATCTGTGTAAGTATGAGAAAGGCAGGCATGCCAGCCCAGATGGTCTTTCTTTTTACTTTTTATGCTATAAAAAAGGGGCATTACTGTTGCTTGCATGGAAGGGTTTTTATGATCAAGAGCAGAAGAAAAGGATTTAGAATTGTTAATATACTGCTTGAGTGCTTAGCCATTTATATTTACAGTAATTGCTTCTGGAAAAAAAAAAGTCCTTCTGCTGCCAAGTGTAGGAAAAATAAAGGCTGATTGAATTAAGTCTGGGAACCAGTTTGATTAGAAACTGAAACAAATCTCCCAGGACTCTAGAAAGCCAGTTCATTTGTGGCATTTCTTCCATACTCTAATGGGCTCTGATGCTTGATACTGAATGATAAGAAATGCTTGTTTCAGAAAACAGCTGTTGTGGGTTTGGTAGTTTGGAACTGCTTTTCAGAGCTGAATCTAAACCATAACTATGTGGAAATGCAGGCGAGTCACATTGTTCCTCCAGATAGGACTGGAACCCATGATCATTGCTTCAGAAATGTTCACAGAAAAGTAGTAGAATTACAGCTTTCACTTTTGGAAAGAAAAGCAAGACCACCATTATTCCAGTGAGACTGTACAGGGTCTGTAATGTGCAATGTGTGCTCTGTGACTTACAGCAGGCACTGGGTGGTACCACAGATCAGCACTTTGGTATTTTCTGTTTTCTGAACTCTACCCTGTGCCGTTATTCTGGGATGGTGCTGGTGTGGCTTCAGAATCTGATTAAAAAGAAAAAAACATTTATGTTCTGCACTTGTGTTAACATTACTCAGGTCTCCAAATACTTGAAAAATTATGGTCCTGCTTTTTAACTTTTCCATCACTCATTAAAACTTGCACGGGATGCTTGGCTCTTAGTGCCTTGCAGAGTTGGGAGCCCTTCACCTTTAGCATTGTTTCAAGTGCAAACTTGAAAATTGGTTTCTTACAGCACTTTGTGGGGCACAAGTTGGGAGCTGAGAGCAACAAAATCCTTTGGTCATGAGATGAGCTTCACTTCACTCCTGTTGTTTCCAGTCACCACAGTTAAATTAGGTGTGAAGACCTTGGGCCATCCCTAATATGACCCACAGGCAGGAGACTTCTGTGCATGTCACAATCCCCGAACCAGCTCTGTGGTTCTGCACATTTTTAAAAAGAAAAATGTTTTTTTTCCCCTTTATTCCTGATTGTAAAGGTGGTATTTTTAAAAAGAAGGTCTGTAGGGACAAATGCATTTCACAGGTAGCTCTGTTTTGCAGGTACATCTTCAAAAATGACGAAATTAACAATAATTATCATTTTTATATAATGTATAATTATCTATTATTTACAGAATAAAGAGTGAATAGAGGAAGTAAAGATCATGTCATAACCTGCAGTGTGAAGTGCTAGAGAACACTTTTTTATGTGGCTGCATTTTTCATCATTCAGAAATTGTGAGAAAGTATTTCTAAAATACAGCATGGGCAGACACTGAATTTCATGGAGCAGGCAACACAGCAATGAATTAACACTGAGTTAATTTTAAAAATATTTGAACACCTGTTTTTTTGGTTTCAACTCATCGTAGTAGAGTCTTGTTAAATGAAATTGTTATTGGATTATTTTTATGCCTTATGGCCTTTTTTATACCAGGAATGAACAATGTAAATTTAGCCTACACTTTGGAAAAAGGTTTTCACCCACTTTGATGTGCAGTGGTTTGATATTTGATAATTTTGCAACACTTGCAAAATGCAATTTTTTTCAGAGAAAAATGTGAAAGAACTGTGTGCATAAGGTGTGCAGTGGCAGTTTGCATACACAAATTTTGTGCAAATAGAAATAAAAAACACCCATGTGGTGTAAGCTGGACGTGTAATGCACAGACACTCTATGTGTAGTTGTGAAAAAACATCTTTTTCTAACCTGGCTTCCTGTTGTGAACAAATTCATCCTGTTACATCAGGATGATACACTGAAATCTGTTCTATCTTCTGCCTTAGCAACACAAAACTTTTACCAAAAAAAAAGAGGAAATTGGAAGTTTTTGAATTATAAATGTTTCCAAATCACTGAACATAAGCATATATAATTTATTAACTGTATTCAGGAAGTAGATGAAATAAAAACTTGATGAATTAACACATTCAAATGAAGGTTATATGACATTTACCAAAGATTTTTGTGACACAAATCTGGGGAGCAGATGGGAGGGATGGAGGAGGATGTAGCTGATATTTCAATACGTTCTTGCACATTTTCTGTGGTTTCTGTTTGGTTTGGTTGTGGGTTTGGTGGGATCTGCTGCATGGCTCCACAGTCACTTGGACTCTATGCCCAGAGCATTCTTGGGTGCACTTGATGATTTTATGACTGTTGGTTAAGACCTGTAGGATACCCCACCTCCCTAAAAGAGCCCAAATAATTTTTAGAGGGTTCTGTGGATGTGAGTTCAGTCTCAGGCTTAGGAAAAAGAAAGGATTCATTTCACCCTGGAGACTGAGGAGAAAGGAAGGAGGCTGGGAAAAGGAAGGACAGGGAAGCAATGGAAAGATAGGCAAGAGAAAGTGAGAGAAAGCATCAGGTCTAGAGGGGAGTATGAATGGAGAAAAAAAATTGCAGCCAGGCATTGTTTTCCTTTGCTTTAAATACCCCATAAGCAGAGCAGTCAGCAGGCAGACAATTACAGCACCAGGCACTTTAGATTGCATTAGGGTGCAGAACAAGCTTTGCTCTCCATGGTTTATGATATCCTCTGAACCCTCTGGAAGGATAAATGATATAACTTGATGTGACTCATACAGGAAAGCAGATAATCAGTGGTGTGCCATAATGCAAGTGAGAAAAAGACAAAATAGTCAAAGAGTGCTTACACTGTGTTACTTTTATCTTCTGATATTGTTTATCATATTGGTATTATCATTATTATTTGCTAATGTTATCATATCACCTAATGACAAAAATTCCAGGCTTGGAGCCAGGATCCTAGACAAAACATCCTAATGTTTATGGCAGTTTCTTCCTTTGCTGGCTATTAAATTGTTTCTGTGAATGAAAATAACGATAACAAGGAGGAGAAATGTATACCGTGCCAGGACCGATTTCCTGCCACACCAGGAGTGGTGCACACAACAGCCTCCTGCAGCTGGAACAATGCTCTGGGATGGAGGGAGCCTGAGTGAGGACCTGAGGCTGAAGTGGCTGGAGCGACCTCTGGAATTGTGCTGTTGGCACTGAGATCACAGATGCCTGATTTAGTCCTCCAGGCTGCAACATCTTCCTGCACACTGAAAAATGAAAATGCAGGCAAATAGGTCTGGCAGGGCTGGGAGGTGTTCAGGCTTAGGTTTCAGTATGGTTTTTCTGTGGGGATAACAGTTTCATGGCAAAGTTAAAACCTTCCCATCTGTATCTGCATTTTACTGCCTTTTCTCTTCCTGTGTTTTTTACTTAATAAGTTATGCTAAAGGTACAGAGCAGACACTTGATGAAAATGGAGTGCCCTGGTTTTTCCAAAAAATTAATAATAATTAAAAAACCCCCTATCATCTGCAGTTTTATGGAGACCTTGATTTATGTGTCATATTTTTCTAAACCCCTTTTCTTAATCCTTTTGTAGGCAGACTTGACATTTCCCAGAATTAGCTAATGTTATACCAGTAAAAATGTCCCTTGAAAAAGAGAGATATAAGGAAATTTTCTACTGAGGGTTGCATTGGATCATATTTTTTCCATTAGATCATGCTTCTGTGGAGTTCCTAGCCTCTCACTGGAAGATCCTGCTGGATCCTGAACAGCAATGAGTGCCCCTTACATTCATTAGTAGCTTATATTGGAAGCAAAGGGCTTCTGAGCTTTTCAGCTGTAATTCAACAACATTATTCTTAGGCAGGAAGGTGAAAATTTATTTACTGAAGGTAAAATATTTGTTCTGGCCAGAATGCCATTTCTGCCACTAGTACTGATGCCTTTTAGATGAAAGTTTGGTAGTAGCCTAGTAAGCTTGTGATTACAAACACAGGTGAATTTAATAAAAATTCAGTCTGGACTCATTACTTTCCGTGTAAATCCAGAGTATTTTACTGGAATTTATTGCCATCTGACTAAACTTTGTTTCCAGGGGCTGCCAGTGTACACAGCGATTGGTGTTATCAGCCCAGGTATATTTAGATTTTCTCATCATCATAGAAAGCAAGGAAAAGTAACCAATCTACTTTGTAAGCAACCAGGTGACATAAACTCGTGTTACTACAGTGACAATTATCTGGTCTAGTAATTATGACCAATGGCAGCAACATCAATAATAATAATTAAAATAATGCAAAGCTGACCTCCTGAAGGAAATGAGAATTTCTGTCCCTTATGTGCAGACAGACTGAATCCAAGAGGTAAAACAGCCTGTGTAGCAATTCCGTTCTGAAGTTTCACTTCCCACTTGAGTGTCCCAGAGTTTCCAGTTTTGATCCCCTAAATGGAGGCATTGGAAGTGGGAGGCAGGACTTGCTGTGGAGGCTCTGAGCATGCTGCACTGACAATGCCAAGCACTCTAGTGCAGATGCCCCGAGCTCAGTGGTGGCTGCCTAGATTTAGCAGCTAAGCCTAAGGGTTTTGCTTTACACTTTTGGACCCGGCCTGTGCTTTTCCATGTCAGGAATTATTTAAACAGCTATTAGGCCTGCAACAAATTGCAGTGGAAAGATCAACAGAGCATGGAGAAGCTCTGTTTACAAGGTACCAGTGACCACTTGCACAACAAACCTGTCAATGATTTATAGAGTGTGCAGACACGGTACCACAGAAAGTCTCACTCGAAACAATTGGTTACTCATTGCTGCACAGTTTCAGTGGTCTCCTCATCTTCCTGGATGTGCTGGACAGCAGGAAGGCCCTGCCCATCTCTTTAGCACCTGGTGATCCTTGGACAACTTTGCTGCCTTCTCTGTAAATGAATGTCAGTGTCCTACTGAAGGACAGGGCTGCCTGCTGAAGTACAATGCCTGTTGTATTTGAATGTTCTCTGGGAAGCAGTTTAGAGAGCATCCATACCACACAATTCCTGCGCTACTCTGTTTGTACCTCAAAGAGTTAGGTCAAGGGGTTTGGATGAAAGCCCAGCTGAGGCTGCACACATCATGGGGCCCAGGGAGAGAAGCATTGAATTTCTTGCTTAAAATTGGCTGTTAAATGCAAATGCATCATCCTTTGTGTTATATAAAATCCAAGCTGAGTGTTCTGTATTTTCTTCAGGCAGCCAACTGTTGAACAGATTCCACTTCATTTCAAGGTCTTTCGATCTGTCTCCTGATGAATTCATTAAACTATATATTCATTACAGGTGATGAAAGGTATATAACCTTTCTGGAAAGAAAGTGGCCTGCTCCATAAATAAGTCTAGTTTTGTAAATTAAAGATGTGTTAGGATGAAATACCTGGATCCAACAGTGCAGAAACATGAGCAAGGCAATGGTAATGGCAGCTTTGGAAGGAGGCTGCTCACAGTGGAGTGGATGAACCTTGTGAAGTGTCCTGATGGTCTGAAACTTCAGGCTTTGCTGGATCAGGAGAGGAAGCACATTCCTTCCCAGATTTACTCTCAGTTGAAGCTTGATCATGGTATTGTTGTTAAATTTGTTGGCAGAGGGAATTGCCCATTCGTGCACTTTCTGTAGCAGTTGCATGCCAATGGAAAATGTTTTTTAGCCATGGCAGTGTTAGAGGATCTCTGTGGTTTTCCTTAATGATTTGACACAGTCCAGTCAAAAATATGTTAGGATACAAATGTAATCTGTGTTTGTGGAAAATCAAACATCCCAACTAAGTCCTGAGCAAACCCTCCTCAGTGCTGAACAAGGTAGGAACCAGGTCAAGTAAAGAGCCAAAATATTGACATCATATGAAATCTGTAGTGTTTTAGACCTATAGTTATTTTACATTGGAGTACCAATATGTGATACAACCAACTTAAATGCTGCCATAATTCTATTTAAGTTGGGACTCTCCCTCCCCAGTTTTTCCCAGTAATTCCATTTTGATCTCATGGAAAAGATTCTGCCCTGGATGAAGCTCTCAGAAGCAGTGCAAAGCTACTGTGGACAAAGGGGCTACAGTCAGTCACTTACCAGACACAATGTACTTTTTTATGGTTTAATGCAGACTCAAAATAAGAGCCACATTTTTAGATTTTAGCATGACAAGTCATGTGCACCCACAAATCACGCTGCTGTCATCAGGGTCTTAAGAAAACCACCTTTTTTGGTGAAAAAGTAGACTAATGCAGTTAAACAAAGCACATTACAGGAGAAGAAAATCTACAGAAGGGAATTTAGTGTACTACCTATTAGTACTTTTTAGGATCCCTCTTCTGTGCTTCAAATATTAGATAGCAAGCTGGAAAAAAGTATAATCTTCCTTCAATAATGTATTTCTTCCTTCAACATAAATATCAGTGTCTTAAAATGCAAGTTTGTCAGTGCAAATTGTGCTGTTATTGTGCTGCAAGCAAATACTTCGTGCTATTGAAAGAGTTTTCCTTAATAAAATGCAGAGGCTAGAATGTTAAATCTTTTGAAGTTGCTCCTAAACATGTAATATTTAGCTTGAGAAGCAATAGTGAGGAAATGAACATGATAAGAGCTCATTCAGTAACAGCCCTAAATTGATTATTTCCTTCCTTATGTAAACTTATCAGTCAGCCCTTTGGGCTCACTTCCGAATACCAGCTCAGCACAAGAGTCTTATCACAAGGAAATGGAATGTAAAAGCCCTGACAATTTTGATAAGGCACGTACTTTGGTTATGATCCTATCTCTCCCCTCCTCCCTTTTAAATAATTCATCTGCACTAAAAGAGGAGATGCCCTCCCTGTAACTTTGGTATAAATAAAAGTTGATGTTGTTATGGTCAGAATTAACCCTGATTGTTTGTCCTGCTATTTTCTCAGAATACTCTCAGGCAAAGAGACTAGAAGATATATTGAAAATTACAAGCAGCTTTGGAAAGGAGTGGCATAGTGGTCTGATAGATGATATCTGAGTTTTTAGAGACTTTTATGAGTTTTGGACGAAATCTAAAGAATCTCAGTAGAGTGGATACTGTAGGAAACTGAAGACTCTCATTTTTTATTTGTCACTTATTTATTTGCCACCTTTACACCACCCACGATGCTGTGGGTCTGACATCTACTTGTGATGGCAGAAGCCAGACTGAATAAAGATCCAACAGCTCACAGTGCAGAAGCCAAACATGCAAACTTTAAAAAACCCCACTACACAAACACCAAACCACACACTCAAACACACATAAGGCAAAAGAAAAATGACAAGCAGGCTCTACCCACCAAACACCACAGACTAAAAACTTCATGGTTTTACCAGCCAAAAACACCAGCAGAACAGCCCCAAATATAAATTTAACTTCATTCATTTGTCCCAGTAAAGTAATAATTTAAAGGGGTACATAACAAGTTTTGTGGTTCATCGCATGCCAGGAGAGCAAAGCCTGATAAAAGCACTCAAATGACAGAACTGTTTTTGTTTGAGATGTGATGACATGCTCCTTAAGCAAATGTTATAGGCAGCAAATCCATGACCCAGTAAAATACACTCCAGACCATCAAAGTAGTTCTATAGCTTGATGAAATCCACTCATCTCCAGCAAGAATGACCTAAAACTCTTCAGAGGAATAAAAAAAAGTGTGGAGGAATTCAGAAAGAATGTTTTTTAAGCAAACAGTGACACACCAAAGTTCAGTGTGACTTTTTCAGTGAAACCAAAAACTAAGCTAAACTTACCTGATTAACTTTTTCCACAGAAACTCAAATCTTGTCGTTTTATGCAAATTAGGGAAAAGCCATGGCTGAGGCTGGACTGACAAATACTTTTGATTGGCTGCTTACCCTAACCTCCTCTCAGGAATACTTATCATCCAAACAACATCTCATCATTGTAAATCAACAGAGGTCTTAATCCTGGCAGTGCTGCAGTGCATGGCAAGGATACCATTGATCTTAATAGGATTAGTATTTCTCCAGAATTTTCATGATGCTTTGCACAAGAAAGTCCTTAGACTATTTCACAAGCTATCCCAAGTGCTTTATATTGAAAAAAATGTTGTAATGGCAAGTCTAATTGGTGAAGCAGTGGCAAAAATAAGACTGGAAAAAAGTCATGGAGCAAATCCAGGATGTTCTTACAGGCACATGAGCACACAGAGGAAAGGAAAGCTTTTTGATGGAAGCTGTGGGATCAGAGTAGATTAATCTATGAGCTTTCTTAACTCTGTGCTTTCTATACCATACCAATACCAACACACGTGCAGCAGACTGTACCTACTAGAGAGAAAATCTTGTTAACATTTCTGGAAAAAAAAATCAGAATTAGCAGAGATAAGGAAAAAACTATACATTTGACCAGTGAATCTAGGTACCAAAGCGAAAAAGTGTGTAACTGCCTTGCCTGTCATTTATTTATTTGAGCCTACAGTAGCAAAGTCCTCAGGGAAAGAAATTACAGTAGCAGATATTATCTTCTTTTACTGCTGTATTTCCTATCTTAGATTAATAGTGTGTAGGATTTTGATTATAATTGATATAATTAATCATGAGTCTGTTTTGTTTTACAAGCAAGTAAAGAGCACTTTGCTGCTCCGTGAAGCCTGGCTTGTTTTATGGAGTTTAAATTAGGGCTTCAAGATATTAGTGAGGTGGACAAATACCACTGCTGAAATCCTCAATCCAACCACCACACTGGTGCTCAGAGCAGAGAGTGGCTTGGATTTTCCAGCCATTCCTGCCCAGCTGAGCCTCCCCAGGCTGGGTTCTGCCCCCCTCACTGAATGGAGTACTACCTTGACAAGGGGTGCATGAAAAATGTTGTGGTCTGCTTAGAGGTGGCAGAATTGGTTGTTTATTTAGGTCAAACAGACTCAAGTACTTGGGGACCTGGGGAGCCTATGTCATGCCCTGGCATGGTATGAAGGAGCTGTGTACAGGAGGAGAGGCACAGATGGAATAACTGCACCCTCTCTGAGCAGGTGTCTGATAACATTTCATGGTGACTTGGAGATAATTATGTGGCCAGAGGCTTTCTGATAAAAATACCTGCAGAGTCCCAATGAAAGCAAGACCCACACAATTTTCAAAAAAACTACATAAGCCCAGACCAAACCAGAAAATTAAAATTATTTTCGTATATTATGCTTCATAGTCATGAGGTTTAGGAAACACGTGTTGGTCACCTATTACCCAGGCCAGTCTTCAGGTTACTTTGCAACAGTTTGGGCTGAATTCAGGCCTCAGGTGTTTTAAAAGACAAAGCAGTACATTTTATCATCTTGAAACTTGGAGGAGCTGCTTAGGGAGCTAGGCTAGTCTGTTTGGGTTAAGTAGAAAGGAATAAAGTCAGTTTGGTTTATTAACTAACAATAAATATGTTTCTTTCTTTGCTAAAAGGGATTCTGGCCTATTTTGCCTGTATGCTTCACATGGCAGCATCAGGCTGTGAAAACAAATCATTATCAAATTCTGGCTCCTTCTTCTCAGTGTTGTTTAAAGCCCAGGGACTGGGAGGAAGGATGATTGTCAGATTAGGTGCAGGTTATCCTGCTTTCCTGAGAACCAGGAAGAAGGTTTGCAGGCAGCCTGAAGGAGTTTAGGCCTTGGCTTTGTTTCCATGGTCATGTAGTACAGGTGAGACAATTGAGATCTGAATCACTGCCTGTATAAATGGTAAAAAAAAAACCTGGAGCAGACCAGATCTGAGTCCATCTCAGGTGGCATAATGTGATCAGCCAAAAGATAAGATCTACAGCGGTATTAAACTGACTTCTGGCATTATAGGGTTTTTCAAATGGTAAAAAAAAAACCTGGAGCAGACCAGATCTGAGTCCATCTCAGGTGGCATAATGTGATCAGCCAAAAGATAAGATCTACAGCGGTATTAAACTGACTTCTGGCATTATAGGGTTTTTCAATGTGTTATTTTTTTTTTTCATGACCCCAGGAGTGACATAACAGAGAACATTGCACACCAAACTGTGAAGCTGCAGTATTTTAAACGTATGTTAAATTCTCCACTGTACAGTAGCTGTACCACGGAGCAGACTCCTTACCACTTTCGATGAGTTAATCTCGTGAATTAACATTACAACACAGCCTGAAGAGGCTCCCTCCCCTCCGATTTCCTTTGCTTTTGTAGTGGATCATTTATTCACAGGACGCTCTTTGTTTCTGGAACCACGTCTTTGTTTTGCCAAACTTCGTCCCACCCCTGTGTCTAGTAGAAACCTGTTCCAAGTTGTGTTCCACAGGCTGGGAACCGGCACAGGCAGTAGAAATAAATACTTTTGCTTGCAAAACAGTCTCTGCAAGCATTTTATCTGCTCCCCGCCCTACAGAGAAAAGATTTTGTTGAAAGCAAGTAGACCTGTATTTATTCTCCTTGGGAAATTCTCCTTAAAAATGCACATTTGAGGAAACGGCCCATACATCTGAGTATGTAAAGAGATTTCTCAGAGGTCTTCTGTCACAATCTGTGACACTTCAGTGCTACTCATTTGTGCCACTACGGGAATACATCAATGTAGGAGCATAGATTGTTCTGCTTTTAATGGTTCCAAAACACCAAGTCAATTCTGTGAGGTACATTTTGCTTAATTACATCTGACATAAGAGTTCAGGTGCTGGATTCCCTGCTAGTAGTGGAAACTCCATCCTCCCCTTCAGAACCAATAATCTTAATAACTGCAGTCTACACTCTGTACATTTATTCTGTGGGATGTTTTTGATTCCTGAAACTTTCATATCCAAAGGTGACTTTGTCCTGATGTAAACATGTTGATATTCCCAAGGTCTGCATTGCCCTGTGCAAATTTCAAGAGGAAAACAACAACAAGAAGACAAGGAATATTGGAAATGCTTGTTATGAAGTTGGAAACAAGTCTCACCAAGGCTCAGATGATTTCTTTGGGGATGAAATGGAAGAAAATGTTTCAAAGGAACTGATTAGGCGTCAGGTGTGAGTCAGGCTCGTAGAGGAATTTGTTCAGTATGAAATCTTTTGCAGAACACAAATTTTCATTGAGGCCAGAGACATGAATAGGTCTAAGATAAAAATATTATTATTTCTAAAAAAATGTGAGTAGCCCCTCTGTCTTATCCTTATGCACCTGTCCTGGTGCCATGTAGATGGTTTCTGAATCATGTCTGTTCTACACAAAATGAACATGCTTTTTAATTGTCTAAGGGCTTGCTGAGGAATTGGTTTGTTAGGATTACTGAAAATGAAGGAAGATCTCAGTAGTCAGTTACTTCTTTGTCTAAAAGAGGTCATTAAATTTGATGATAGAAGCTGTCAATGTTTAAAAATATACAAGTGAATAGGATGTGAGAACAAATGCTGACAAGTGCAGTATACAGCCTGTGCTCTTGACAAGACACAGGGTTGAACTGAACAAATGGCTCATAAAGCTCCTTTAGCAGGAGGACAGTAAAAACCTTCCTCTAAGGTGATTTAGCTTTTTAGTAAGCATTTATATGGAGACAGGGGTCTACCCTGGTGGATGGGTTGCTTGCTTTTGCCAGGCACTGCAGACAGCGCTGCAATTTAACTTTAGTTTATTATGGCACTAAAACTATTAAACTGTGGCTGTCTCTTTTTTTTTCTTTCCCCACATGAAGTGAGGTTTGTCTCTAACCAAAAGGGGACAGCCATTCTTTTCCCATGCTGTCTATTGGTTTTGATGGGCAGCCATCTTATGCCTTTTAAAAAAGCAAGAGCTCACTTTGTGCTAAATGGCTGCAAGGGAAAATACAGAGTTAACTATAGAGGTTGATCAGTAACTCAAAACTACAGTAGTTCCACTTAACATACAAGAAAGTTAAAACAGTTACTCCATTCTCTGTCTTACGAATTAGCATTATCTAGATGATAAAAGTTAGTGATGTCCACTTCTCTGGGGGACAAGAGTCATGGTGGGTGTAGGGAGAGCCCAGGTCAGGAGCCCTCCCATGAGGATTTGAATGATGCCCCAGGTAGCAGAGAGCTATGGTGGCTTGCTCCCAGGAGACAGCCACATCTGTGGGGGAGTGTGGGACTTGGATATGTGGAAATCCCAGATCTCTTGGGGTCAAGTTTCCATTCAGGTGGGTGACCATGCTGGACTGGGATGGGGGCCTGTCTCAGCAAGACGCCTGCATCCCTCTGTCTGATGTCCTGGTCTGCTTGTGTCCAGCTCTGGTGTCACCACTGCTCATGGTAAAGGACTGCTCCTGCCAGCTATGTCCCTTAGCCACCAAGTCCCACCCCCCCATGGCATGGGGCTCCTGAAAAAAGCCTGGCAGGCCCACAGTGCTGGGTTCACTAATTTATTCCAGTTTCATTGCTTATTCTGGAGAGCTGCACAGAAACTCTCATTCCAGCTTGCAAAAGTGTTTTTCAAAGTCACTCTGAGGTCACAGAGTCCTCTGAATCACTGAGGTCACTTACATATAACTAAGTGTCTTCGAGAGTCCTTTGAAAATTGCTGCCAGTGTTTTCTCTGACCGGGTCATTATCTGCTTACTGAGAAACAGGAGGTTTCGTAATACACATTTTCTGTCAAACTGAATGTTTGCAACATGGGAGTCCTCATTGGGGCTGGAAGCTCATCTTTAAATTCATGAGATGGAGTAGGGAAAAAAGATCTAAGGACAATGACAAATCAACACTTTCAAACCCAGATTTCTGATCTGTTTGAAGCTCATGGAAGCTTTGGATCAATTCTTTATTGATTTCATTCAACTGTTTCTTCAGATAGAGTATTTGGATGAAATAATCTTTGCCTTCCCACAGCAATCTTTGTGTTGATTAAGAAGGGATGTGCACTCTGTAATAAACATACCTGCTCTCACATACCTGCTGTGTTGAAAAGAAAAGAAAAACCTATAGGCAGCCATCACAGGCAAGTACCAGTCCTAAATCAAGGCCAGGGGCTGTGGATCTGGTCCAGGGTGACAGAAATCTGGAGCCTAATCCAAAGCAGGAGCCTGTCAGTGCTGCCCTGCACAGACACGTTGATGCCTCAGCAGAGCAGCCCCCTCATTCCCTAGGAAGCCTCAGCAAAAACCTGAACATTTCAGTTTAGTCCAGGAACACCAAGAACTTGCAGAGTAGAACACACATCTGTTCCATATGGACACCAACCATGACCTTTAAGCTATCTTAGAGACTCCTTCTGGATCTGTTTTTGTCACCTTTTGCTCTATGACAAATCCCAATAAACGCATGTAAGCAGATTGTTTTTATTATCCACAAATCCCACAACACTGAGTATGTTGTCCACTATTATCTCTCTCACTCCAAAAAAGGAAAAAAAATATAAACATTGCCATGTACCCAGGTCAGAAACCACAGTTTATGTCATGCCTGTTTTTATTCAGGTTGACTGGTCTACCCTGGCATATTCTGACTTTAAACCCATATCTAGCCTTAACTCCAGAGTGAGGGTCCTGTTAAGATCTGACCTTTAAAACTTCAAGCCCCTGTGGTCCTTCTGAAGACACTTTTCTTGGGCTTTGAGTCATTTCTGCTTGGCTGGACATCATGCAAAATGCTTAAAATTTTATTAACCCACTGATTGCATTTAATACCTGAGGAAAAGAAACCAGCAAAGTAAGAGCAGCAGCCAGCAGGTATATCAGGAAAACATGGCAGACTTGCACAGAATGGCAGCTCTGCTTCTTAAGTGGATGAGACAGACAATTATTTAGTACATTTTGAGAGCACCTGGCACTCAGTCTCTTGGCCATCAGGAGAGCTCAAGGGAAAGTGGTGTTTATCACAGTGCCCTGTTAAGTGGATTTGACTACAACAGAAATAAACAAAACAGCCTCTGGAAAAGTTTCAGGACTTTCAAACTGGTGAGTGCTCTGATGTTGCAGACAGCTCAGGTCATTTATTAGGAGCCAGAGTCAGCACAAATGACAATATGCACTTTTGTGTTTGTTGGTTTCTTCCTTCTAATTTTGTTTGCTTTCTTGTGAAGAAGGGGATTTCCTACAGCTATAACAAATTAATCTTCAATCTGCCCCTCTAACATATCCAACATCTCCTTTCAATTTTTTTTTCAAATTCTTTCCTTTGCTCTGGTCCTCATAGGGAGCCTCTCCTTTTCTGCTCTGCTTTTCTTATGTGACACGAAGGAGACAATTCTGATTTCCTGTGAGTGTGCTAAGCCATTTAAATATTTACAAACCACTGCAATACGTGCTGCCTGCTTTTCAGGAGTGCTATGTTGGTGGATGATCTAAAATGGAAGGATTATATGCTACAGATTCTGGCATGTAATCATTCAACAATCTCACATCTTGCTCACAAATGTTGCAAGATTTGCTTATTGGCTGTTTTCTGAAACCAGATGTTGAATTCCTAAGCCACAGAATGGGCCTCCCCTTGCTTCCAGCCAAATATCACTTCTTCATTTCAAATGAATAATGTCAAATCATTTCTGAGTTCAGCATGTTACCCAATTTTCCAGGCCCAGAAAGTTCAAGAAATTCAAGATGAAAATCCAAGTCTTTGTTTTCAGGTCTGGAAGCTTTGGCTGATATGAGTATCAATACTACAAAAAAGAAAAAAAGTCAGCATTTTCATCTTATCATGGTCGAATATGAAGCAAAAAGTAGTTTTCATTCTTAGCAATTACTATTTTTTTAATGTAAAATTTATTTGAATCTTCAGCTTTATGCTTTGAGATAAAAATTTTGCTTCTATCTGCTTCAGAAGGTCAGGCACAATATATAATTTCTTTAATTATGCCATGAGAATCTCTCTGCTCAAACCTGGTCCAGCTAGATCAGGTTGTTCAGGGCTGGTTCAGTCAAGTTTGGAGCATCTTTTTCAACAGATGGGAAAATAACTTTCAGCTTTCAGCAGTTTTGACAGCAGAGCAAAGCTGGCATGGGAGAGGTGAAAGGGAGGATAGTGTAGGGGAGACCATACCCTGCCAGAACCCTGATATGTGCTGTGGGGACAGAAAGACAGTGTGGAGAGCACAAGGATGGGACTGCAAATGTGGGGAACTACCAGGTGCACCCCTGGGGTCCAGTCTGGCTCCTGATGGGAAAGGATGAATTAATAAATCTGCATTCAAGTGTTAAGATGGGTGTCATACAATAAAATTATCTCAGCGGATATTTAAAGTTTTCTGTGCTTACTCACACACCAGAGAGAAGCAAAATCTCCAAAATCCTGAATTGACTAGGAATTCCACCAGAGTAAGTTTTTATTGAAGAGGTTGAGAAAGTATCACATGTGATATTTCATTCTGGTTTTGATTTCTTTTGTGTTTCCCACCGTATGAATAATTAAATGAAAATAATTTTGAACAGGGAAAGAGAAAAGGAAACCCTTCTTCTCTTCCCTTTATTTGTAGGTAAATATTAACTTAATTTTAACTGAAATATAACAGAAAAATATTTATTACTGCAAAATGGATTTCTGTTAATGGTTCATGTCATTGTTGATGAGTATGTGAGCAATTGTACTTTGGCATCTCCTCTTGAAAGAGAATGGAATATGTTTACTAGAGTGAAATATATTAAATACTCAGTCTTGTAAAGGGCATTCTCCATTATGCCTAAAGCCTCCACAGGCCAGGAAGGTTTCTTACCCCTTTCCCTATATTTATTTAAATCCTCTGATGAGTGGACTGCATTCTCATAGATCCATCTGCAATTTTAGTGGCCTAAACTGCTTTTTCTTCTTTCTTATTAAAATAAGATGATGAAGAAAAGAAATGTGACTGTAAATGCATGGTGCACTAAAAATACAGCATACATACTTTACATACAAATGCTTCAGAACTAGTTATCCCCACTATGAAATACTAGCTTCTACTTTGATAACTCATGAGATTTTGAATGTTGGCACCCAAAGCTTCCCACAGTTTTTCTAAATTGTAGGGGTGTTTTTCCATTAAATCACTGAAGATTAGCAAAGTGGGACACAATGACTTGAATTACATATTGAATTCTTGAATTGCAGCTAAGAAGACTGCTCAGAGTGGTTGTCTGAGGTGTTGCCTGCTTATACATTTAAGCAATAAATCTTTGGAAGATTCTATGAGGGCTCTGCTTCAGCAAAGTCCTTGGTCTTATGCTTGGCTGTAGACAAGGGAACTTACTGCTCATAATGCATGTAATAATACAATTTACTCTTTCCTAGAAACACATTAAATGTTTGCTCCTAAGTCACTTTGAAGCAAAGGCAATTCCAAAACCCAGCAGTTCGTGGCAAGGACACATTGCATTGTTGCAGCAGAATGTTGAAAAAAAAACCCCCAAAAAACCCCAATCCTAGTGGACCTTCTGGTGGTTCATCTGAACCTCTTTCTAACAATTCTTGTCACCTTTTCCCATCCATAAAAAAAGGGACATTGCATTCAAAGCAGAACTTACAAAGCAGGCAAAAGTTACTAAGTCAAATCCACCTTAAGGGATAAAGAGAAACAAAACCAAAAATCCAAGCCTGGGTCAAAATGTTGCTTTTCTGTATCACACACTCATTATGGAGGTAGCTTTTACTTAACCTCTTGGTTCTCACATCACTCATGTTAATGGCCAAGTTTCTGATACCCGTGGCATTTATCAACTGATCATCTGTGACTCCATGAGTCACTGTCTCCAGGCTTGACATAAACCACTCAGACTCTGCGTGAGGGTCACCTGGACTTTGTCACTATTTAACAATTGAAAAGGAGCAGTATTTTCTTAAAGCACAGGCCAGACCCTTCAGTGATGTAAAGGAGAACAAGAGAAGCAAAGTCAATAGAGCACTGATGTTTTCCTAAGGCTCCAAGGCAGTTGAACAAATGCTGAAGCTCTGTTTTCCCTCTGCACTTTCTTTTCCTTGCTCATTTGTTCCTTTATCCCACTTGGGTTAAATCAAATATACCCAGGTACAGGCAGTTCTTGTAAAAATAGCTGTTGGTTTATTGCATCCCAATACCAGGATGCACTGACTGTGTAGTAGATGAAAAATTTGGAGTTGTTCATCTTCTACTCTGACTCTAGTGTAATTCTAGAAATACTGACAAGATTATTTTGTTTTCTGTTTTTAAAGAAAAAGTCTTCTGAACGCAGAGGATGGTTACCTTAGTGCTATTTTGTAGAGTGTAGAAAGGTAATAGAGGCAAAGCCCACCTAGGAAGGAAGCATTATATTTACCCTGCTTTTAAATATAGCGTTGCATTTTGGCCATCAAATGTGATAACTCTGAGTAGAAGATCTGGTTTCTCAGGAGGAGAACATTCAGTTTTGTCCCATGGCTGGTTTTAACCCATGCCTGCATCGGTGAAGAAATTCTGTGGTAAGAGGGAGAAATGAAAAGGCACTCTCTCTTTAAAGAGGCTTTATCTTTCAGTTCCTGTGCAGTTTGAAATCTTTATCAAACCTGAGCCCAGCAGACTGCTGGTAAAGCTGTAGGGCCCAGTTGCACCTTGGGGCCAAGGCCCTGAGTCAGAACCACTGAAAAACTGTGTTGAAATTAGTCCTGCTCTTGGCAGCTGTTGGAGAATGTGTACTTATTAGTCCTGCTCTTGGCAGTTGGAGAATATATACTGATTTTTCCAGGTCAGCTTCAGCTTCTTCCTCTTCCAAGCCTCAGGAAGTAAAAAATACATATTTGATGAACTCCTTGAAAATTCCAGTTCCTGTATGCCTGACCTGATAAATAAAAGATGTTGATGAAGTTCAGAAATTAATAGTAGGGGAACTTTGAGCCAAGTGTCCATATATTTCTTTAGTACATGATGTCTTTAAGATCAGGCTAGGTCAGGACAATCAGACCACTGACTCAATGCAGAGAATTTTTCATTGTCAAAACACTGCCTGAAACTCCTGCTGGGAATTTAGTGCTGCTGCAACTGGGAAGTGCTAGTAAGCCAAAGAACGTGCTTATCCACACATCTCTGCTCCTCTCCTTCAGCCCTGCTCCTAAAGAATGTGTCACAGGATCTATTTCTGGATCAATGGCAGAAGTCACCAAACAATTCTTTCAAATTGTTCTGTTGACCAAATGAAGGCTAAGCTCTCCTCTAAAGACAACAAGGCCAGAGTAATGTTGAATGCTGTAATTAATTCCATGTGTTTTGAGGCATTAGGGTAGAGTGGAAGGACCAGAAGTGTACTAATAAATAAAGGCCATATCCTGGTATTGATCTGTATGTGGAACTCACTGCTGGAATCAATAGGGAGTGCTGAAAAAAATCAATGGCAGGATATGACCCTGAGATAAGCCAGTTTGAAATCATTCTGTCCCTCCACTACAAGAAGACAGGTTACTCTGTGTTATCTAAGCCCTCAAACATCCTCAAGAGGTTTGAGAAATAGGAAAAAGCCGCATGGAAGGGAACTGGCAGGGAAAGATTTACGTGACAAAATCCTTGCGTTTTGTAAGGTTGCGTTTAATTGTTGCTTTGCAATATCAACCCTTTGGGTGAAACATTCAGATGGTTTCTTGTAATTAAGAGTGAGAATATCTCAGGGAAGAGTGAGTGGTTACTTTTCCTCTACTGAATACTAAAACAGCTGGTTTTTGCAACTCATGGAGTTTTGTTTCTTGGCACTATTTTCTTGTGTTAGATAAATGCTGTGTGGCATCTTCTGAAGCACCAGAGCTCAAACAGGGACACTTCAGGCTCACAAATTTGATTTTTTTTCCTTCAGAAACCAAAGTGAAGGGCTGGACATATGGATGCTTGGATATTTGTCTAATACAGCATCAAGATAGAGCTGAAGCTTACACCCAGCCCTGGTTAACTAACTTTATGCTTCTCATGACCTGAATCAAAAAACAGCTTTAAGATGGCTGCATGGATACTCCTCTCACTAATTGTTTTCTATAATGTGAGTATTCCAATTTTGTTTTTTTATTAATTTTATTTTTTGGGAGAGAAGTCCTCAAGCAAATGTTTCTGGGAGCGAGAAGAACTTTTTTTAATGCCTCAAAGTCTTCATGTGTGCTTACTCTGATGAACATTGAGGCAATTTGGTATGAGGAAGCTCCTTGTCAGCTAAAAAAAATACAGAGAAAACGGTAGATTTGAATCTGGGGGGAAAAAGAAAAAAGAACCAAGGGCATTTACCCAAAGAGTTTCTCTCTTTAGAATAACTCTCTTTACTTGCCCTTGCTTGTCTTCTGTCTTTGTTTGTTTGTTTTTTAATTGCATGCATGCATTTAATGCACGTGAAATGATTCCCTTTGCCAGACATGGCATAAAGCTGCACTCAGAGCCTTGTGAACTGCTGGTTCCTAACATTGGAAGATGCCACCCTGCCAAAATCCCCTCTAAATGGCTCCTAGATGCTTTCATGGCATTACCAATCTTTGCCCAGATCCTTGTCTGACTCTTTTCCCTATCTGTAGCTTTGTTCTCACTTAGAATTGCACGTTGGAAAGTTCCTGTTTCTCTTTATCCATGAAGGAGATCTATCTCAGTAATACAAGCTTTTGCATGCTGCCCCATTAGTGTCTCATCTTAATCCATGCCTTGAGGGTCCAAATCCAGAGAGGGTAGAATAATCGAGTCTCCATGTAGATCTTGGACTCTTTTCAAACTGTGCCAAGAGGTGTACCAATCAAAACTGTGCTTTCATGACATTGCAAGCCAAGCCCCTTGCAGAGAATCTGCACGGAAAAAATGAAGGTTTATAATTTAGGTTTCAGAAAAAGAATGATTTCCCCTTCAAAATGATCTGACTTGTGTCATTCACAATTTAGTCAGAACCTGGAATGCTACCTTCAGATTATGGAAGCTGGCAAAATTCGTAACCTGGCAAAAGGGAAAATATTCACATAATTCTCTCGGCAAGAAACCAAATCAAACTATTCTTTTTAATTGCAGGTGAGTAATAGCACTCTTACATTTCATACAAATAACGTCAGCACTCTCCTGCTCTGTGATTGATGGGATATTTTAAGTGGAGTGCTTTAACTCAGCACAGCTGGTCTCTTGTTGGATTCCTCTCCTAGCCTAAGAAATGTTTGGGTTTGGATGTATTGGCATCAACTTTCCCTTCTAAGGCTGAAAAATATTCCTCAAGAGACTAGATGTTGAATTGTCAGCCCTCTGCCTGGTCTGCATCCCTGCTAGTGAAAACCAGGGATTACTGTGAATTTTGTTGGGTTGGCTTCTTTGACCAATTCATTTGGTCTTCAAGGTCTTGTTTGAGCTCTTGGATTGAACTAATGGTCTTTCATGAGTAATGTGTCTGTAGCCTAAGTGCTTCCTTGCAGTGCTTTCAGAAGGAGTTTACCTTTTCCCTGGATCTCTGCCATTTTGTTGCTTCCCATGAGTGTCCAGGGAAAGAAAACTTCTGGGTGTTTAAGAAAGGAGGAGGATTTTAAACCATTTCTATTAAGCTTCCAAAAAAACAGGATGTGCAGCAAAAAGTGGGATCCTCTGAGGATCTTGCCATGCCACCAGCTCTGGAGTTCATTTAAAGTAAGCATATATATCCATCTAGTGTGTTAAATTCCTAGCATTAGACTCACATGGATTTATTCTCAGTCTCTGAGTAAAATCCATACGAGCTTTCAGAACCCTGGAGTACATAATGACAGGAAAATTGTGGCTCTGGTTAAACACCTCCCCAGGGAGGGCCTGGTAAATGTCCAGGGTGGTGATTAGGGAAGGTTAACTTATGATGTGACAAGGAAAGCAGTACAACTTAGATAACACTAATAAATGACAGTGGTGCCAAAAAATGATAGATTATTCTGAGGTGTTCTGTTACAAAAAAAAAAGGAAATCAATAAAACAAGCAGTTTTTAGAAGAATATCCTGAATCTATCTGTGCCCATGTGTAGTTATTTATTATTCTAACATACCAAGTTGGATGTCTATGTGTGGAAAATATATTACAGAAGGAATGATTTAATATGTAAGGAATCATTTGATGTGCCCCATGCAGGATAGGACATTATACAAACTTCCAGTTTTTGTGGTTGTCATAAGTGAGCACCCACAATGCCATTTCTATTGTAGTAATAGAAAGTAGTCATTTACTGAATGACTGAAAACAAACTTGCAAGGGGAGAATAATTTTCTCTTTGCTCTTGCTGGTTTTAGGTTCCATACATTTTAATCCTTAGATTGTGGAGTTAGTAAACTGAATTGTGGGGAATTTTTGCCATAAACAAGGGAAACCCTAAACTTCTAACATTAAAAAGAGCCTTTTTTTCCCCTCCCCAAGGGTTAGCCATTTCCTTCTTGTTGATTTTCTCATGTTAGAATTTCCAGCACAATTTTCTTTCCTTCTGTTATAGCTACATGAATTCCCCTATTTTTGGCAAATACATATTTTAAACTTTATTCATTGTTATGTTGCAAGCTCTCAGTCTTGCACAGACTTTGACATACACTCTCCCTGGTATGCAGTGATCTGAAACACAGATTTCAGAGGGAGAGCTCATAATGAAAAAAATTAAGCAACACTTTACCATTTGGGACCTAAATAGCCCTGTCTTGCTCAGTGGTTGAATAATTGCTCAATATTCCGGACTTCCTGTGATGGACCCAGCCTGTCTATCCAGAGCCAAGGGCTGTGGTGCTCAGATATCTGATCTGTCTCTGGGAAATCCTGGATTGTCTGTGCACTGCTGTCTGGAAATTGTAGGGCTGCTCTCACAACTGGAGCACAGCCCTGCACCCACACGTCCCTGCAGAATCCAGCTGGGAAATTAGTCCAGCTGCTGTTTATTTGGGTGTCACTGTATTACCCTCCACTCTGTGGATGCACTCAAGTGGTGTCTTTTAGGGGATTTGGTGCAGAGAGGTCAGCACAGTGAAAAGCAGAGACTCCTTGCTGATGCTTGGTGATTCTCTGTGTGTCTGTAAAAAGCTCTGTTTCCTCAGGTCTGTTCTTGAAGCCTGAAGCAGATGTTTTATTACACTTTTACTGACTCTAAGGAAAAAAAATCTCTCCACTTCAGCAGCAAGATGAGGCATCCTGACACCAAAATCTTTGTTCCAAACATTACAGTGTGTGTTCTATGGTATGCAAAGAAAAAGCTCAGAATATTATTTAGGGAGATGCTTTTCCCACCTCGCTCATATTGGACAAACACTTGCCTGTTCAGTGCTTCTATAAATCATCCATCTATTATGAAACAATGCAAAAAGTTAAAACCTGAGTGTTTACATCCAAAGCAAGCTGATGCTCAGAGAGGTGTAGCACACATGCCTGGCACCATGGTGTACCAGAGCTCTTGTCTGACTGCATGGTATGTCCCTCACTCCTGTCCAGAAATAAGGAGCTGACTGCAGATATCATTCCAGTGGAGAAGGTCTCCATGGTACATCAACATGGGTATGGCTTCTTTCTTCCTGGCACAGTCTCTTATTGCTACTCCTACTTTTCTTTTTCCTGGCACAATGGTAAGCATTTCAGTGTGTTTACCACCATTTTAAAGGTGTTTTAGGTGGTGCCTGACTGGGCTGTGGGAAAGCAGGACTTTCCATGTGGAAGTTTTTCCAAGACAGCTCTCAAGGCTTCCCTTCCTGCCCAAAATGTGCTGCCATTTCTCCCTTTCTTGAGATGTGTTGCCTGTACAAGGAAGCAGTTCAAAACCAGTTGGCTTCTTGTCTGTGCTCTGGGAGGCTGATGGTGTGAAATACAAGAAGAAAAAGGAGAACGCCATAAAAATTTGTGCTTTTTGCTCAGCTAAAAATGAGTGTGTTTACCACTGAGATAATACAAAACTTGTTTGTTTTTGTCAGCTTCATTTACAAGAGAAATGAGCAGAGTTCCTTTGCATAAAGGTGCACATTTGAAAAGAAAAAGAAAGAACTCTATAAGCTTCTCAGGAAAAAGATACCTCGTCACTTTTGCTGTATGATAAGAGAATCACTAAACACGAGCAAAACACAGAAAAAGAGCGTATCAAATTGCATATGGTTACTCTAATGCCCTTGCTTTCCCTTTAATTCATTTAATAAAGAAGGTGTTTGTAGCATGTAATGCAATTTTTTTTCTGGCAGCAGTCAGAGCTGCAGTCACTCTCTCTGCAGTGAACTGAATCCTATACGTGGTTCAGGCAGTTAAAAATACCAAAATTACTTTCTTCCCTCCTGCTCCTCCAGGCTTTCTTCTTTGCAGATGGCAGAGGACAATATGCTGGGTCTGCAATAACACTGACTCAAAATTCCTTGCTAATTGTAAGATAACTTCCTAAAGATTGCAAGCAAAAGGAAGTCTGAGAACAAAGCAATGTCAAGTATGCACATGTCACAACACAATGTGCTGATTCCAAGCCTTTGGAAACATGCTGAAAGACATGTCTGGGGAAAAAAAAAAAACACAAAACCAACCAAAAAAAACCAGGGAAGTGCTTCCACACAGGCTTTCAGCATGAAAACAACAGCTGAATGTGCCCGTTCCCACCAGGAAAAAATACCCTGAAATAACAAAGGTGCTGGAGAGCTAGAAATGAAATCATCAGATGGCAAGAACACTCTTTTGTCTGTTCTGACATAGACTGCACTCCCAGTGCATTGTAAAGCAAGGGATCAATCTGGAGTAGTGTTTGACCACGAGGTGCCAAGAAGACCGAGAAAAATGGAATGTATAAACAGGTCTCTCTTACAATGAAGGACTAACAGAACAAAACAGGAGGAAAGCAAACAAAGGGCCACACTTTCAGATAATGTATCTGCAGGAATGCAAACTCTGTGCATTCCTGATCACTCCTGTAGGTACTGAAGGCACAAAAGACAGACTCTTGAGGAGAACGGCATACACAGTGTTTCTTTGTGAAACAGAGCCCTCACACATTCCCTTCATAACCACAGGTAAATCTTTGCATCATTGGTGTACTCTAAAGATGTAAGTGCTTTCAATTAGGTCTGTCACTGTTGGCTTGCTCAGTCCAATTTTCTGTCAGCTTAAGAGCTGAGGGTTGAGTAAATTCCAGGGGAAAATTATGGGATCCCAGTGAAAGATGACATGCACATCACAAATGAAACACGGCATGCATCTGACTAGAGATGCTACAAAATATCACCTCCACAGACAGAGGGACATCCTGCCTAAATTCAAATGAAGCAGCGCTCAGGAATGAATAATAATGGGCCTGGGCATTTATCTTTTAAAGCTGACAGAGGGAAATAAAAATTATCCCAAGTTTTTGCAGGCAGAAACAAACACGGGGATGAAAACCAAGTTGCCTAACATGGCATATCAGCTCAGGAATAACGTCTCCATCTCCAGATTCTCAAGTGACATTATAAAACTGTTCCTTTTTGTAAAGTGCTGAGCCCCAAAGAGCACTCAGGACAAGTGCACCTGAGAGGCTTGTTCTGCCTTTGATGCCTCTGGTTGTGCCCCCAGAGATACATGCCACAAACTGACCTCACAGTTTGGTCTTGCTTTCTACAACTTGCAAGAACACCCCAATCTTACTCTGAGCAAGTGATTTAGGTAGATTTTTTAAATGTTAAAATCTAGCATAAATGTTTCTGCCAGAAATAGAAAAAGTGTTTCTGTGATTACAAAGGCTAAATATGAAATAAGTTGAGAAAATATTTCTTTCCCCTGGCTGCAAACTGTAGGATCTGTCTCAAACCTATTTGTCTGCTAAATATTCTTTGTCAGTGCACTTTTGGGGGTTCAGGTTTTTCTTGCTGACTCTAATTGGTACTCCAACTGTATGAAGCCCCATTTAAATTTGGTGTTCAGCTGTCTTTCTTAGACTGCCATGCAATTAATGGATTTCTTCTTCCCGCTTGGGCTAGACTGAGACTATCTGAGTCTCAGTCCCAAAACAGCAAGTTCATGGAAAATGTGGCTTCTTTAGAATCAACACTGTTTTTTTTTTTAATTATTATTTGTGTAAACAAGAGCCTGACCGAACTGAGCTTTCTATTTTATACTCAGAAGAAACACTCTGCTGTAATAAATCACTCTTGTAGATACCCTTTGAGGCTGTAACACAGCTAAATGAGAGAGTGAGATACTTACTGCTGTGCATGGCCACATAAAATTTGGGAGCTGGCAGGAACAGTCAGGCAACAAGGCACATTTTTAGGCAGTGAAGGGAAAGAGAAATACCTTAAAAAGAGCTTTTGGGTTGCAATTTTGTTGTTCCTGACAGAGGTTTTGAAATAAAACAAAGGATGAGTTACTTGTCCTGGGAACAATATTCTAGCAAATTGCTTTTCCAGGACCAAGGGAATAGTGTCTTTCATCATAATTCCTCCTTTCAGACTACTGAATAAATGAATTGAAAGCTAACTTTAGGTTAAAAAAAAAAAAAAATAAGAAGAAAGGAAAAATGAAGGTTAAATCCAAACACTCATACTGTCCAAAAGCACTGAAGAGATTGTAGCAGGTGGTCCCACCACCTGTGCCTGTCTACTTCCATTGCAAGTAATCTCCTTATCCAATGCACAGAGAAGCAGGCACCCAGGAGGGTCCCACAGGAAGAGCAGTGGCTGAAAAACTCAGCGACTAACCAAAGAGATAGGAACCTGCAGTACAGGGGATACATAACTTGGGGAAGCTGAAACAGTGAAAACCACTAGAGAGGGATCCTTGTCCCATTTGCAGCCTGTATATCTACAGCAAAACTGCTGGCTCCAGCCCTTCACGTTTATATCCTGGTGGTAATGGTTGGGAGATGAGAGATCCTGCAATTCCAAGCTAGAAGCTGCCACATCCTAGTGGCTTGCAGAGAAAAAGGCCAATCACACAAGGCTTTTATAATAGTATCTATTTTCTTTATCCTTTCCTCAATTGCTGCAGGAAATGCTTTAATTTAATGGAGTGAGCGGATGCATTGCCTGGATTCCGGGTGGCACACTAACAGCACATGTAATGATCCCCACCCTCGACACTGCAGGAATTGCTGCTCACTGGGCTGCACTTACAATGGCTTTTTATGACTGTCAGGCTTCCACTAGAAGAAAACAAAGTGCTGGCTGAAAAAGCAATCGCAATGAAGACTGCTCCTGTCATGTATCTGAATATTCCCTTTCGCCCGTTCTTTTCTGTGCATGAAATTTCTTAGGTAAATATTGCTGGGAGGGAAAATGTACCTCAAAGGCGCCGGCTGTTGCCCGTGTGTATCCTCACATTCAAGTGGCATCTTTTGAAGTGAAGGCATTCTCCAACTTGAGGACTTCTCTGTCAAGCTGCCTGCAGGGCACGATGCACACTCCAGAGCTGATGGCTCTGCCTTTTCCCAGGTTGTTCCCTGGAAGAGAAAGCTCTTGCACTTTGGGTGGGAGCTGGTGTTTCCTTCTCAACAGGTCTGCTCCCTGTGGTGCAGCACCTCAGTGACACAGCTAAATGGCTTCTCAGGTGGGACTCCTCTTGGTACCACATTGCATCTTCCCCTCTGCACCCAGAAGGGATCCATGGGGCTCCTTGTAGCTTCTACATCTGGGCCCAAAGGCTTCCAGGGCTTCCTTCTTGTGCTGGGAAGTGTGGAATGCTTTGTGATAACCTCTAATGGGATCCAGCCCTCACTGCTTCTCTTCCATGTGTTCCTCATGGACAGGACATTTTCCTGTCCTGTTAGGATCACTTTGGTAACACCCCTGACACGGGATCTGCTGTTCTGGGAAGTCCAGCTGTTACTCCTGGACTTTTCTTAAATTCCTTCTCAATTTTAGCAGCACGAGAGGATATGGGCAAAAGTGAGGCCTGCTGAAACCCATCAGAAGGGTTGAATGGCACCCTGGGTAAGGGTGGCAGACTGCAGCATCCACATTTTCCATGGTGATAGTTCTCCATGAAAATGAACACTGCCGGAGAGCTAATCCCAAAAACATCCAGCACAGCTCCTGCAAGCTTTAGTGGTTTGTCCTGATGTAGCATTGGCTGATATTGTTTTTTCAGAGAAGGGAGCTTCACTTTGCATTTTACACCGTAGTCTCAAAGTGAAGTCTGGTTCCCCTTGATAGCTATTTGGCTCATTGATTTTGAGTGATGCTTTTGAGATCCTTGTGTGGAATGTCCTGAGTTAAAAGAATAACTCTGTAGCTTTCTTTCATGGAACAGTAATGCATCTTTCATTTCTTGCATGATGTTGTCAAGACAACAGTGTCCTAATTGCACCTATATTGTTTGCCACAGTGTTTTGGAGCACACAATGTTTTGGAGCTTTTGTTACAGAAATATTTCCAAACCTGAGCAGCCTTTCTTTTCCCCCAACTATTTAAAAATCTTTAAGGAAATATTTTTTCCTGGCTAGACATTTAAGATCCGGATTCAAGAGGCTTTTCTTTTTCTGTTGTTCATGTGACTCTCAGAATACACAGGTTTTGTGCTAACTTTTAATCCAAAAATGTCATATATATTGAAGAAGGTCTAAGGTTCTAGAAGTTTTAAAGTCAGGAGTGAAAAGTGATGACTCTCTGCAACTATGATGACTCAGAAATATATGACATTTTCTGTTATTTTGTAGGGTGATGACTTTATACCATCATTTACTTAAACAGTGCGGCAAATTTTATAGTAACTTCATTAATCAATTTGGCACTTTTACAGTCTCAGCTTGCATTGCACTTAACATGCTTTTTTAATATTTGATTTCCTTGACTAAATCCATAAAGCAAAGAAAGGAGAGATTAAAATAACAAGAACTGCATTGACTCAAATTCATCTCAAAGTTTATGCTGGATTCTGCTGTATGCTTTTAGTGGGAAAGCAAAAAGTTTGCTCTCCCCTCTTGTGAAAGGGTTGTGTCAGAACAGGACAGGCCCTGAGGGACTTGGCATGAGGAAGTGATGGTAGTGTGATGGCACTTCCTTTAGACCTTCTCCTTCCCAGGAGTGTTCAGTCCTGTTGGTCAGAAGGCTTTTTGGTAGGGAGGTTCCTGTCCATATGAGTCTTCCTTAGGAATTCTGAGCAGGCTTTCAAAACTGGTTAGGAAGAAACAACTTATCTTGCTCTCATTTTAGAGGGCTCTGATAACAAAAGCAAAGCATGTGGTGAGATTCAGATCTAGGCAGCAATAATCTCATTTTGATATAAGGTGAGATTCAGATCTGGGCAGCAATAATCTTTATTTCAGTGTGCTCATTTTGATATTAATCACAACACTGACCGCTAAACAAGGGAAGATGAACCAATTTTATATAAAGTTTCGGCTGACTCCACTCGAAGGCCACAGCTTTTCTTCCCGTTCCAGGAAGAACATCCTTTTATAGATGACTGCTGATATTCTTCTTTCTTCAACTCCGATAAAGAGAAAACTGTTTTGTGGCAACAAAGTCTTGGTAATTTGGCGAGAGTTAATTTGCACTCATGTATAAAAGCTGTGTGAAGCTATCGCCTAACAAATTCTGTGCTAAGGTTGCAAAGCCCAGTATTTAAATGTAAGGAAATGTTGTATTCACAGCTGCCAACAGAACTTTAATTCACATGCTTTTTGTGTTAAGATATAGTCTATAACTGCATAATCACATACTATTTTTTCCACAGGACCTCTGTCTCACTCAGGGCACAGGACCTACAAGAGGGCCAAGTAGAGGTTATGCAGGCACACATAAATCTGCCACTTCCTAATTTAGCTGTCCTTGACTTTGCAACCCACATAATTTTGCTTTCAGAGAGATACATATTATTTTCTTTTCTTAAACCATGATAGAGGCACTTTTCATAAATGGTTTCTTTTGGTGGGAAACTGTCGGATGTCAGCTTCCTAAAGGAGACATAACTAAGAAAGGGATAATTCAGTAAACACAGCCTCTGTGCATTTTTAAACATGCATAGACTAACACTTCATTTGCTCTCAGCTTGGAGTGTCTCATGGTGTTTCAAGTGCTAAAAGATTTACTATGGTTTATGACTTAAATATTTCTAACTCAATTTGTCGTTTAGCACCAAGCCCCCCTGTCCTGCAGCACACTCAAAGGCTAAAGGGCACCTCAGCATTCCCGTGCTTAACTGCCCATGGATTGGAGCAGCTCTCATGACCTTTCTATTGCTCTTGGGATCTTTTTATGAAATTCATAATTAAAATGCAAGGCCTCAGGTCTGCCTGTGATGTAACACTTGAGATTTTCAGCATAAAACCAGATTCTCTCTGTCACAGTAATTTTTATACATTAAATGGTTTTGCTTGAAAAGAATTATACTGTCCCTCAGTATAATTTTGATTCTTCAATCCACCTTGCTACCAGTTTGCTCTTCTGCAGAGCATTGAGTACATTTCCATTAAATTTCCTTTCAAAGTAGATCTTAGTCTTTATGGCTGGATTTTCCCTTTTAAAACATTTGAGTTCTGGCAGGTGTGACCTGGAGTGGCAAGGCATAGCTTTATTTGCCAAGAATAAGCCATTTAGCTGTGTAGCTTTGTTATGGTGCCATCATTAAAATGCTGGGACACTGCTGTAAAAAAATGGACTGAAGCTGCAGTAGAATGAACAGGAAACAGCAACACAGATCAGAGGAATGAAGTGTGATGAGCAGGCTGTTACATCCACTTCTCTGAACCTGGTAAATGGAAAATACCCAACCTTGACTTGCATCGACTTTTTGGACGTGCTTAACAGTTACCAGAAAGAGCCCTTCAGTCCAAGAAGATTGTGTTTAATAGGTGGCCAAACCAGTGGGCTCATAATCTGTAAAAATAATTTGCTACAGTCTACTGGAACAATAATTATTGAGTGACAAACGCATTTTAAGGCCTTTTAGTGGCAGCTCCACAATTGATCCTATAGACACTATTTTGAACCCAGATTTCATGCCTTCAGCAAATGCAGATTTTAAGTGAGGATTCAGCTGTGGAACACTGAAAGCCTTCAATGCAGATACGTGCCTGGGCTGTGGAATAGGTGAACAATCTGAGGCAACACTGAAAGAATCCATAATTCCCTTTCCAATTTCTCCCCATCTGGGTTTACTAGATTACCCAACAAATATGAGTTAATATTGTAGCTTGCAGAGACTTCTCCTCATGTTTGGAGGAACTGTGGATTTCATAACAGTTTTATGAGTTTAGGGTTGCTTTTTGGAAATGTGTTTTTAAACAGAGGATGTGCTTTATCTTTTCTAGAACACATTTTCTTGATTTATCTGGCGTGGCTTCATATTTTTTTTAATAATTTAAGCATTCTGGGTCCAGGGCCCAAATTGTGTTGACCTTAAATATAATCCTGGTGGAGTGAATTTTGAAATAGCAAAGAGAAGTTTAGTTTTGTGTTGAAGACCGGGGTCAGTGAGAAATATTTCAGCTGTTATGTTGTCCTGATTTAGAAGGCAAATGAAAGGCTTCTGTGCATCGCATTGATGTGCTGTGACTGAATGAGTGCAGATGCATCATGATCTGGTCAGAGGCTAAAAAATAAAATTTCCAGTCCACAGGGGCAAAATAGGTAGAACACACAATAGATCTGTGCATCAGGCATCCATACCCAGCCTAGGTGGCATTTGGTATTTCTGCATTGTCCAGACATTAACCAGGCACAAAGCACAGATCTGTGCTTGGGATAGTCTACCTCAGCTTAAGGATTTGGTGTGAAAAACCTGTAGCACAACTGTTTTTTTAATTGAGTGGAGTAGAAAGGGAAGGCAACGTGTTCCTCATCTGAAATTTAATATTTGAAATTATTTCTAGTATTTGAAAAATTAATTGAATAATATTTTGGTAGTATTAGTCACACATTTACATAAATTATTGACAAGGACTCAGCACAAATAACATTCATTTCTCAAGCTGCTCTCTTGCTTGAAATAAAAATTGCGTGTAGGGAAAATGTGGAAATTTTTGAAAGAGATCTAAAAACAATAGGGTCTTGCTGACAAAAAAAAAAAAAAAAAAAAAAGAAAAAAAGGAAAAAAAAGGAATTTGTTCAGTTCCTTTAGAAACACAGTCTCTGCCTTCAGAGCATTCTCAACATTCTATATTTTTTCCAATCACTAGCAAAACAAGGGGAAGGGCTTTCCCAAGGGAAATCTGCTTAAGCCTGCTGCAATATCTGGGAGGAGTATGGGTGCTGGTGGAGAGTGATACAGGGAGGAACTGTGCTGTCAACAACAGGAAGCTGGTGAAAAACGAGCGGTGCCCCTGGGGAGGTGAATGCAGAGCAGATGTCTCTAATTGTGAGTCACACTGTGACAACTGACAAGAGAAATTCTGCACTCTTGACACTTTAAAGATACCAAAAATACCAGAGAGCACATTCCATGGCTTCTTGAAGACTTCCATATCGAGGTAGCTGGGGGGAGAGAGCTCCATCTCCTCCTGTTTCCATCACTAAACAGCCCATAAAATTTGCTGTTGATAAGCTTCCAAGCAGCCAAGCATTCTAATACTTAGATAAGTCACTAATGTTAATAAAACCACTGAAGAAATGAGAAGGAAGAGGTGCAAAGGGGATTCATGTGCAGGGCAGCACCAGTTGCTTTAGATACTGATCCTTTCAATTAAAGGTGGTTCTGGATAAGAAAGGGGAAAGTAACATCCTTGTTTATAAGCACTGTTAGATTTTGAAATATCTCTCTCTCTCTCTTTTTTTTTTTTTTTTCATCTTAAATGACTGCAAACATTTTCTTGATGTATTCCAATTATTGTCCGGATACAGGGTTGCAGATTTATATTGTGCTTCTTTAGTAGAGTTACAAAAAGTCAAGACCAGCAACCATTCATAGCTGGTTGCCAATTTTTTATTTTGGGATGAATGCCTGGCTTGGGTGGGTCTGCAGATGTCAACAGTGCTACTCCAGAAATGTGTTTTAGTTGCTTTATTTTCTCTCTTGATGCAACTGCTTTACTAACAGTAGTTTAATACCACGCTCGGGTAGTCTGTCCCTGAGTTTTGTGCCCACCAAAATAGCCTAAATCAGCTCCTTGGTTTGCAGCTCTGTGACCATTGATATCTGGCTGAGGCATTATTGTTATTTCTCCTCTGGTCTCATGCAAAAAAAAATTCTCCTGGGTATTTAGGGAGGTATGTGTGTGTGAATTTCATAGTGTTGGAAATATTTTTGGGTGTATCTCGTTCTGACTGCATTCAGATATCTGATATTTAGGCAATCTCCACTGTTTTTTCGGGTTGTTGATATTTGTGGAAGCTGCTAACAGTGGAAAAGTGCATCTGGTCACTTGGGAAGGCACAACACTGCACAACTGTTCCTCCTTACAGCTGCTGGGGTGTTGCTCCAGGATGGAGTTTCAAAGTTGGTGTTGGATAAGTGGTCCTGCAGGGAGGCGGTGGGTTTGCTCAGGCAGGTCACACAGGTCAGAACCTCTTGGCTCACTTCAGTGTTTCTGGGTTGGAGTTATCTTTACCACTTTCTTTTATTATTATTTTGTTTTGTGTTATGCCAGTTAAGCCCCTGTGTATCTTGCAGTAGCTGTGGTAGTCGTGTCAGGTCACATTTCATCGTCTGGAAATCTCACTGGTTTTCCCCTCTGCACTGTTGTGTTACACTCCTGGGGTTTCACCAGTGAGCCCATCTTTGGTCCAGTTCTCCTGTGTCACTGATGCAGTTTGAGATGAGAATGACTTAAATTATTGGGCATTTTGGAACAAGACTTTCCCTTTGTAACTGCTGTGCCAGACTGACATCTGACCAGTTTGTTGGCAGATATTTTATTAGAGGTCAGCTCCCATTGCCATTTTAAAGATGCTGTTACTCCGTGAAAAGCCCAGGATTTACACTGACTGGAATTATTCTACTGAAATATTTGTGTCGTCTGACTTGAGAATTTGAAAGCTGTGCAACACCCATGTACACTGGGTTACATTTTCTAAGAAAATGAACCTTTTTCTGTATCCAGCTTACAAATATCTATGCAGATACACACATATGATCCTTCCAACATACAAACCTCTGCCATCCTTCTGTGGTGTCACCACTGCCAGACAAGTCAATGGTAATGCAAAGCCAAGGAGCAGGACTCAGGAAACCTCCACGCTTTCATGTTTGGTGAGAATTTCAGAGTTTGTCTCTTGTGGTGCTATTTTTTCCTGCTGACAGTTGGAAGAGGAGCAAGAGCTGTGTGATACTGTGTTCCCAAATCTTTGGCAGGGATTTGGAGACCACAACTCTTCTCTGCTTCTTAAAGGCTTTCCCTGGGAGCAGTTGTAGGACGTGGCGGAATTCCTTTCTTCTTTGTATCTGCGTTGGCTGAAGCAGGACAGAGGAGCTTGAAAAGGCTCTCCCTCCTCAAGGAACGCTATCTGATTTGTAAGCATTCCTAGAGGTTAAGGCTGGTGACTATCAAGAAAGCAAATACTTCACGCAAGGGTAAGTCCTCTAATTGTGTTTGTGTTGAATAACTGCCAGATCCCCATGTCAGGATGTCTGCAGTCACGGCTCTGATCTCACCATTCCTTCCTCGGCTGTTGCACAATTGTGTTGCATGTTTGTGGTGCGGGAGAAAGTTGGAGAGCTGGGCTATGAAACCATCTCAGGGAAGGAGGCCATGTTTTATTTTAGTTGCTTGGTTTGGATAAAAGCCTGTAGGAGATGGAATAACATAAAGAAACCCCATAATGCGTCCCATTCATGGAAAACAAGCCTGGTTTTCTCTACAGATATGTGAAATATGAGTTTTGATAGCCAGGTTGTAAGAGTCAATAAAAATGTGTTTGCTAGTGTAGTGGAAATCCTCACGTACATATGTGTGAAGTTATTACTTGTTCTACCTGGACTCTCACCTGTGATTGCAAGGTCTTTTGGGACCTTGGCTTGTAAATCCAATAAGGGAACTTTTGAAAAACTGGTCATGAATCTGCTCCTCTGATGGATCACTTCAAGGATCTGTTGTGGCAGGGAAGTGAGAAAAAACAGTGACAAATAGCAGGTTACAAGAGAGGAAAGAAACCCAAAGATATTGCAGTGACCTTAGCAGGGGAAAGGGAAGGGAAGAACATCATAATTCCTTCCAGTCAGAGCAGAAGAGTTTTGGAGACTCTCAGAACAAGCAAGGATTGAAAGCCACTCAGGTTACACAAATATTCAATCCTGAAAGAAGACAGCAGTTACCTTAGCCACAGAAATGTTGATTAAAAGTAATATCCTGATCGGTCTCAGTACCGTAAATCTTTCCTAGATGATAAAGCTGTGCATTACTCCTGTTTGGTTAGGACAAAGCAAATGTCACAGAGGTCTAATTTTAATACAGAAAAATAGTAAGAGGTTGAGTTAATCTATGACCATCATGTCATCTCACATCATAAAATCTGGCGAGCTGGGAGCAGTGCTCCAGGAGGATGTCAGTTCCTCTTCCCAAACCAGGAAAGGGAGAATTATCCGGAGCAATAAAGAGCTTGTACAAATAATACGAGGGAAATCAGAAGTTAATCTGAATACCGACTCACTCAATCTAATCAGTATGAATAGCTCCCTGCCAACTGCTCCGTTACCTGAAACAGGGGTCAACTGATAAACATCAGCCAGTCCTCTCATTAAAAAAAAACACAGCTAACAACCCCCCTTCATCTCTGAATCTCAAATTCCATCGTTCCTGATAAGCACTAACCAGTTCCTCATCTCTCATTTGCAGTTCATATCCTGAGCTACACAGATTTGCTGTTGGAGATAAGGATATGAGAAAGCAAAGCCATATTAATGCACATGTTGCAACCTGTGAGCCTCTCTGGGGCTGCCGTGCCTGGCGCTGGAAATAGGGGTGGTCAGTGAGTCTGCACTGGGATTTGGGATCTGGCCACACTCTGGTTGTTTGGCAACCTCAGCCCAGATGAATGTAGTCAAGGAAAGCAGTGTGAGCCACCTGGATGGGGAAACAGGTGACTGGCAAAAGAGGGAGCGAGCAAGGAAGAATGGGAGCAAGAAGGACTGCTGTATATCTGGGAGCTGAAAGGAGAAAGAAGGACAGGGACCTGTAATCCCAAATTTATAAAAGATGTCACCCAGCTGCCATCACACCATGTAAACTACTTTTGCTTTCTTGTCCCATGCTCACCACTGTTAGATATTTGTCAAAGCTATAGGCAAACCAAAATTTTCTGCCTTTGCCTTTCAGCATGGGTGAGTGTTCAGTGTCCTAAAAAACAGGTGGCTCCAATCAATGTTGGCGTTCAGATGGCAGCCAGTGAAAGGTGGTTCCTGAATAAGCTGTCTGGGGTTTGAGTCAAACATTCCTCTTCAGCCATTTATCCAGTGTTTTTCTAAATTTTTGGAAAGGTACAGAACTTGTCTTTTTTTTGCTTTTCTTGGTAGCTGAGAGAAATAAGGGTTGAGTCAGCTGCACCACAATGCAGAATTCTTCTTTACAACAGGTTAGAGGCTTCCAGAGAAAATCACTCTTTTCCATTCCACAGACTTTGGTTCTTCATGTGTTTTAGATTTGCAGATAAACTCATCAAAACTAATCAAAAGCAAAACAGAACACAACCAATATAAAATCCCCCAACAGACTTTTTAAAGGTCACTGACTCAACTATATTTAGTTTTAATATTTTTTTAATTTCAGAGTGTGGGAAATAAGCAGGAGTTATTTCCACCAGCAAACCAAAGGGTTTTCTTAGCCTGTTTTTTTTGATTTCAGATTTAGCTGAAGTCAAATATTATGACCTGTAATAATCTGAGAACAATATGTCTTGTTTACACTCAAATTGCTATTCACTGTCACTTTACCTGTTAAGGGTAAAATCAAGCCTGTTTCAGTGAGCCACAGGTAAATTAAATTTAAGTCAGTTCTATGATTAAGGTCTTGGAGAGGAGCTGCCTGTAGGAGCTTATATATGCTTATATTTATGGAAAGTCTACCCTCAAATCAGAAATAAGTCAAAATTATTTCAGTGATATGTTTTGCTTTTGAAAAATTTCACTTTTGTCAAAGTGAGTAATATAGAGAAACCTATAAAATGGATTAATTTAGATCATTATTTGTGGAAAATAGATGTACTCTCACATTATGTTTCTCTGTGATTTATCACCCGTCTGTCTTCCCAAGCACATGCTCTCCCTTCCACTATTTACTTTTAATTTCAGAGGGGGGAAAATAATGGGATGAGGGCTTTTGGATTATTATTTCACTTGAAATGCGTAGACAGTAATGAAATAAAATATCCTACGCATCCTTTAAAAGCCAGACACTTATTATTGAAAGGGAAGAGATTCCCCTCTCCCCCCTGGCCCTGTTCCACCCCAAAAAAAGAGGAGAAAGAGAAAGAGAACAGGTGCAGTTAATGGGCCAGACTAAAGTATCATGGGAGATTTTCCAAAAGCCATGGATGAATTTAGCTGCACCACTTCCGAGGAAAATAAATGAGTGTTGTTTACTTGGGTTTTCTGCAGTTTGAAATTATCCTCTCCAATGTAGGCTTTGGGGGAAAGTCCATTTGAAGTAATTGTAGACATTTGGAATTGGCATGTCAGCACCGCCTCATATGACAGGGACGAATGCCACTCATTCATACGCGGATTTTCCATAGACAGCCAGAACACCAGAGAATATTGCCAAGCATTGCCAGTGAAAAGCAGGAATAGCCTTGCCTTAAGATTCCACTCTTTATTTTGTTACTTTTTCAAAATTGTTTCTGAGTGGGGACCAAGGTCTGGGTATTCATCTCAGGCAGGCAACTTTATATCTTCTTTTCCTTTGGTTTTAGCAGAACCTTTCCTCCTACCCACACTCCTTGTTGCGTTTGTTTATCTAAAATTGTCCTGGAAAATTATGAGTTTATGAAAATGCAACATGTGTCTTGATTCTATGAAATTAATAAATTATTAATTAAGAAGCCTTTCAATCCCACATATCCCTACTCCAAATATATACATGCACTGAGACACATATGTTGAATCTATTAAAAAACAACTTTCAGGAACTTTGGAATTATGCAAAACTTTGACAAAATGGTACATTTAATACACCATCTGCTTTATTAATGGGTAACTCTGGGCATATTGTGCTGATCCAAACACATACCCAAATAATTTAAATGGATTTTATCCGTGATCTTATTTTAAAGCTTAGTTCCTTGTGAGGTCTACCATTTTGTAAAGTCACTGTGCAAACACAGTGAAAACTGTTTATTGAAGTGCTAATGGCTTATCCTAATTTCCAAAAGGGAACTTTTTTCCTTCATGCATTCTAACTATAGTTGATCATCATCTTGTTTTATATTCAATATTTTAAAATTGTTTTGGCAAAGTGGCTGAGTAATCAAAAATGCGATTTACCTTTCTTGGATTGTTTTTTTCTTATTTTTATTTTTCACGAAATACCTTTCATGTTTTCCTCCTTACATTGACACACTGCAGGTAAATTCAAAGCAAGAACCACGTTATTTCTTTAGTTCCAATGACTCACTTCAGTTAGGAACAAACTCTGTTGTGTTAGTTGTTCCTTCTAAGATGATATCATACACTGCATTCCAACATAACAGTAGCTTTTAATTCAAAATCATAGAAAAAAAAGAACAATTGAAAATAATCCATAGGTAATGGAGCAAGCTACTGTAGAATCATTCTCAGGTTTGGATTCATCTGTCTGTTTTTCTACAGATTGGGGGATTCATTTTTTTTGTATTTTTTTTTTTTTTAAGACAGATTTTAATGCTCGAACAAATCCCTTTTTCTTCCCTTCGGTAATGTGGTTAACTGTCTGGAATGTGAGCCACTGGAAATTCTTCCCCACAGAAGAATCTCCATTAAGCTTTCAAACAGAGTTACTTCATCCCCACAGCTGCATGGATAGAAGGCTTTCTAGTGCCTAAATACTTACTGTATATGTCATCCTTAAATTTATTTTTTTTTTCCCAGCCAGGGCTTTGGGAGCAGGTGCTAGCCTTTTGCTTCCTTTCTGCTTCCTCTGTGGGGAACAGGCTGGAAAGAGCCAACTAATTAGAAAATTCTACAGGGAAATTAATTCTGCAAACAGCTGAGGAATGGCATTTCAGTATAATGCTCACTTTGTCTGTCAGCAGAGTGCTGGTTGGCTTCACAAGTGGCAGCTCTCCCAGACGTTAAACATGTTGTGATGAGACCAGAACTGCATCATATGTTGCCCGTTTACTAAAAGTTGTGGTGCTCTGGAAGAGAAAATACATTAAAACAAATCTCTGGGGCATGCTGTGTTGTGTCACAAGGCAGCACCATGGTTTTTTTTACATATTCTTGAAGTGTAGCAGTGAACCAAATCGTTTTTAGGAAGCTTAGTTCCGAATGTTGCCTTTGCTTTCCTGTAGGGCTGGGGGTATGGAGAAGGAGGGTGCGAGGAGCCAGCCTAAACCACTCTGTGTGAAGGCCTGGGTTGTCAAAGCATGCTGTACACTTTGAAAAATATGTGCTTCTCTGTGACATGTCTGAGCAAACCCCTCACTTACCCAGTTAGCTGCTCCTGTGCACGTGAGGAGAGTCGGATCAGCATCCGCAGGCTTCCCTCTTCGGAGGCACTGCACAGAAAAATGCAGGCACAGGGCCCTTGGAAGGAGCCTGTTCTGAGATGTTCATGGAACCCACACTTAGTGAAGATGATGACAGACCACTCACGTCTCAGAGATCTCACCAGTACCTGCTTTGCTCACCTGAGTATTTCTTACTTGTGGACTAAACCACTGCCACTTGCATTGCCTTATGTGATGTGCCTGGTTCTCAGCTGGCTTCTTGTGACAGACCTCTGTGACCCTCAAGCCCTGTGCTCCTCCCAGCCACATTCCTCATCTGTTCCTTCCACAGCCCCCAAATTTCCCTCCAGTTAACCCTCAGGAGCAGAATTCTCATGCACATTGCTCCCAGACTGAGGTGGCATCCCTTACTTCAGAACTTCCAGGAGGTGGCCCTTGGCTTAGTTTTAGCATTCAGCTATACACAAGTGGCCCTCACACTCCAGATGTCTGGGAACTTGCCCTGGATTTAACATTGGAAGAGCTTGTGAGCTCCCACTGAGTAGTACAGAACTGCTTTCTTATCTTTTTGGTCTCAAGATGATGTTGAATCTTGGAGTGCTCTGAACACCTCTTTGTGGTGTTTCAATTTTTAGGAGTCTTACTCTGCCTCTGTGGTTCTTGTATTCTTGAGCTCTCTTTTATACTCTATCTCTGTCATAAATATCTAAATGCTTTTCCTTCCTCCGTCTCCTAAGAACTAATTTGTCTTATCTAGGAATAAACAAAATTAAGACATTCATGCAATTCCCTTGGAGATATGATGTTTTTCTCTGGCTGAAGACTTTCCGAAGCATTTTTCTTTGTCTTATACTTGATTTACTGTAGCAAGACTCAGGGTTTTTTTCTTTCTTTTCTAAAAATTTCCATTGTCCTGTACTTCACAAATGCAGTATAATAATCATTCTATATTCTGTCTCTATCAAAAATCTCATCACTCCTTATTTTCTTATCAGTCTGTTCTCTCCAGCAAAATTACACTGCTTGATATGTTGCACAGTGTTGGGTTCAAGGACTGTTTTTAATGGCAAAACATCCATATCCTATTACCAGTCCAGTGTTAACATGTGGATGTTGTTTGAGAAGTATTTGGTTATAAACTTCATTTAAATAGAATCTTGAAATTTTGGCCATGCTCATGTTGATGTGTGATCACTTTCCAGCATGAGGCACTAACTAAACGGCTTTGACTTTGAAAGAGTCATTTGCACAGATGAAGATCATGCTTGCAGAAGGAAATAATAGCGTTCCATCTTTGTCTTTAACAAAAATCAAGCCAGTTTCTGTGTTTTCTAAATTTACTTCACCTGTTAGCAATTACAATTTCCCTAATGAGATTTAATTGCTTAAGAAATCATTGAAATTAAATCCCAGCTAAATATTGACATCTTTCCCTTATCTAATTCATAATTTGAAAACATTCTTTGCATGTTTCAATTGCTTTTTATAGATGCATACATTAACAAATTTGAAGGACTAAAAAGCATCTTATCTCCAAAAGAGAGGTGCATGGACTTTTGGATGTGAGCAAGTGGAATTCAAAGTCTCTTTGCTCTAGGGGGGTCCTAATGTCACACATACAAGATTTATTCTGCAGCCACATTTTCGGAATTAATTGACTTTTTAATTTTGAGGTCCTAAATGCATCACTGCCTGGCAGTTTGCCAAAGTGCACTGTGATATAATGATGCCAGCATTGTGGAAGTTTGTCAAGTGGTCTGTGCTTAACATGCAGACCTGTTCGCACTTAAAACTAAAACCAACTGAAATTATTAAATATTATTATCACATATTCTTCCCAGAATTACATTTTTTATTAGGGTGTGCTTAATAATTGGCAGCTAAAATTTCTAAAGTGATTGCCAAATAGGAAATAAAAGGGAAAATGGGAAATAAAATGTGCTATTTATTGCAGGTCAAGATAGATTGCCTTTATATTCTACCTAGATAAAAGTTCTGAGTGATTTAATTCTCTGTTTATTGTCATCCAGATGTTCAAAATACTGACCCAGCTGGTGTGGAAATTTCATTTTTTCCAACTTATGATAATGAATTGAATCATAAAAAAAAGTCATAAAACATCTCCATATTGCATCCATGGACATTCACTAGGATGATTTGCACTAAATGGATTTTTACATGGAATGGATTTCTTTTCCAGAGTTCAACGAGAGTCAAGACTACATCCGTACGTGTTTAGGAGCCAAAAATTGTAAGTAAAGGAGAAAACACATCTGTGTGTGGAAGTTCTTGAATAATTGCACTGTTTGTTTAGTGATATAGCTGATGTTATGAGTGCTCCTGGAGAGTACAGCAGAGCTGGAGCAGGATGGATAAGGATGTTTTCCTTCAGGGTAACGTGAAATGCTTTGTTTTGTCCATGTGTGTTCAAGAGGACTGCATTTCCATTTTGGCTTCAATAGATCTCCCTTTTTAAAATTTGAAATTCTCTTTTGACAAAGTAATGCTGGTTTATGGAATGAAAACTTTTATTTATTTACTTATTTCCACTTCAAAGCAAAGTAGTTTGCTCACCCGTTTTGGGAACAAAGCTACTCACTGAAGATGATTGGAGTTTGCAGAGGGTTTTAGTAAGTCCAAGAGTTCATTTTTCAGTCAATTTTGTATTCATCAAGAAATTTCATTCATCTCTAGCTATAATGTTTTGGTTTGCAAGTTTTGGGGTTTTTTTTAATATGTGTTTACCACCCATATTGCAAGAGTTAATAAATAAACCCAAATTGATTTATGACTTGTTTTGCTTGGACAAGTTTATGAATAGAAATGTTGTATAGGATTTAATTAAATTCTTTCTTTCCTCCAAGGTTGCCACTATCCAAAACAAATTGAGAATTTTGTTCAGAAATTGTGCTCACACTTTGTAGTATTATGGGTACTCTTCAGAAAAACTGACATCTGGGGTAGATATTCATAAGAATGGTTTCCAAAATTCAGAATGGAAACTTTTAAACTTTCATGCTGTCCTTAAGTTTTAATATATGCCTGGCTTAATACTGCATTTCAGTATTTACATGAATTTTGTATTTTGCATAACAGATGCACCTCAGCAAGCTGAAAACCTTTTCTTGATATATTTTGGCTGCAGCTGCAGGTAACGTCCCTTGTTGGATTTCTAGATTGTTCACCGAGGTCAACATTCATCAAGCATTTTGTCTACTGCACCTTAAAGTCTTCCCTCCATCTGCTCTGGAAATGCAAGTGTTATTCTTTTCTCTGAAATCCTACAAATTTGTTATTTGTAGGCATGACATGGAGAGGAAGGAGGGATTAAGGAGACAGTGGGAATGAGTCAATATTTTACTGTAGTGACACTCTGGTGTTACTCCAGCCAGCCAGTTTTACCCCTGACCTGCTGACTGCAGTGCTAGCCATAGCAGACTCTCAGAAATGAAAGGCTACATCTTTTTTTGCTGCTGATTAATGTGAAAGCACAGATGAGAAAATAGGTAGATATTTACTGCAACTTGATTCTCTGACCAAAGAATCTGACAGTTTAAAGCTGTGCCACCTCTCCCAAAGGCCAGGTGTGTGTGGGGTGGACCTCTGTCCATCTTATTTATCAACAATATCCAGAAATACAAGAACCTTACTGTGCTGTTATTTAAACCTAAATCTTTAAATAACATCCAAGGATGTTATTTAAATACCTCTATTTCGTGGCCAGAAAACCACTCTGTTAAACTCATCTGAGGGCCTGCTGCCTCCATAAGAGGACTGTGTTGGCCTGGCTAAGGGTGCCAGGTGATGTCCCTCATGGATGAAAGAAAAAAAGTCATGGCATATGAATAAAAAAATCAGAGATTTCCAGAAAAGACCTTGATTTTTTTTTGTCATCAGCCAATATATAATTTTCTTACACACAGATACGTTTGGCCAGTACTGGCTGCTTCTGGAATCCCACCCTTAACACCAGCCTTCTCAAGTGCAAACCTGATTGCCTTCTTTCCAATGTTGAAAAAAAACCCCTGAAATCTCTGCCCCTTAGCCCCAGAGCAGAAGAAAAGAGGTTAGTTTGTGCCTTTTTTGTTTGATAGTTTGGGATTTTTTTTGGTAGGCCATCTAGAAAAAAATCTCAAGCAGAAATTAGATGAACATAAAATTATTTTTGACATATTTGGCAAATAGTGGTGTTTTTAAGAAGTCTGCTCATGAACCCTGTTGTGTAAGCAGCCACTTGCTCAGTTTGAGTAAGAGGATTTCTTGCCAGAAAGCAGAAAGAAAAGATCACCAGTTGGGGATTCATCCTTTCCACTCATATTTTCTTTGCCTGTGATTCCCAAAGTATTTGGTGGAAATGGCAATGTTGTTTTACTTTTACAACTAAAGCACAGGAGATTAAAGTGAAGATATGAAAACACCAATGCTTAAAAAGTTACATTCCTAGAAAAGAGAGACATAGAGGAGCTGACAGAGAAAGCTGATGCTCAGGAGTACACTAAGAACCTTCAGAGGGTTGGAATTTATGGAAAACAAAGCACTTTTTTAGGAATCTAAATTACACACTAAGCAACAGCCCCAAACTTTTATTACATTCTAGGAAAAGAGCAGGAAAAAGAACATAAAAATACTCAGAGTTATCTATAATAAATATTAGACTGGATATTATATCCTGTCTTTAATGTTGCGGAAAAAACCCCGAATAGTCTGAATTACTATCATTTTTTAAAAAGTAGAAACACAATCTGGGAAGAAGCTTTTATGCTGGGCTGCTTTTTTTAGCTGGGTTGTTTCTGAGGAATTAAAAAGAGCTGAAAATCTCATATTTTGCATTGCATAATCAATGGTTCAATGACTGACCAAATACCCATCATTCTGTTCCATTCATAAGATTATACCATACGCGGTCAGGTGGCTTTTGTCCAGAAGCTGACATGTCCTTTCATTGCTAAAAACCTTGGTTTGGAATGGAATGGAGCCAAGTACAGGAAGGAAATGATTATGGAAACTGTAAGAATTTGAGACCTCAGCTATCTTCAGGCACAACAAAACATTTCCTCCTGTTATCGGCAGGTATGTAATTACTGATCAGACAAAAATGCCAAGAAATATTTCAAGAAGGTATTTGGCTTCTGGAAGTTAATTCTGCCATCAGAGTGCTTGTCAGACATATGTAGAGCATCACACTGGCATATTTTTTCTTATATGAAGAGAAGTCAAATATTTAGAGCTTGGGCTTTTACTGCCTGTTTCAAGGGACCCTACTGAAGGTCTTTGCACCCTCAAAAGATATTTTATTAAAGGAAAGATAAGCTCCAATGAACACTGTTAAACTATTTTTTTTTTCATTTAAATGGATAAGACTGTGATGGATACGTTATCTGAGTCTAGGAATGTTAAGATCAGCTCAGGTTCCAGAAAAATTCAAGCTATTCACAAGTTAAAATAATTTTCAAGTGCATCATGTGAAAGGCAATTAGAAGTACAGATCTGATGCTGATGCACAGAATTTTCCAAGTTATTTGGAGAAATTTAAGTGTGGCACTGATTGTGTTTAACCTTTGCACAATAAGTGTTTCTTCAGCTGGAAATTTTGAAGTCAAACATAAAACATTTGCATATCTAAAACATATTCTAGACTTTAAGCCACTTCAAATATAGCCATTTTCAAATAAAATTTTGAATTTTGTCCTGTATAACAAGTAATTTCTGTTCTCTTAAAATAATATATTGTACACAGGAATATCAAAATAACAACAATATTCTTTTGCTAGAGTGACAGAACAAGCACACATAAGTAAAAAATGTAGAATATTTACTGCACAGAAAGAAGAAAATGTGTTGGGCATGGTTAATAGTTATTTAACTATGTTTTCAGTGGAAACAACCTCTTTCCTGAATAGAGCTGGTTGTTTTTTGTACCTGCAACCCCATAACTTAAAATGACCTTAAAGAATGTTGAGTGAAAGCCAATTTTAATTACCTACAATTTGATCATTTAATATTTGAGGAGATCAGCTCTATATGGAAGTAGTGCAGGGCTAAATCTGCAGAGAGTACATTTTTGGCTAGCACCATCCCTCACTTAAAGGCATCCTGCCAGCTAGCAGGGATTTTTGCTCCAAGATTAGGCACATCTCTTCCTGAATGAATGGAGGGGAAGAGCTAAGTCAGCTCAGAGTAATGTCGCTGGAGAGCAGCAGGCTGAACTCTTCCAGGGAAAACCAGCAAGATGTCATCTGTATCCTTGAGAGTGAGACATTTAACTCTATTTAGGTTTCTCTGCTGTGAATTAAAGATCTCTAAACTGGCTAAAGGAAATCTCAGGCCAATAGTCAAAGCATTCACCTGAGTGTGGACCTGAGAAATGTTGGTGCCTGGGAAAGTGCCAGGATTTCTGTAGCAATCCAGTAAATCAAACACAGTCACATATATATGGAGACACAATATCCAGCCAGAGACCTATAAATATATTTCTTCATGTATATCATGAAGTAAACTATCTCAGTAGATGGGGCAAAACAACAGCAAATACTTCTGCTGTTTCAGGACTTATTTTTATAAGTAAATCTTCAGTTTATCCCCTATAAAATTTTAAGACAATTATCAAGTAACCATGACTTTTCAGCCCTACTGACAAAGCCTGGAAGTCACTGGGTAGGCCATGCAGGTCTGCATTTCCCTGAGGGCACAGACTGCTCAGTAAATCTGCTTGGTCTTCTCATATCTGCAATGAACTTAAAAAGTCAAAACAAAACAAGAAACCCAACCCCTAAAAACAAGCAGCGCTCCTGCTCAGACAATGCTTGAGGGAGTTATTCCAACTTGTTCTTTTGCCCATTTACCTTCTAGGGGAGGAAATATTTATGGAGGAAACAAACTGAAAAAGATCACAAAGATCCTGGGACACAGATTTCCTGGTGTTATTCTACAGAGGAAGAGGGAAAAATTCTTTACTCAAATTCCTTTCTCCATGTAAACAGGGGAAAAAAATATTGTCTTTTGTCAACATTTTGTTCTGCTCATTTGTCATTATCTTCCAAACTATTCTATGAAGATACAATTTTTTAATCACAACTGGTGTGTTCAATAACAAAAATGATCCTTTGGGTATGTATTTGTAACATGCTGAAATGTATTGTTTGCTAAGTGGCCTTATCCATAATTCAGAGAGTATTTGTGTGCTTTGGAAGATCATTTGGCAAAGTCTGTGAAAGGAAGTAATTTAGTTATTTGGCTGCATTAAGGATGAAATTAATTTAAGATGAATTAGAACTTCTAGAGCAGTGATATGAAAAGAACCCAACAGCCAAAGTTCTTGGCACTGGAAGAGGTAACTAGCCAGTACTGGAAGAGCCTTGATGAACCTGCAGTTGCATATCCATTAGTATATCTAGAGGGGCAATTTGAGAAGTTGTTCACCCTGGTGAATGCCTGTAGCCTGTTTCAGTGACAAAATAGATTAATTTAAATTACTGCTTTAAATTATTCAGGGGTAGACTTTGTTTCAGTTTGAGTCCCTCTCTCCTCCCTCTTGTTGCTCCACAGCCATAAAAATGTAGAGATGTTGCAACCCACATACCCAAGTGAAGGTAACGCTCCATCTGAGAGTGCCTTGGGTTCCAGAAGGTTCAGGTTCACAGCATGAACTTAGAGACTGGCTATTGAGAACACACTGGCTGGTAAGTCTTTTCTAAGTGAAGATACAGTTCACAAGCATTTGTTTCAAGTCATTTTCGGAGTAGTGATGAATCTGTGCAATTTTTTTTTTTCACTTCAACAGGACATTGGACATTGCTAAGATGTTTAATGTATGTAATGTGATCCTCTATGATAAAAAATGGTGCATTAGTGAGCTGAGTGACAAAAAGAGCGTATCTAAAAAAGATCCTTAAGGATAGGCCAAGATCGTTTGCATTTATTTTAATGATATCCAAATGGTGATCTAACTAAAGATGTTAATAATTACAATGAGCAATAAAACTCTAGAAAGAGTTAAATTTACTGGCAGGCTTCATTCTGCTGCAGTGTTCTGTTTGACATAGTTCCATAGCCTATTCTCTTCAATAAATGTCAATTACTTTGTTTTATTTTTTAAAATTTCTTCAATGTCTTAGCTATGAAGAGAGACAGAGCATGGAAATTGCCAGGGATGTGTCACATTTTGCATTCACATGCTCATGGTATTCCTTAGGGTGACTGAAAGGTCAGAGAAGATGCTGCAGGAAGACTTTCATGTCATCACAATAAATATGGAAGTTATTCCAGAGGGTGGGACTGCTCTTCTGTTTATCTGGTACTAGGGCCACTTTTGTGGGCATGTGATTTGTAAGTGTAATAAAATGATGGAATCATAATAGCCTTATCCATCTCCTACCAAGAAATAAGCAGCACTAATAAACTTAATCCTCAGTGCAGTCCTAACTGTATTTCCAAGGGCTGCTTCAGAAAATATAAACACATTAAAGAATAGCCAGAAACCCAATCTGCTCAGCAATCACAGATTGCTCCGTTGTGTGTTGAAGACATAGCAACCCAAATTACCCTTGAAATGACTCTATTTATTTCAAGTCATATCCTTTTCCAAGCTGTATTTTTAGACAACTTCATACTGGTAGTACAAGAGCTTGTTCCAGACAAGGACTTAACTCGGGTTTATGTTAACATGTAATTTGTAAAAGTTTGTAATAAACATCCTTCCCTGAGACTGGCAGAAACTTTAGGAAGGAAAACACCACCACTAACTTTGGCTACTTGCTTTGATTCAGACCTCATTGTGTGATGTTTGTTATGAGAGCTCCAAAACTGCACAGAAGTGATGAATTGTCGTGCCACTAAGACCAGAATTTCCAAAGCAGCCTCGTCTTTTTGGATTTTGACTTCCAATATAAATAGTCACCAGAGGCCTGGTGTTGGGTTGGGGAGTGTGCTTGCAGGCTTTCATTCAGATAGCAAGAAATATGCAATGCATGATTCAAGACCTTGAGCCTCAGCTGGCATCCTGCAATGCACTCACTGGAGCTGATGAAATTTTAGGGTGTACAGAAGTTCCAGCTGAAGTTTTACAAATAAACACTTAGTGAATATTTATGTAAATATGGTAAACAGAAAAGGAAAGTGCCAGTATGCACATGCTGCTGGTCAATCTGAAACTGCTGCTCTTCCCAGGCCAGTTTTTATGTCCTTCAGAATAACAGGACCATCATTATTTTTTCAGTTCTCGGAGAGTTTTCCCTCTGTTAGTCACACAGGGTAAAAGCAGGTCTATAATCTCAGGGCAGCTGCATTCACAAGAACTAGTCTTGTTTGCAAAGATGGAAGGAAACCAACCAGGAACCTATTTCTCTGCAGAGGCATTCAGTTTTTCCATGGTCACTCCTTTCTCCACACTGACCAGCTTCCCTGCACTGGGTAAAGTTTTGCACTCCTTCAAAATACCAGTTTATCATTGATACAGTTCAGGATGCATCAATGACTTTGAAAGGGTGTTCTAGAAACTGCTATAATATTGCACTCTGTGTCAGTTCTGTTTTATTATTTTAATCATGTAGTTGCTCTGGTCAAAATTGCTTGTGATGTTGTTTGAGCAAGCTCATAATGGGAAAATTCATTTCTCTGAAGTGTCTGCACTTTAAACAATTTAAAGCTATTCTTCCTGTTCTACCAAAAGAAAATTTAATCTATTACTTATCTGTCCAGGCAGCTACTGTTCAAAGGTGTTGCACTATCTTGAATTAAGAGGGAAAAAAAGTTGTTGGAATAAATTAAATAAATATTTCCATATAATAAATGGTGGCAATTTAATAATTAGTGAGAAGCCTTGTGTTTATAGATTTTTCATAACATGGCATTTGAATAATGAAAACAGAAGGTTGTTTATTCAGTATATAAAAGCCAATTTTAGAGGAATAACAGATGGTGAGTGCCAGAGCCAGAAGAGAGTGAATATTTTTTAAAAGCTATGTGCTTATGTAGTTGAATGGATTAAATATGAGAATTCACAAATATTCAGGTGAGTTAGGTTCTGTTCTCATTGACATTTGGATAAACAAAGACATTTCTGCTTCCCTACATGTACACACATTTATTAATGTTGGAATTAGCAGCATCACAACCATGCATTCAACAAGCCTCAAACTTCAACATGACTCAAAATGATCAGTTCCACAAAACAAAATGTTTATGTGGGGAAACCAAACAGCAGAAGTCATTCCAAATAGCTCAAAAATAATGAGTATTACCTTGTTAAGTTTTGTTTCAGAAGCATGACCAAACAGTACAACAGAAGGGTTGTCCTGCCAGGTTGTCAGGAAGAAGAATGGGAAGACAAGTGGGAAGAAGAGGGAATGACTGACCTTTTCATTATTGCAGAGCTTGACAAAGCTGGAAATAGTTCCACCTTCTCCAAGTCGTATATCTCATAAAAAAATATTCTCTTAAAGAAGCAAATGAATTTTAGAAGCCTTTAGGAACAGCACCAAGGACTGTGTGTGTCCATTTATGCCCACTGAACTTCTGTTCCTCTGAGGAGTTTCAGCACCCTGTGTGCTGGGTACTGCTTTGTTTTCAATCATCTCCACAAAGGTTTTTTGCAATCAAATAATTTACTTTTAGACATGTTTTCTACCAGAGGGAGGCTGTGTCACAAGCAATGCCAGCCAGCCCCTGCCTGAAACAGAGGCCACACTTCTAGTGCTTGCTCTTTGATTTGCTTCCTGTGGCTACCTAGATACAGAAACAGAACTAGCTGTGACCAGCATTTCCACCTAAGGTGTGGAGCAGATAACCTGATAAAATCAGGGAAATTTAAGTGACTAAGAAGCATCTGCAGTGTCTTTTCCAAACATAACAGTAGCTAGGATGTCCATTTTCCCAGAGAGACAGTACATACCCTGCTCATATCTTCTGTCACACCACTGGAGATAAAGCAGGCACTTTACTGGGTTTATTGAGGTCACATGGTTGCTCTGTTTCCTCTTTTATGGTGTTCTTTTTTTTTTCCTGTGTTAAGCTCATATGTAAATGGGGCAGCTTTCATATTGTTTTGGAAGTATGTGACCAGTCCCTAAGAAACAGTCAGTTTTCCTTTAATTTTTTTTATTGCTGTAGATCGTTATTGCATTGAATATCTTCCTCTTTACAAGCACCTTTCTGTCAGAGAAACAGAAGACAATTTTCACCTGCCTTCCTGGAAAATCTGTCATGGAATAGACTCCTGCAGCTCACAGGACTTACAGCAGTGTCTCAGTCAAGTGCACAGATTCCACTCTGACCCCTGTGTTTCTCACACTGATCTGACAATCTCTTTGGGGAATCTGAGGAGCCTGGATGGCTCAAAATATTATTGATGGGCTGCTGAAGGTCTGCCTACAGTTTTTGTAGAGTCATGAGGGAATTGACTGTGCACTCTCTATTCATCATCCTGTGGCTGAATCTCTCAGCTGACACTGAAGGCTTCAGCCCTCCATTTAGCACTGTGGTCAAAGGCAGGCTGCTGGCAACTGAAAAGTAAGACCAAGTGACTGCTGTATCCAGTGGTAGTTTGTGAAAATTGCTTCAGTGGTCTCACTCCAAATTTTACTGACAGAATCTTTGTATCTCAAAAAAATTAATCCAAAATAACTCCTAGTCTAAAGTTCAGGAACAGCCAAGAAGAGTCTTCAAGTCTTTAAAGACAAGCAGGGTGAACTTGTCTCTTCCCAAGAAGTATTCTCTGTACAGCAGAAATGAAATGCAAGGGGGAACATTGATGTTAGCACCACCCAGGCTGTCAATAAAGAACTTCTGTCCTCAGAAATACCAAATCAAGTTCATATGAATTTCCCACTCTTCCAAAACCACTTTCCCACCAGGCAGAAGAGATCACAAAACTGAAGAGCATTCCCTCCTTCTCACATATCTGCAGTCTGTAAGCACTGTGCCTGTCACAACATTCCCAAGAGGTTTCCTCTACCATCCTGTCTCATCTCTGCAAGCAGCTGCTTCCGTTTTGCATAAGAGTTCTTGGAGTTCTTGCTTTGCTCATTGAAGCTAAAGCACTGAGAAGCCGGTAAATAGCAAAGTTCTGTTGGGAAGACGAAATCCCACTGCAGATGGAGAGGTTTGCTTAACCTATAAAGTAATTCTGGAACAGCTCTTGCATTGGCAAAGTCCTAAAATGCAACCAAGTTGGATTGGTTTTGGCTCCTCCTGATTTGCCTTCTTCAGGGTTGTATCTGCTCCTCACTCTGCAGATGTTTGTCCCATTACTGTTCACAGGAGTTAAACGGACACAGACATGTAAGAGGGACTTAACCATCAACTCTCAGTGTTCCAAGGTCAGCTGAAGCCTGGACCTTTTACTCCCTCTATGCTCCACCAAGTGAGAACAAAACTTACGCAAGACTTCCTTGGGGAGCACTGGGCCTGAGGTTTTTTACAGTGCACAAGGCTAAAATTCAAATATGAAGCACAGCTGTTTGGACAGGAATCTTGGGCCTCTTTGTTTTGAACTACAGTGACCCACTCAGCCTCACCAACACACGAAACTCTGAAATCCCTGCGCAGCTAATGACTGGGATGTGAAATTGCCTGGCAGGCAGTGACCAGTTTAGGATCCTCTGGGATTTGCAGGTGGAAGGGCTGTTCTTTTCTTTCCCCTCACTCACATTGCTCTCACACATCATTCTATCTATGTGCAGGTTTGAATCTCTGTCCACCGGCCAAACTGCTGACCCAGTGATCTTGTTGCAGATGGTGACACTCCACCCTTCTGCCAAGGACAGGTATTTTTGAGCCCCTGGTAATGGGTAAAATAAAAAGGGAAGCAGTATGGCATAAATTAGTCAGTAAGTTTAATTAGAGAGACAGACCTCCTCTTTTAAACACTTTCTATATCCCCCGGTAATGCACGTATTTTGAAGTATATAATACAAAATAAAGTGCTAAGTAAACCTTCCCTTTGATTTAGCTGCAATTCCACAAATATTTAGAATATCAGCGATGAGTAACTTTGCAGAACCAAGACAGGATATGCTGTATTAATAACCAAATGTTAAATAAATTGTTAAAAAGACTGGCAATAGCTGTGGTAGCTTGGATGAGGTGGAGGCTGCTTGGCTGTTTGAGCTTTTCTTGGAGTTAATGATAAATCCTCTTACACCCCTTTACATTTAGATTCCAATTTTAAATTATCCAATCATCCAATTCAATATCATCTTCTTTGTAAAAATTATATATATTTTCTATAATAATGTCTGATCACAAGATATGGGGTATTTTTTCCTGTTCTGAGTGTCTGACCTTTCAAATTCATTTTGCTATTGCAAAGCACATGAAATGCTACGGAAAGACTGTGGAAAAAAGCCACAATTTTTTATGCAGTGATATAATGAACATCTTTGTGCATCCAAGATAATAGGAATTCCAGCATTCATGCTTACTATAAAATGCAGCAAGCAAAGACTAAGTAAATCCTGATTTTTTAATACGGAAATAATTTTGACTGCATCTTTGGCTGGGTATGACATGGAAACTGGTGATTGTTTATTCTTTGCACCTTTTTTTTTTTTTTTTTTTTCTTTTGGTCTGCATTAAAATTAAAATCCCACATGAAAAACAATTTTTTTGTCTAGGAACAAATTATTTCTTTTTTGGGGACTGGGTTCTAATGAGTTGGGTAGTATGTCTGTTTCTTTTCAGCTGGGAAAAGGCACGGAGTATAAAATCCAGATGGACAGCACATGATGCTGGAACCAGCCTGGGCCAATCAGCCACGTCATGTTGATTAAAGGAAACCTATAAGAAGTTAAATAAAAATCCAAACACCAGATAGTGAGAGCAGCAAACTGTCTGCACTGTGGGGTTTCATCACAGCCCTGGCCTCCCCACACCTGTCTGAATGTTAACCTGTGTTTAATATTCATTAAGGTGTGGGGAGGCAGGCAGGCCTTGCAGAGGGATGGAGCAGCATCTGGAATCCCTATGGATAACTGCAGGAATGTTTATTCTTCTTTGTTTATTATTCTGAGTGTGTGCTCTCTCCCTCTTCCTCTCTTTGTCTCCCTTTGTGTAATAAAGCTCCTCTAGGCATATAAAGTAAGTCATCTGGAATTGTGCAACTCCTTCTGCCAGGAAGCTGGAAAAGCCCCTCTCCTGTGCAGAGAGAAAAATACAGACTCGTCACAACCACTGAGGAATTACAGAAATAAAGCATTTGTTTTTGGGTTACATTTACATAGCGAAGTGTTGTGGCAAATAATTGTGCATCTCAATGTTAAAAAAAACCCAACAACTCATTTCATCCTGTCCAAGGTGTTATGTTTATTTAAAACTTTAAAAAAGGGCATATTTTAAAAATAACATGAAGCCTGCAAAGTGCATTAAAAGGCCTCAGCGTCAAAGTTGCTTTGTGTGCCAATGGGTGCAGAGAAGGAAGAGGAAATCAACAGAGAGGAGCATCTTTTACAGCCACATGGCTAGTGAAATTTTGTATTTATTCTTTGGGGAAAGGGGAGAGTAGCCGCAGAGCTGCTGGTTGGATAGGAGCCGGCAGTGTTTTTATTGGCAGGCGAGCCTGAGTGGCTGAAAGGTGGCCATTAACACCCTGACACGAAGTGCTGACAGGGCGATTATAAGATTAACACCCCGTGTTATATTAACAGTGTCAAAACCTCCCCTCACCTGTCAGGGAGGAATAATGGCACGAAGGAAAACATTAGAGACAAACGGAGATTTTAACCTGAAAATACCACACAGCTACTCTTTCAAACTGGTGTAAATATCTAAAAGCCCAAGAAAATGAAAGGATATATTTGAAATCAGTTTTAAATTGTAGTTTCACAAGTGTGCTTGGCCTCTTGTCTTGCCATTTTTCTTCCACAATTTCCCCGCTTCCAGTGTATGTGCATATATTTTGATTATATTTCATATTGTATGTACTGATTCTGTAAGTCCTGTATGTTTGCTTGTAAGGTCCATAGATAAAAAGCATAACATATGTTCTTTATATATGATTCAGTTTCTAAACAAGATCAAGGCAGAGTCCAGGCATCTGAAAGGCCAGAAAGTGTCAATGTGTTGCATAAGAAAAGTTCAGCTGCTTTAAGCCAGATTTTGGGGGTTTTCAGGGAGCTGCAATGCCAACAGATTATGAGAGTTTAAAGGTTGTTGGAACCCTAAACAAAGGTTGTTTAAAACCCTAAACAAAGTGAATGTAGTTCACTTATGACTCGTCTCAAATTCCTAAAGCGCCAGCTGAACAGTTCAAATGTCTCGGAAGCAGATCCAACAGAAACATTTAATAACTAAACAAGGATAAAGGATGGATTTATGAGCACTGATTGGTTTGAGGGCTGTTGGAAGACAATGCAAAAAGCTCACAAACAGTTTCAGAGCTTCTCTTAAGCTCTGCAGAAAGCAGAGTATTTATTATAGCAACTGATGAGAATTGCCAAAGGTAGGGAGTTTCCAATAAACAGGATTCCAGTTTTAGGAACAACCTGTTAAAATATTTGTATGTGTAATTTTATTACAGCATCTGCTTTGGCTGACACAAAGGTCTCCAGGGCAATTCTGAACTTTCAAGTCATCTATAGAATCGAGTGTTTTCATCGACCTATCTTTCGTACTTCAAAAAATGGAAAATATGACATAATTCAGAGAAAATTATGTTTCATCATGTTTTATTGAAGATGTTCAGGCAGTTTTCCATGCTGACAAGAGCCTCAGAATGTTTTCTGAAATGTCAGAAATGCCTTTAGAGATTTTTGGCATTTCAGGAGATTTCCTTTTCAAAATGAGGAAGAGTCAAGACACACTATCAAGACAATAGGGTATTCAGTAGTCTATTTCATACCAAGATCAGGTGGCCACTAAAAAGACACTCAAACAGTGAGATCTTGCATACAATGCAGTTTTCAGGGATTTTAATTAATATATGAAGGCTTTGTTTGCCAAGTGAATGACACAGTCTTGAGCAATAAAATGCTCAACTCTGCTGTCTTAGCTGCTCAGCAAAGGTGTAGCTCACTGTGCTTTGTTTTACTTTTCTTAGCAGGCTTAAGGCACTTTGTGGGAACCCCGTGTTGCATTTATCTGTCTCTGGAAGCAGGCAAAACTTCTGTTTCATAGGAAAGGGAGGATTGTGCAGCTCTTCTGTCCTCTCTGCTGGGTGAGACAGACGAGCTCTTCGAGTGCTGCTTCTGCCAGGGAGTGCCAAGAGGGGATTTTGGGCTTGGTGGTGCTAAAATCAGTGATCAGTGTATGCCACAGATTTGTTGTCTCTGAGCTCTGAATGGGAGCAGAGCAACAGGCTGGATCTGCTAATCCTGATCCCTTCCTTTCTGCACAACTTGGGTGTGACAAGGAGAGGTGACGGGTCACACTCTGCCCCAGCCCCAGACCTCCTTTCACAGCTGCAAATCAAGACACACTTTGGCAAAGCCGAGGTGGCAGCCAACAACAACAACAACAAAAAGCTGCCACACAATGAAAGCCACCACATTGTTAATAAACTATGGAATCATGTGTGGACATGAAAGTGGGAGGGGAACTACCTGAGACCTTATTTACAAAGGAGCAAAGACATAAAGGATGACCTTCTGTGACCACTGAGGGGATAACTTCATCAGTATATATTTGTGCCAGAACATGACTCCCACATGTCAATCATGCTGAAGTGCTGGGAAATTTAATGTAGCCACTTGCAAGGCTTTTTGAGTGAACAAGGTGGGTTATTTTTGGTTTGGTTTGTGTTTGAGTTTTCAGTGTTGGGATGGTTTTGTTTTTCTTTCTTTCTTTCTTTCTTTCTTTCTTTCTTTCTTTCTTTCTTTCTTTTTTTTTTTTTTTTCAATTTTAATCTCATGTCTTTACACACTGAGAAGAAAATGAATATACACTCTTGAGATAAGATTCATGGTCCTGCCACCACTGTGCAGACCAGTCAAAGAAAAAACTCATTTTCAAATGATCTGTGTAACCAAGTGTTGTTTTAGTGTTGTGTGGCAAGCAGTAAATCATCTTGGTGCCTTCTTTTTTTTAAAATAAAAGCCATGTATTGTACTTTATTACTCAAACTGCTGAGTGACTTAAACCCCACCTACATTAAACGCAAAATTCCTCCTCCTCCAGGAACAGCACATCTGTATTGTCAGTGCACAGAAATCACATCTTCTGTAGTTTCTGCATTATCTGTGATGTGAGGTGTGCATTCTCAGATAAAATATGTGCTTATTTTCCATGTTCTGGTTTTCCCAGAAAGGTAGCATGTTACATGTTGTCCAGTGAAAGGATATAATTAAGGCTGATTTAAATTTTAGAACGTAAAATGCAAAACTTTGTTCTGTAAATGTTGGCTTGCCTGGTGTAAGGGCACCTGTGAGAATCCAGAAGACAGTGGGAGAAGTGGAACAGAGCCCAAAACCAGCATTTTAACATGGACAACTGCTGTCCACCTCTGTGTCTTTTCATCTGCAGAGCTTTGCCTTCCTAAACAGATAGCTGGGGAATGATGCGTTTTTAAGGCATTTTTAGCACAGTTTATACAAAACACTACTTTTCCAACTCTTTCAAAAATACTTCAGTGCTCTAAATATTTAGAGACCTTTATTTTTAATATATATAATTGCTTGAGATGGATCAATTTTTTTCCCCTCTCTACTTTCCAGGTTATTTTAAGCACATAAACAGGACACTCACTTTTTTTGGACTTAAAACCACCCCAAAATCTTGTATATATCAGTGCCACCACGGTGAAATTGCAATAGTAACCCTAAGCAAAGAGTGCAAAGGAATGTAATACTTCTGCTTAGAGTATTACAGCCTGGAAATGGGTCAAGTCTGGACAGGGTATTGAGGGATGACTACTGCCAGCAGCTGACTTTTCCCATATAACCCTCACAGATCCAGAGCGGGAAGTTTACATCACCAACATCCCCCCAAAGATTGTGGATGGAATTCAAGCCTTGACCATGGGACTGCACTGCTGACACCCACCACGGCACGATGCAAGCCCAAAAAACCTTCCCATTCCCATTCTAGCATCTCTGTACTTGGATGGTGGACAAATTGCTTCCACACTTGAGGAAAGGAAGCAAAGTAAAGTGTGCAGGGTGGCTCAGTTGGCTCTGTTGCCATTGTTGGTGTTTGTTTGTTGTGATCTGTCAGGATTGGTGGGGCGTCTAGAACAAAACAAGGCCCGGCTTTGAAAGGCTGCTTAGTGAAAGAAACAAGTTTCAACTTTATGCTGTGCCTTTGTGCAGCCAGAGGTTCTGTTTATTTAGAAAGCTAACATTTATACAGATTATGCGCTGGCCGTGGTTCCGTGCCAAAAAACACATGGCTGAAATGGGCCTTTCCATCACTCTCTCAATGTTGACCTGTGATTGTTTTTACAGGAACTGGATCTTTTAAGCAATAGCCTCTGGTAGAGAAAAGGGGAAAGCATGCACCTTGTGCAATGATATGCCAGTGATGACTTGGGCAAAAGGGTGAATTTGGATCTCTTGACTGTCCTGACTACCCAAAGTGCTGTTTGATTAAAATAACTCCCAGTGAAGGTGGGAAGGGTGATCAAACAAAGCTGGATGATGCAGGGGGAAGGTCACCAGTTCAAGGAAGTCAAATTTTTATGTAATGTGACATTTTGATTGATTAAGCCCTCCAAAAACTGTTCAAAGTACTAAAAACAGTAAAATAAGAATAATTCGAGATGGCAAATTGAACTTGAATAGTCACTGAGTAATGACTAAAGCTGTAAATTTGTATGTGCTCCTTATTATCCTGCTCTTGAAAATGTTTGAAATGTTTCCTAAATGAGCAGGGTCCTAAGAAAGAATTGATCACCTCCTGTTTGTATGTGAGTACATATTTAGAGCTCTTTTTAAAAATCTACTTACAGAAAAAAATAGAAAATTATAATGCTCAGAAGGGTCTTACCTGGCCACATGGTTTGCAATAACACATTGGAGGAGTGAATATCCAGCCTGACAGATACCCTGTTTATCAGTCAGTGGGTAGAAATATAAACAAGGCATGTGGTTAGAGAGTGCTGGAAAACTCTTGATTTTTTTCAGTGGAACGTCTTTCCTGGGACAAAATGGTTTTCCTATGAAACCATTCTCTGAATTAAGGATATATGAAAAAAGAAACATTTTTCTGCTTTCCAATATTTTCCCTGATGAAAAACAGTGACAAAGCTTAAGGATGTCATTTTTCTTCCCCCCTTCATGTTCTCACACTTTCTAAATGTTTTCCAACTGGCAAAACAGCCACTGTTACTTTGTGCTCTTTCCTGCCTCTGGAAAGAAAGTAGGTTTAAAGGACAGGAAAGTCCTGCTTGAAAACAGTTCTTCTATTTCTCTGTCCTGAACTATTTCTGGAGACAAGAGTAGAACTGAATTATTTTTCTTTTCATAACTATGAAATGAAAAATTCACCACTTCGGAAAACATTCTCCTCTGAACCATCTTCCCTGAAGTGCGTTTTTAACTTGCAGTTATTTTTCACTCACCTTTATGTGGCAGTCTTTAGTTTGGCCAAGTCTGCCTTACAGAGACAGTCTCCCAGAAGATTTTAGAGTGTTTTCCTTTAAATAGACATCTGTGGGCTGATTTGCATCAGCAAAGTGTTCATTAAAAAGGATTAAGCATGGTTAAGCGCTTCGGCCCCATCAAAGGAAGTGAGGCTAAACACCAGGCACCTTCCCTCCATTGAAGGTGCCAACCCAAGCATCCTAATTTGGGGGCTTTTTGCCTCCCATGCATCAGGAAACCTAAAACTTTTCATAATGCAGCACAAATTACTGCTTCAGTAAGTGAGTAAATAATCATTGTTGACTTCTCTCCCGCACAGGATTTACCTCAGGATTGTTTGTTGGTGGCATGAAACGTGCTGTGACTTGGGGGACAGGAGGGCCAGGGGTGGTCAGTTGGCTCTTCCCCCTCTCAGCCATTCCTCTCTTCCCCCCTGTGTTCACCCACAGCAGGATTTAAGTGGTTAAATTGCTGTGTTCTTTATCCTTTATTCTAAATGGCTGTACCTGTTGTGGCCCCAGCTCCCTTGGCACAGGCCTTGGGGCCATTGGTGGAGGTAGACAGACGGGTCTCACCCCTGCTAGGGGAGGTGTCATAGTGTGGGGAAGACAGCCCAGACCCAAATGAGGGGGAGAAAAGCGTGACCTGGAAAGGGATTCCTTTCCTTTTGTCTCCTGTGCTTTCATTTCCAGCAAGGAGGAGGAAGTTGGAAATTTCTTTGAGTAGGCTTTCCCCATTTCAGAGACAGAGGAAAAAGACGCTGAGTAACAGCAGGATCCAGAGGTGGGGAAACCTGCTCTGTGTCTTTGCAGAACATGCATAACTGCCCCAAAATGAGGAAAACATTGCAATTTAATGTTTATTCCTGAGCTGCCCCGTTTCATCAGGCCATCCTTTTCCACTCTGATATGTAAGTGCTAGAATTACCTGGCATGTTGCTGTAAATGAAGATTTCTCTTGAAAAGAGAGGACAGAAGGGTCCAAACTGTCACTATATTTCCTACAGTCCTACAAAGCTTACTGAAGTGGTTGTAGGGTTTAGCAGATTGCCATCCTGTAACTACATGTTGTGTCTCAAGACTTATATTCAAGCTGGGGATGGAAGACTTAATAAACAGCTGAAAAATGTAAGACTCTTTATTCAGAAAAATCTCCTGGAAAGCTCATAAGAAAAGGCTTTCCTGTGAGATTTTCTATACTTCCTACTTGAAGAGAGGCTGGAAACCTGAGAAGAGTCATTCTGTTCCAGCTGAAGCGGGTAGGTGCCAGAGGTTTAGGAGACTGGGGGAGAGGCAAGGGGAGGAAAAGGGAGTTATACATTTTCTTCAGAAATTTGGGTCCATCTTGAGTTTTTTTGGAAGAAACTAGTACTCCCTTTTGTTTTGTCTGAACAAATATTTTCCCTTCTATTTTGTCTACATCACCTGGCTGAAGTACAGCCCGAGCCTGGCTTGCCTGAGAAGCCACACTGGATTAATAGGTCTGTTCACAAAGCCCGAGTTGAATCCTGTTTGTAAACCCCTGCAAGACCAAATGTGCTCCATGCACCTCTCGCCAGGCACATGGAACTTCTTCCATGCTGTACACAGGACCAGCTCAGCCCACATTACTGGAGATGGGCTTGTGCCTGGCTTGACCCAAATCCAGAGCTGAGTTGTGCGTCCAGGATGGTCTTTGGTCCAGGAACATCAGTCAATAGGAGCTTGTTTTGATGTGAGGCACTCCATTTTCCTAAGGAACAGGCTTCATTTCTCTCTGCCAGTGCTGCTTAAAACATCTGCAATTCAATTCTTAAGGTGCTGAGATAGCCTTCATAACTGGTAACTCCTTCACAGCTTGGAAATATGACCTGAAATTGGCTGGTTCTGGAATGGGAGATCACCTGAAAAGCAGAAATCAGGGCATAAAAAGCAAAGCACCTGGCAAATTCTTTACCGTATTTTCACCTGTGAAGAGGAAAAAGCATGTGCATAGAAAGGAGGGACCAGAGGGACTAACCACAGTCCCCTCAGAAATATATGATGCTTCTAATGCTGGCCTGAGAGAAGAAAGACACACCTATCCCCACCCCAAAAAGTGGCATCAGCAAGATGGCAGCAAAAGCATGATTTATAAGAAAAATCCATCAGATTTTAGTTTGGCTTCATCCTGTAAATGGCACACAAAATGACTTCTGCAACTGATTTGCTGCCACCCTTCTCCAAAGCAGTGATGAGTGCTGCAATTTTTAGGTGCCTGTACTGAAAAAAAGCAGAATTAAGATTTTTTTCAATCCCTCAAATGCTTTCTCTCTTGAAACCAGTTCCTGCCACAGACAAGGCTCTTCCAGGAGAGTAGCTCTCTCCTATACTGTGCTACCAAGAATAAACACTCCATGAACATAAGTGCCAAAAGAGAGAAAAAAAATCCCTCCCTTTCATTTTTTTTTCTTTCCTTGCAAGGCCCAACATGCTGTCTTTGGACAGATTTCAATCCTGCTTTAATTCATTAAAAAAGTGAAACAAAATCACCATTTACATCCTTGACAGCTGGCAGGTTTTATGTGTTCTTACTGCTCCTGCCAAATCCAAAAAAAAAAAAGTTTTCATTCAGCTCTGTCATGGATCTTTGGAGTGCTGGAAGTGTGAGAGATGTCAAAATGTGCTCACAACGATGACATACAGTACCTGAAGGCAGGAACGTATTATGCTAATGTACTGGTGTAAAGGAAGTTGCAATTCTCCTTTTCACTTAAAAAACAAAACAAACCAACAAAAAGCTCCATGACAACATCAGGAAACATACCATTCTTGAAAGAAGGAGCATTTTGCTTTCCTCAAAGCCATCTGACATGTTCCAAGAGCTTTCTGTTCACCAGATTGCATTCCAGTCTGTACTAGGAGAAAAAAAAAAAAAANNGAAAAAGAAAAAAAAAAAAAAAAAAAAAAAAAAAAAGAAAAGAAAAAAAAGAGGCAAATATCTGTTAGCTTATTAGCATTTCTCGATTCCTGTTGCTGCCGTGAGGTGAGAATGGTCGTGCAGTTCAGGTGCTGGGATGGGCTGCCAAAGTGCTGTGGGCAAATCTTGCTACTGCAGACCTTGGGAACTCGACTCTTCCCTATTTGTATCAGGCCCGGGGAATGTTGGAGTTCACAGCCCTAGGTGGTTATATTTGCAACTTGCCACAAAACAGGGGAAATGGAAATATTATAGTGATTACAAGGCAGTGATAACAGTGCCCTGCAGCTGCTTTGGTAGAAATGAGCAGAAATGCCACTTGGATTTTGATGGGGGCAAAGATAAACCAGGAATTGGCCCTGCTGATGTTGCATTTCCTTGCCTGGCTGCCCACTCCAAGGATATGCAAATGTGGGTTAAATCCACCTATGCACAAGAGGCGAAACTTCCCTCCACCTGGCACAGCTGTTCATATTAGAGAGAAGCCCTTTTGGGAAAAAAAAGAGGAGAAGCACCCCTTGGTAAAATTACAAGCCATGAGGACACCGCTGCTATCATTTCCAGAGGCTTTTGGGAAGGAGCTCCTGCAGCCTTGAGAACTGAATCCTCACTGAGGAAGGACAGATGCCAGATCATTATTCTTGGCTTTGAGATAGAAAATACCTTATGGGCAGAAGATGCTATTTACTGCCTGCAGTACATTTCAAAGAACAGCTATCTTGTCAATCACACGCTCTTTGTATGCTTGACTAGGTCATTTTAATTTTGCTGTGGTTAGTTATTTTGGAATCGGTGTTATTCTTATGATCAGCTATCCCTTATCTACGGTGGTGAGAATAGCTTGGGGTTGTGACTTAAAGACCACAAGTATGACTAGTTTTGGCTCTGAACCTTGGAGACCCACAGGCACAGTCTTTTCTTACAGAATGCAATCATTGTGGCATGCACACAGCCCTGAGCTATTTCACTCATTAAGCCAACAACTGCTTAAAATGGCAAAGCTGCTCTTGGAAAAATCAACTTGCTGCTTTCTGCCTGTACAAGATCCCTTTTGATACACATAAATTTTTAGAAAATCTAAGCCTGGGGCTATTGTCTATCTCTGGGATACAGTTACAGCAGGGTAATGAGGAGACTCTCAGTTACGCTGCTGTGCTCATCTTCACCTGCACTGTTGTGGCTGCAACAGGCAGAAATTATTTGCTCTCCACCAGAATTACTTTAAAAAAACCCCACACCAGTGGAAATGTGGCTTTGTGTGCATATCTGGTGTCTGGGAGACCCAGCAAAACCCCAGCTGAGGGAACAGGAATAGTGTGGTGCTGTTTACCAGAGCTGGTTCTGGGAAGTTTCTGGAATGCTTCCCTGTGAGGGTGGTGAGGCACTGGTGCAGGTTTCCCACAGAAGGTGTGGGTGTGCCATCCCTGGAAGTGTTCAAAACGCATTTGGATGAGGCTTTGAACAACCTGGTCTAGGGGAAGGTGTCCCTGCCCATGGCGGGGTGGGGGGTGGATTGACATGATCTTTCCAAGTTCCTTCCCAAGCCAGCCCAATCTATGGTTCTCTGATTATCAGAGCTGCTTCTCAGAAATCCTGGGCTGTTACAGCCCGCGCCACTGGAGAGGCGACGTGTGGATGTTGCGTTGGCTGATCACAACAGACTTTTCTCACGAAATCTTCCATCCACAGCTTCTCTGGGCAATCTTTTCCATGTGCAACCATAGTCATGCACTTCCTACTCCAAATCTGGCTTTCAGCTCCCCTTCCTGAGCAGGTTTCAGTGCATGGCACTCTGACTTGTGCTCCCCACAGGGAGCAGTGCCTCTCACCACGCTCTGATCTGTGGCTGGACATGTGCAAAGTGCTGGCAGCTCTGATAAAATGCACTTTGTGAAATTAAGATTACTCTCATTAATGAGCTGATGTGGAACTGTTTATTTTATTGGGTATCTTTTCAAACCATTTAGTTATCACGTTGGTTGTGTTCATAGCTTATATTCTAAGGGCACAATTGTGTGAGTGAATGAAAGATTGCCTCCCGCCAATTTCACTGTACAAACAGCCTGGAGCTCTTTCTGCCTTAAATATATATCCAGAAGTGGGCTGAATGTGTGTGGGAAGTGGAGAAAAACTTTGGAAACAAAAGAAGCTCTTACCCAAGGTCTCTTTTGAAGACTTTTATTAATTTTCTAAAATAGCTAATGATTCTTTGAGGAATGGGGGAAAAAAGAGTGGTTCTGTACTCTGATCAATGCTGATCAAATGGTTCCCCAGTGGTTTACAGTCAAAAAGGTTTTGCTTTGGTCCTATCAAGGTAAATATAAAAATAAAATCATAAAATTCTGCTATTCCACATCTGGGAAAGTTCTGCTTTTCCACATGAAATATATGACAAGCCTGGAATATTGGGACTGCCAAAAAAGCATATCTCTACACCATGTAAACAGTGCAGTTGAAAAATTATTACCTTATGAAACTTATAGCCAGCAGGGTTATAGAAAATTTGTATAGAGAGATATAGAGAAATCAGTAAATAGAATTGCTATCTAGCATGTTTTGTGAGGTTTTTTTACATATATATAGATATTACCAGTTATTCTCCCTTTGGATCACGGAGTTAAAAATGCAATGGCACAAGAATTCAGAAATGTTTCTAGAAAGGAAAAAAGCAACCTCCAGAAGACACAACCCACTCAGAACCCCTCAATATGTCAAAATTATATTCTTCCTTTTCCTCTTCCCAAAGAAGAAACTGAAATGTTTTCTCTGAGAAAACATTTTGGTTACAATGCAATGGTAACATTTTTCACAACTGCATTTTCCAGGTGAAATATTATTCTCTCAAGAGGCTTGGTCCATCCTCTCCCTTTTCCCTCATCTGCTAGTATATCACACTGGAAAATCATCTCACCTCTGCTGGAAAAACCTCTGACCACCTTATATTCTAGGTCAGAAAGCCCCGAATGGCACCATTGGTCAGCTCCAGCTCCTTATTCCCAGCCAGATGTCCCACAGGGGGCCAAGGGGTGTCCCCACAACAGCTGGGGACCGTAAGGCACCTGCATGGAGGATGCTGTGCCTCCCCCAGTGATCTCAGCTGCAGGAGCATTGCTTTTGGCTGAGGTACTGGAATGTTCCTCACCCAGATGTGCTCTGCTGGATGCTTCCCAATGGACTGCAAGAGCACTGCTGACAGCACAGTGACACTCACCTTGGCCAGCTGACAACCAAAAGTTGCCTCCACACACCCTGGATTGGACCCACTGTCCTTCCTTTGACCCTCAGCTCCTTCCTCTGGCTCTGAGTAATGAGTGTAAGCAATCCCAGCTACTCCAGTATATCTTTTCCTTATTTTTCTTCTAGCAGTGAGGATATTCCTCCTTCATTGCTCATAGTCAGATCTGTCTTCTAAAGAAGTGGACACATCTGGTGGTGGGGGGGTGGTGGTGAGCCTGAGCTCATGCACTGGGAAGGGTTCATGGAATACTCAGTACTTCTCAGGTAACTTGGGATAGCATCCTTCTCACAGCTGAAGGATTCCCTTTCCAGTATCTGAACAAAACACACCTGCTGAAGGGCAGGATCCTACACTGGATCCACAAACTGGACATGCCTGGGGCTTGTCCTCTTGTATAATACAAAAGAAAAGGCAGGAAAATTCTTTACTGAGCACTGAATTCCCCAGGAGAATATGGCTGAACTTGTCTGCAAGCAAGTCAGTGTCATTTGCATACTCTGCCTCAGATTCACCCTCTCCAGTCCTTCTGTGAGTATATATATATAACACATATGAGTTTTGTACTTCAGACAGTAACAGTCATTTCAAACATTACTCAATTTGGGAACATGGGATCCATTTTCTTCCAGGATTTCTTAAGTATGTCACTGGCATGTTCTCCCATTCAATTGTAAGTCAAGACTGGCTGCAGAAGAGAGTTATTGAGGGGGTAGGCCACAGCTGCCACCCCATTATCAATGTTATCATCAATATTGTCAATATATGGCAGCAAAGTTCCCCTCCATAAGTCTACACAGGAAAAATCCTAAATGTAAAGCCAGAAGCCTCTGTAATAGACTAAGAAACTCTTAAATACTTGTGGACCAGAGATATAATCAATTCTTCTCCCTGAGTGGGGCATTGTTTCTGTCTGAAAAACAAAAATGATCAAGATGAAATCTGAAGAAATTTAAGATGCAGAACTAAAATGCCAACGAGTGTCTACTGACTGAAAAGGTTTTCATCAACGTAGGGCCAAAGTTACCCTCTACCACATACAATCAAACCATCACAGTGTCAAATAAAACCAGAGAATCTTAATTAGGCTTCCAAAATGCTGATTGTTCATTACATAGTGATTTTTTAGCTCTGTTGCTCTGAGCATCTCCCTCTCCTAAAGACTGCTGTATGTGACAACTCAGAGTGGTGGTTACAAGGGAAGGATTTTTCTCTTCCCCACCTTCCCACCCTGGAAAATGTCTGCAAATGAACAAAAAGAGCAAGGCTGCAGCTTGCAAAAAAGCAAAGTCAAGCTTACCTGTGGCCCACCTCTGCAGCAATCTTGTTTACACATCAGCACCTCAGGAACAATCCCTACTTCATTCACATTCCTCAAGGGCAGCCTTTATTATATGGTGCACCACATCCTCACATTAATTAGCACCTCACCAGCAGGCTGAGGATAATTTTTCAAAAGGACTGCAATTAACAAAATAAAACAAATCTCTTTTCAGTTCAAGAAGCATCACTTCTCTCCCTCTCTTCAAAGTGAGGGGGTAAAATTGTTGCTTTCCTCTGCAAACCAGAAATGGAAATATTTCCCAATGCAGGGTGGTTTTCACTTGCCTACCACCTTTTGCCTGAATATTTGAAAGGACTTGGCAAAAGGAAGGGGGGGGAAGGATATTGATTTTCTTTGATTTTTCTTCAGTTTATCTGGGGAGTTGGAGGCAAAGAGGTGGTAAATAACTTGCCTCAGGTTACAGGATAACTCATGAGCAGAGTCTGGTTTTGTGGGCTCTTGGATTATTCACTCCAGCAGATAATCCAACAAACTCAACGATTTCACTGCAACTCAAAATTTGGTAATATGTCTGCAACAGCTGGGGAGCCAGAGAACTCCTAAATGGCTGTGAACACAATGCAAGCTGTTGAAATACACTGTGTTTGTTCCTTTGGATGCTTTGCAACGTCACTCTGTGGGGAAAACCCTTAATAGATGGGGCTTAAAGATTCCTTTCCCTGTTTTTTTAAGCAAATTCTACAGAAAAAGAATGTCTCAACCCAAAGTTTTGTGTATAAAACCAGCTTAGATTTGTCATTAAAATACTGTGGCTGAAAAAGTGTCAACAAAACATAAAAATATTGGCTGTCAGTGGTAATCCAGCTCCCTCAGGGGCAGCCAGAGGGTGCCATGGCCTCCAGGCATGATCTTCTGGCTGGATTGACCCTTCTGTGGATGGGAATATCTTTTTCTCCCCAGGGGTGTTTTCAGGCTCCAGAAACCAGGGCTGCCAGAGGCAACTCCCACTAAGCCCGGTGATGGATTTGCTGGTGGTGTCTGATTTTGCTGGTGGGTCATTCAGTAGCTGTCATGCCCAAAGTGGCAGAGAAGGTAAGCTTAGAAAAAGCACAGTATTGTCTCTAGAATGCATATTTTTTCTTTTGGGGAAAAAATATTTATCTAAAAAAAAAAACAACCAAAAAAACCCTTTCCAGGTGTCTCCATAGGGCCATCCCCTTCATTGTGGGGCAGCTCACAAGGCAGTGCAATGATTTGCCCTCACAAGCCTGGTAAAAGCCCTAAGAGAGACTTCCAAAATCACCCCAAATAACCTCAGAAAGGAAAAGCTAATTTTTTATGCTCACTTTAGCCCTGCTTTGGGTGAAACGTGGCAAAGCCACATGAAATGCTGAACTGTGGCAATGCCTTTGTGACACCAGCAATATCTGTGTTCTGTAATGAACTTTTAGGGCCTCCATGTGGCAAAGGGTGCTGTTGGCAAGTACATTCCTTCCCCATTAAACACTCCTGTGCTGTGAGAAGCTGTCAGTGCTGGCGGGTTTTTAACACCTGGGAAGAAGAATAATGCTACATCAGTATTGAAGGTGGCACAACTTACCCAAAAATGTCCTGATGTTTTGGGATCCAGATTGCATGGAGCAGCTGGGTTTTAATCAAACCTCTCACACAAATCTCTCTGCTGCACTTAAGGACCTAACACAAAAAACAAACCAAACCAAACCAAACCTATACTGGAGGCATCTCCCCTGCAGGCATTATTCCTCTGACTAGGGCAGAGTTTAGGGCAAGTCAGAAGAAAGCTGCTGATCTGGAAATAATGGTGCAGCCTGGAAAGACCCTGCACCCTGGAAAGGCCCACCAGCTGTGTGCTGCCTCCAGCCAGCACCACAAAAGGAAACAAACAGATCAGCTGAAAAATTGTTATTATTACAGCTCCCTTGAATAATTATTGTTGTTGTTATTATTATTGCTGTTGTTGTTATTAATCTCAGGCCATAAAAGACTGTGGTTTAGTGTCAGGGAGGTTTCAGTGGTTTCAGGGATGCTTTTGGAAAGGGTATCTTTGTGCTGCCTCAAACCTCTCACTGTTGTCCTATTTTCCAAGCAGTTCCATAACCTCTGATAGAGCACTCTAACAGTTTTTTTGCCATCACACGTCAAAAAAATCATCCTGAGAAGATTCCTCCAGGCTGAGCACAAGGGCACACTTTAGGGCAGTTGTGGCCACAGTGAAAAATGTATCTTTCCCTGGCAGCACTGCTTCCCTTTGGAATATATTTGAAAATACATGGAACGACGTATCCCTGTTTGCTTTTCACACTGACAATGGCCAGAACTCAGGTTACAAGTACATAAAGTCCCTGCTAAGAACACCAAAGAGTGAAAGTGTGTGAGTTCCAAGTGAATGTGGACTTTCCAACAAACCTGGTACTATTCCTTGGTGATATTTCCCCAGAATCAAGTTCTGCCCTCCACAAAATCATTAGCTTCTCTCAGTGGGTGCTGGAGATGGAAAAAAAAAAAAAAATTCATGTGGGATACATCTTTTTTGGTGGAAACCAGGCTATAGGTCTTCCCAGCAACTACTGGGATCCTACATTTTTTTTTTCCTTTCAAAGGAAATGCACATGAGCCTCAAGAAGAAGACACATCCTTATTTTCCAAATTGGTGGATATTTAACTTCCTGTTACATTGGGAAAGATATCAATGCACTTGTGTTGAATCAACATGCTCAACATCAATAATGAGCAAACCCAGTAATTCCTGTCAGACCTAAAATGTTAATGAGGATAAAATGACATATACTCCTAGTCTATACCTCTTCAAGTTATAGAAGACAAGCCTTTACAGCCAGTGGTACTCCATGCACTGCACCCACCTCACTGAACACAGTGTTTCTCTGAAACACCTAATTTAATTTAAAGTCATAGACCCACACCATAGCCAACAGATGAAACAAATAAGTAAAAGATAATCCTAAACCAGTTGTATTTTTCTGAACATTTACCTTAACTGTAATTTCTTTGATTACAACTCATTTTTTCCCCCTTTATGCTGCTGAGACAGCTTCCCTCACAGTCACTGTTTCCTTTACACCATTAATTATTCAGCCTGCTTCCGTGCTCATGTGGGGTTCTCATGTGAGTGTGAGAAAGCAGCATGAAGAAAGCAGGGAAAATATGAATGCAAAACCACAAAGGAACTGCAGGCATCACCAAGGCCAGGTGCAGGCTCTGAAACAGGATGTTTCCAAGCCATCTTAGGATCAGCTCGTGGTTAATATTGTCATTGTTGGGCTACCATGCTTGTTATGCTCTGAGCTCTGGGCATTACTTTTTTTTAAGGCACATCCTAAGAGATACAAGTTCCACCTACCAAAGATATTCAGAACAAAAACATCTGGCTGTGAAATTGCATTGGGAACCAGAGTGCTGCTTATTAATAAATAGAATAGATAGATATAGATAGATGATAGATAGATAGATAGATAGATAGATAGATAGATAGATAGATCGATATTTTAAGTGAGATCTTAAGTTCTTTAGGCAGAATCATTGGGATGGCATTATTCACTGTAGTTACTGGTGCACAGTTCCCCTCACTGTGTCCTCGTTAAACTGCAGGAAAACCAGACTATTTTTAGGTTTGATTCTTTCTGTCTCCCTTTCTGTGACGCTTTTTCTCTTCAGAGCTTGCTGCCCATCCCCCTCCTCTGACTGACCTTCCTCACAGGGTACATTCTGTTTCCTACCAGCCCTTTTCTCTCCCATCCCATCCCATCCCACCTGAAGGTGTCCAGCCCAAAGCCACCAGGATGAGGACCATGTCAGCTGCTCCCTGGGGACCTGAGCTCTGGGGCAGGCTTCAGTGCCCCGTTTGAACTCAGAGGGGAATCTGTGCCCAACCACCCAGAGCAGCTGCCAGCAGCAACCCACAGTCCTTTCATGCCCCCTCCTTCCCATTTTGCTCCAGCTGCCAGAGCTGGAGCGAAATCCCTCTTTTCTTCCTGCCTCCCCAGGCATTCAGGGCCATAGCTGTTTGATCAGGTCATGGTCCCTTTCTCTCAGAGCCACTGGCAACCAGCACAAAAAACCACTGGTGGAGAGATCAGATTTCCCTTCCCATTCCTTTTCCACCAACAGGGAGCTCTGCCCTGTTCATTTGAAGGCACAGTAGGCACCAAGGCTGCATGGTGGCTGCTGGGGGGCTGGCAAGGCACACCCCCCCAAATCCATATATTCTCATTTTCCATTTATTCCCCCCTCCCACCGATCCCTGCAGAAGGAAAAGCAGGTGAGCACTGCTGTAAAGTGCTGGTCATGCTATTGGTCCTTCGATCACATCATGAATTATAAAAGCAGATCACTTGGATTGAGTGTGAGGTACCAGGAAACTTTTGGATGTCCCTGGTGTATGATGTCATGCAGACAAGACACCTGTTATGGGCTGCAGCAATCATAAACTGGTCCTGGGTGAAGAACTGTCTTCTCTGTTGTCCAGGACAGCTGATCTATCTGTATGAAAAATCTATTTACTCTGCAGAAATTGCCATTAAAATATTAGCTTGATGATATTTTCCATTAGGAATTTCTGAGCTTCCCATGCTCCCGTGTGCGTGTAGAGCTATGTACCTACACATGCATTCACTGCAGGAAGAAAATGTGAACATTAAAATACAAATGCAACTGTTCAGGTCCAGTGGAGATCATGAAAGGCAGGAAATCATGGAATGAGTTATTGTTAAAGAAAACCCAACCAACAACCAATAAGCAGCAAGGAAGTTTTAAAGTCTGCTGTAAACTTATCTATGACTCCAGTTAAATTGCTTTCCATAGGTAACAAAAATTTTTTAAAAATTATCTTCTAAGCTTTTGTCTTTGCTATACCTCTAACAAAGCTGTTAACTGATTCTGTAGGAGATCAGTGCTTTAATTTTAATTTTTTATTGGTAATTTCAGAAAATAAATATTGATGCTTTATATTTTGTTTTTCTCTCCCTTTCTCCTCTCCTTTTTTTTTTTTTTCCTGCCATCACCTGCAACAGACAATCTAGTAGCTATGGATGTGTGTCATACAGTGAGAGAAAGGGAGAGGGAGAAGCAACGGGCTCCATTTCAGTGTCCAAAATCAGGAACCTTTTATCACACCCCATCCCAAATCTATCAGAAAACCCCTTCCTCAGACACAGGTCTTGTGCCTGTGCCTGTGCCTCAGCTTAAATACAGGTATTCCATTTTGTGTTGATTTTGTGTGTGAAGCCAATATCGGCCTGATCATGGAAACTGAGCTCTAGCTTTAAATTTGGAGAGGCAACCAGTTTCTCCTGAATGCTTTTAAACAGTTTCAGCCCTTTGGATGAAGAATGCCTGTTTTACCATTAGTCACTGGGAGCGAGACACCTGGCTCTGAAGGACCAGCTAAATCCTACAGCTTCTTCTTGATCACTCTTTGCATTGCATTAAGTACCTAAAGAAAGGTTATTTGTACAAATGAATCATGTGCCAAGTGGTTTTTTCTTTCATTCCAAAAAAGCATGAGAGGTTTACATTGGTAAAAAAGCACAGCTCCACGTGCAACACCCTTCCCAGCGCATTTTCAGGCAAAATAACAAGATGGATGCCAAGACTACAAGTTGTCCAACAGCAAATCCAGCTGCCATTAATGCAGGTATCCATCCTCCAGTGGAAACAGCCTCCATCAACAGCAGGCAGCTGTGGCTTTTAATATAACTCAGTGGCGGATAATACAAAGCAGTACTTTCACAGCCGGAGCGCGGATGAAAAATGACACAGCCCAGGAACATGACAAGTAACAGGCCTGAGGGGTGAAGTTCTGACTGGCTTTAACTGGAAAGCTTGTTTTCTCTCGAGCAGGCGTTTGCCAACTTCAAATGGCACTTACTATTTTTGGTAAAGTTGTTGCAAGCCCTCACACGTGCTTCATCCAGCACCAGTTCAATGGTATATGATAATCATTTGGTATTAAATGCTGGCAACGGAGCCAGAAGGTTTCCTTCATGCATCCTCCTACCACTGCCAAGGCAATCAAATTAATTCTGTTAACAGCCTGCCAAGTCAACTAGCCCACTAAACTGTCCTGCCTTGAGAGCGAAACCGAGCCCTTCCCATCAAACCGTGCCGCTTCCCTGCGGAGTGTGACTCCCTGCTGGAGCCCCGCCAGCGGAACCGCCGCTATCATCCTGCCGTGCCATGCGATGGCTCTAATGAGCTGACATTTCCTGTTGCTAAATTGCCACGTCTGGGAGCCAAGGCAAACAGTGTTCAACCCCGGCAGAAACCAGACGATGGTTTCTGCCTTCTCCCTCTGCCTTCTGTTTCCTCGCTTGCAATGTTTCTCCATCTGAAGCTGCCTAGATAAAGAGGGATGGAGTGAAAAACTGCTCCTGCAGCATATGGAATATATCAGGCTGCTCTGCAGAAAACCAAGCTGTCTCATGTTGCTTCCCCAGTCCTCACAGACCCTCTGCAACAGAGCCGTTCCCTGTTAATCACGGCAAGGAGCTGCTGTGAGTGAGAACCACGGGCGCAGGTTGCCCACACCAGCCTGGCTCTGCTGCTTAGCCCCGAGCCCACATCTGAGCTCAGATTTCTGCCATGTTTTTCCCTCTCTTCTGGCTGCTTATTTCACCACCAGCAGTGGCAGATGGGAGATTTCACACACCCTTTCTAGGATCTCCAGGAAATCAGTGCAGAGCACTGATGTTGCTGTCATTTTTACATCTCCTGAGTCTCTCATAATCACCATTTGGCACATGCTTCTCTTCAGAAAGATTTTTCACCTAAAGGTTTTCACCTAAGGGAACACTCTTTGGTGAGGGTCAAATTACCACTGTCTGTTGAAACCACTGCGGTTTTAAGCCCAGCAGTGCTCACTGACACATCTGAAGCAGGGGCACAACAGGTATGTCCAAGGAATATTAATGGGAAGAAAAATTACAGGCTCAGGCTGAAAAACCAGGAAGAAATCCTCTGGGGATCTTAACACATGCCCTCAGCATGAAAAGAAGCTATTGGATTAGCCAAGTTGAATGAGGATGAAAGAGATGTTTTGCTAGGAAGAGGATGGAAATGATGAAAAATGGCAGATAGAATTTTTTTTTCACCCTCTGACACAAGGCCACAACGTTCAAGGCAGCGTCATTTTTCTGTGTCACTTTCTAGGCTAGGATAGAGATGGGATTTTATCTACCTGCACCAGGCTAAATAGGGGCCTGTTTTGCTGGCAGCATAGTTTTCTTCATAGCCTTTCCTTTTGCCCTCTAAATGGTACATGAATTTCATAGACCTTGAGCTGTACTTGCAGCCTTTTCCCTAAGTCACGGCACTGGTAGTCTTGGCTGTCCTCCATCAACTTAACTATTAAGTCTCAACAGTCTGTTATAGATTTTATAGACTTGGGGGAAGCTCATTTTGCTTGTGTGCAGGCACTCATCTGTTCAGTTCGGTTTGGTCTCTTCTGTAGTGGCACATTTCATGTTTGTGGCACCAATAAATAACAAAAAAACTATTCCACCCATCCCTTTGGGTTATGCTGAAGTCAAGGGGATGAAAATTATCCATAGAAAAATGTTTCTTTTGGCAGCAACGTGCCTCATGCAGCAGTGACACTAAAAAATCAGCAGCACTGAGAAGAACTGAGCGTGTCTTTACAGCTCCAATTTTCTATGGCATGAATTAAAGCAAGGCATAGAATCATGGAATCATTAAGGTTGGAAAAGAGATCATCAAGCTCAGCCTTGGATGTAGAAGTCAGTGAACTGTGGTTCTATATGATCCCTACATATACCACATAGTCCTTAGAATTTTGAAAGCATCCATTCCATCCCTTCCCACAATAACATACCAAAGATTTTCAAAGAGACTAAAAAGACAGGGAAAATTAAGAGAGAAAATAGGTACTGATATGGATAAAAATCATTTTTCCTCTGAAAGCACAGAAAAAAGCCACTGATGGCACAAATATTGCTCTCCTCCCCACCCCAATCACCTCCCTTTGCTGGGGGTTTCCATGAGCAAGACCCAGCAATCTAAGCTGCAAACCTGCATGGTTGCACTGAACCAAAACAGGCTTCTGCCTTTGCCTTTAATTAACACTGCAATTCTGAAATCACTAATTGGGAAAAGCTGCTGCTTATCCAAGGTACTGAACTATTTTGTGAAATGGGCTATTGTATGCAAAAGAGATGCAATGGGCTGTGTAGTTTAAAAAGGACTATATATATTGCTCAGGTGATCAAAGGCCAATAATATAATATAATATAATATATAATCGTCACTTCTCAAGCTTTTCTTCAAAACCTAGGTGTAGCAAAGAAAAAAAAAGGCAACCATAAACCTTAAATTTGTCAGACTGAGTTACATAAGCAAGGAAATAAAGCCTGAAAACCTCCCTTGCCCCATATCAAAAAAAGATCTGGTCCCAGTCAGGAGCAAGGTGGGGTTTTCAATACAGTGGAACTACTTCTGGAGTTCTTAAAGTGCACAAATATGAGTGATTTCCAATTTAAAGACCTTCTTAGACGTGTGTCTCATTTTCTACCTGTGTAGAAGGTCAGAAAATTTTGTCACATCTTTTTAAAAATAAACTATCACATTCTCATCACAGCAAAAGCTCAAGGCTTTGTTCTGAGATGTCAGTCTTGGATATTTTCCATCTTTGAGGAAACTCTGCTGTTTGATTTCTAACACTGGCATATGCAGTGCTGGACAGCACAACAGGTGGGTTTCAATGTGTTAAGTGGCAAAGGACATTCAGCTTTGGTGTTGAAATGGGTTTTGATTTAAGGACAATAGCACCTGAAAACTTAAAAACAATGTTTGAAATATAGAGGGAATTGTTTGCAATTCTTGTGTTTGCAAATAGATATTTTTGACTTTGTGTCAGATAAAAGCCCCCAGGACCTGCTCTGCTCTCTTTCAACCAGGAGCAAAATGCAGGAAATAAAATTCAAGCGTTTTTCCATTTGTATTTGCATAATATTTGCTCTGGGCTAAAGGCCCACGAGGCATGCTGACCTGCTGCTGGCAGGGTGAGCACTTTGCAAAGGACAAGAAAAGGAAGGTTCCATCCCGAGATGATGGTATCCATCAATTAATGGTGTCCATTAATTGGCTAATAGAATGTTGTGTCACTTCTAAATGGGCTCAGTGTCAAACCCCTGCTTCCCTCCAACTCTGGCAGCATTAACAGCGTGCTGTTGACACGGTGGCTCGAGGTCTCTCACTCTGACAGCTCTGAAAGGGTATTTTGGAAGGATTTAGTGGTTTTGAATAGCTTATTTCACTAACCCATAAAGAAACACTTTCCTTCAACACAAGCATGAGTGGTTATTTTCTATACTTAAGAAGGCCAAGGTAAAGAAAAACCAAGTGCATATTTTTAAATATTTTATCTTTCTTTACACAAGCCTGGGTTATGCACAGCATAAAGCCATATACATACTTCACAGAGAAGGTAATAATATCTGACAAAATCTCAAGAACTGTCTAACTCACATGCCAAAACTTTCAAGGAGTACAAAATTAGAAAAAAATAGTCCCAATAGGAATGTTATTAAAGACAGGAACTTCCCTCCCTGAAGAGAAGCTGCGTCTTCTGCTCATCTCTAGACAAGGAGAAGCAACAGAAGTCAACAAGTTCTCTGCATTTCCTACAGTGCCACAGGATAATGTTAAATGCCCATTTTTTTTTTGCTCAAAGTCTGTGCTAAAAGTGGTCCTTCAGTCACATGTAGAACCAATCAATTTATCCTGTAGATTTCCTAACTTACAGGGTGAGAGTGTGAGAGCTGTAGGAGTGAAGGAATTCAGGCTTTTCTCAAAGATCTTAGCTGCCTCTGTTCTATGGGCACTCCTCACTTCCAAGATTTTCTGCAGCCTCGGAAAAATATCCTTCCTCATATTTTTGAAAATTAAGAAATGAATGGTGTTATGATATGTGATGAAAAGCAATCAAATCCAACACCATCCATACAAACCTGAGAAAAATCTGAAAAGCAAACAATGTCTTCATCACAAAATTGTTACAACATATGGCTGTAATAATTATTATAATATTGTATTATTTTCCTTAGCAACCTCCTAGGGTTTGTTTAGGCTATGTAAGTTTTTAAGAGGCTGACATTTCCACGATTCAAGGGATAGCACAGTTGAATTCTTGTTAAACTACAAGTAAAATTTAATCCCATTTCATAAATGACCCCTGATTAAGCTTGTCCAGCCTGTCAGATGTCAGAGGACTGCTGCCCTGATAAAAGAGCTGAGCTGACTGAGAAAAATAACTGGAGAGGACCAAAAGAACAACCACAAAAATTAATTCATCCTGCCTTTTCAGTCTGAAAAGCAGGAGACTGTTGCTGTTTTGCACAGACTTGAAGAAAGGGACTTTCCCAGGCTCACTCAACAGTACATGGTCTGGAGTCCCAGTTGCCAGGATCCTACCAAATCCTCTCCCCACTACATCACAGAGGAGATGCCTCATTTTGTGCTGTCCATACCTTTGAGTTTCTAGAGCCATTCATCCCTTAAAATGTTACTTTTGGGATATCTGTCTAGGTATCTTTCATTTTTGGTGACAATTCCCATTGCAGGGATCTTTGTGATTTCCTAACAGCCTGAGTCAGTGTAGAAAAATAAAGGAATGGGTGGCTTTGGAAGGCTCTGAAAGCAAGCACAGGTAAGTCTTTGGTGTGGTAGCAGTAACACCATATCCTGCTGTCCCATTTTCCCATCTGGAATGACAGCAAAGAGAGCTGAGAAGTCACCCTGGTGACTACAATAAGAACCAATTGCTTTTCCCTGTCCAGGAGCATTCTGATCTGTTTTGCATTCAAAGCCTTTGCTGGAAGGAGTTATGGCTGTCTGAATATTGTTCTTAATCATACATTTATTAGATATGAAACATTTTCACTGAGCACTTCTTAGAAACACAACAGAGCGCTTTAACACTTTTATATGTTTAGCCAGTCTTATTCTATGCCTTCATGATTCCCACTGTCCCTTTCCCTGTCCAAAATGAAAGAAAATGATTATTTAATCCAGGAGACATGCTGAGGGGATCGACAGCTGTGGTTTTGCTTCTCCACACTCTGGCTCAGGGTCTTCTCCAAATCCCCAGATGAAGCCAATACAACTGTTTCATTGCTTATAGAAAGGAGTTTGGATCATGGGGGTTTTTTTGTGATGCTAGGGAAGCCACTTTGCCCTCAGTGCTGAGCACACACTCTTCTGAAACAGGCAACCTGTGTTTGAACTGGCCTGGGAGCTGCCATGGGACTAACCACAAGTTGTCATGGTGATGGAGAGGAAAACAGTTAATGGTCCAGCCATTACTAATAGAGGTTGGAAAGAAGTAACTTCTGTTTATATTTCATTGTTGTTTAAAGCGCTGAGAACTAAAAAAGGAAATATCTGATGATTGAGGCTGTGTTTATATTGACTTTCTTCCCATTCACATTTTCCTTAGCACAAAGAAATACTTCCTCAGCACAGAAACGTGGTATTAAGGGGAAGGTGTCAGAGAACAGAAGAAAAGTCTCTTTTGCAGGAGAGCAGTTTAGCAATTTTCAGGACTCGAGCACGAGAAAGGAGTAATTTCTCGGGCCGCTGTAGGGCTGCTCCAAACATGCCTGGCACTGATGGGAACTGGATGTGTTTGCAACACCCTTGGGGGATGCTCAGAGTCCCGGGGAGGGGCCAAAGCCGTGCCCAGGGCAGGGAATTCGGTGTGCACCTCGCTCGGAGGTGCTTGGCTTTGCTGCTGGGGACTCCTGGTCTCTCCCCACGATGCTCCCCACTGCCTGCTGGCCCAGCCCTCGGGCTCCACTGATTTATCTGTTCCTTCACGCAGACCTCTCCAGGACCAACCCCGAGCCATGGGCCAGCTCCGGAAGAGGCAGTCGAGCCTCTCCAGCCTTTCCAGCCGCTGTGCCGGAGTGTGGAGTGAGTGCCCAGCCCTGCTTTTGCAAGGTTTTACGGTTCACACTTCCATCTGCCTCCCTCCCCCTATCCCTCTCTTCCCCTCTCTCTCTTTTTGTCGGATGCTTCAAGGAAAAGAAAATTTATGGAAGCGGTTCCAAGAGCTATTTTCCCTGCCTTGGTGCCAGTCGGTGCATGCTCCTGGCTGGCTCAGCCCTCCCTTCCCTCTGCCCGGCTCCACCACTCCTTCACCTCACACAAAAGATAGATCACGTTACCCTTCACTTGTTGCCTCCCGGGCCCCAGCCCCCGGAGCTGGTGAGTGCATCCTTAAACGTGCCAGGTACATGCAGCTCCCTGCACCTCCTCTGAAGGATAAAATTCCTTTTCCACATTCCCACCCTGGGAAAAATGTGAATTTCAAGTTTTTTTTCCAAGACGAGAAAGTCAGGGATGCTTTGTTAGGGACGAGTGGTAGGAAACACAGGTTGTCTTCTTCTCTGCTTTAATCAGAGAATTGCTTCATAAATGTGGGCTAATGAATCAGAGCAGTGACACCTGCTTGGTTTAGAGGACAGGCTGCCTGAGTGACACCATGCTGGTCCTCCATCCCCAGGACATTGTTCAGCAGGGAAGGCAGGACCCCCCACTCCTTCCAGCCTCTTCTCCCACCTCAGCATGCCAAAATAAGCAGCTCAAATGTCACGGAGAGCAAAACTAATTTTGCCAGGATTTCTGAACCCACAGTGGTCACCCAAGCCCAAGCAGCAGCTGCAAAAGGCAGTTCTGCCCTTCCTCTGCTCTCCTTCTTGTTGCCCTGTCTTCTTTTGCATCTTTGCCTCCCTCATTTTCTCCCTGGATCTCATTTCAAAGCTTTCCCACTTCAGTATTGCTTTGTCAGTGCTAAAACTGCAAAGAACAAAACTTAAAACAGCTTCCCTGATTCAAGCTCTAAACCTGGTGCCACATTCCTGCTCTTCTAAAACCTGATGGCCATTTTTGTCTAGGGCTGGATCCTGATCTCAAGGGCAAATTTAAGAATTTGGGTTTTCTCACTGCCTCTCTTCTGCTGGTTCAAACGCAGAGCAAATCTGGCTTTCAAGGGCTGAATTTTCTCATGGATATTTCTATATTCAGACTAAGATCTTGTGTGACAGGGACCAGTGACAGTCTGGAGGTGAACAGGTAACTTCAAGATGAAGTGACAGGTCTGATGGGCCCTGAGTCTGGGGGCATCTGTGGCACCCTTTCCAGCACTGCCAGGCTGAGAGACAGCAGCAGCATAAAAACAAGCCTGTTTTTAAAGGTTTGTCTCTTGGCCTTCCCTGCACGATGATGTCTCACCTACAATACAGCCAGTGACTCATCCTTCAATTATTGCTGCTGTCATTCTGGTCCAAATTGCTCGGAGGAAGGGAAGTACTGACAGAGACACTTTGGGAGATTAAAATACCCGTGTCTGCGATGCTTTGTAACAGCTTTGCTATAAGGAACCTGCTTTCTCCGTGATTACTTTGTTATGAATTCACTTGTGCAACACATTCTTGGAACGGCACGGTTTGTTTCTGGAACCAGGAATCAGTGACAGGAGATTCATTTATAGGCAGGGAATATTTTCGTTAAAGAAAAGCTGTCAGGTCAAGTCAGGCTTTTATATTGCTGTTTGTAAAACAAGGTGTTTACATACCTGTAAAGCTGCCACTTTTTTTTTTTTTTCCCTCTTTTGATGAAAGTCACCTCTAGAAATGTAGGTGGAAACAGTTCTTTGGCACTGAAAGCAGAGTGAGAGCAGGAAAGGCCAGCAGCCACGCTTCCTTGCCTTTTTTTCCCCTTCCAAGGTGCCAGGCCCTTGGGAAGGTGCCCAAGATGCACCCCAGATCCAGGGATGTGCAATGTGCATCCTCAGCTGTGAAAAGCATCCCGGCTGTTCCTGGGCTATGACAAAGACAGCGAGCAGCCTGCTGCCTGCAGCCTCCCTCCTGCCAATCCCTACATCTGTCCCCAGGGCTGTGGGAGAAGCCCCTCTTTGTCACAAGGCTAATAATTAAGATACTCTAGCTGATAAATGAAAGTGCTAAGAACTCGGTGTGCTGCGAATCCCTCCTCTCTGCAGGCAGCTACTCAACTCTTTTATCTGGCTCGTGATCTCTGAAGGAAAGTATAATTTGGCAATCGTGGTCCAAGTGTTTAGACAATTCAGTCAATGGAAAACCCTGAGGGAAAAAGACAGTTACAACAAAAACATGAAGACAGAGAGATGTGAGAGCAAACGCCATTTGATAAACTGTGTCTTGAGACAAAACTGCTCCTCTCTTGCCCATGGTGAACACACCAAGACTGCTTCTTTCTCAGCTTCAGCTTGCCTTCCAAAGGTGAAGGAAAGCATGTGACCTAGATAAACAACAAATTAATCTAGAAATTAGATGCTCCTCTCAGAAACACGAAAATTGTAAACTAGGCAGCGTCTTTGAGTTTCTGCTTTTCCTTTTCTCCGGGGCTGGTGGAGCTTGCACTGGATGTTTTAATTCTGGAGTGAACACTTCTGTCCCCTAATTTACCCTGCCATTTGCCCATGCCCAGGAAAGCAAAATTTGCATTCAGATAAACACAGACTCATTTCCAAGCCTACACACACTATTTAATTAAGAGTTTCCAAGTGGAAACCACACATAATTTCCCCAAATTAAGGGCTGCTCCATAGGAACCCTCCCTTCTGCTCTGGGACAAACAGAAACCAGGAGGTGAGGGGCCAGGTCACATCCTGAACTCCCACCCCTGCACGAGCATCAACCACCAGGCTGTGCAAACACAGACCTGTGTCTCTGGAGGGGAAAAATCAAACCAGAGGGCTGGAAATGCTCGTCCCCTCTGCAGCCAAAAACCTGGAGCACAGCCAGGCTCCATTGGTCTGACTGCTGCAGGGAGGAAAGAGCTGTAAGCCAGCAATTAGCAATTCTGCACCTAACAGGAAAGATTGCTGGGAAGCATAAATAGGGTGGCTGTTTATAGAGGAGTTAGTGCAGGAAGTCGTGTTGATGGTGATGGTTGGGGTTTTTTTGGGAAAGCTGCCTTGCCTAGGGAAGGATGTGATTTGTCAAAATCGCGGCACCTGGGCAAGGAAGAGTCGTGCACAGAGCTTTGGGGCTGGCTTTAGGGATTTGCACCCCTGATACTATCACTCCCAGTCCAAACCATTCTGTGATACATACTTGTGCACTAATGAGCTCCACAGCATAAGAGGTAACATAAAACTCTTTGGTAGACGCTGAGTTTTAAGTTTTTATTGTGGTGTGCAAGGGGGGAGTCTTGCAATTTCAGAGTGATTGCTTTTTATTTTTCCTTCTTGTTTTAGCAGCATTCAAATGTTATCACATACACACGGATCCCTCCAGTTTTTGAAGGGACAGGTGCTTTTCCAAGCAGCACGAAAAATAAAATCATGAATGGTGCAGAGCTTAGTCATGAGAAACACAGAATTGAGAAAAAGAAGTCTTTGGAAGGGGATTAGTTTGTGCAAATGACTGACCAAGGAAATACACCTCCAGACGGACTATTGGCGCCACTTAATGATCCAGATGAAGAGAATATAATGCCTGGAAAGTTACCAGACTTCTAGTTCCTACAAATGAAGGATGTTAATTTATTAATAACACTGAAAATGAACGACGCTATGCTGGAGGACTGTGACAAAAGCATTCCTCTTGGACCGTCACCTCGTGCATTTCATCACATGTGTACATTTGAAATCAGTCTCTTGAATATGTCAGCCCCGTGCCCAATGGAACTCACAGCCCTGTGTAGCTTGGCCAGTCCATCTAACCACTGGATTAAAGGGAAAACCAGATCTGCTGTGGGGTGCAGGAATTATTGGTGATGACACGAATCATGCTGGGGGCAAAGTGACAACATGACAAAAAGAGGAAATTCTCTCTGACAGGCCCTTTACTTTCTTTAATGGCATATCATTCCTGGTCCAAATTATGTAGGGACCTCCAGTGCTATTTGACAGTACCTGGAGGAGACAACCTTAAAAATTTGCCAGTTTTGCCTTAGACAAATAGATAGAGTTTCTTCAGTGCTCCTTGAACTTCCTCCTACTCACTTTTGAGAGTGCTCCTAATCTAAGGCAGCGATATTAAGCTCTCCAGCAACTGGCAAGTTTTAAAGGATCATTGTATGTTTTCCTGCTCAAGTGATAAATCTGGAGGTCAGTTCCTGGCACGGCCAATGGGAGCTGCAGAAGACAGGTTTACAGCATTAAAACCTGGGAGAAGTAATTACGTGAGCCACTTTGGATGAAATCATAATTAAGCCTTATTGGGGTTTGAAAGTTTGGATTTACAATATATTTCACTCACCGTTTTTCATTTTCATGAACCTCTGGCAGTTTCTGCTTCCAGCTGGGACAAGAAGAAAAGTGGCTTAAATGCACTGTGAATTAAATAGTGGGAAACCCATATCCTTTCAGGAGGGCAGCCTAGGAGAAATCTTGTTCTTTAGACACACAGAGCTCTGTTATATTCCTCAGGCTGAAGTGTGCTAGGTAAAAAAAAGGATCTGTGATGCTTTGGGGGTTCATTGAAAACAAAATCCTTTTTCATGAAAAGGAAAGAAAATGTCTGAGGTTCAGTTGCATTTTCCCCGAGGAACCCCTGCCTTGAGGCAGGGCACAGCAGAAAATACAAAATTTCCATTCTGGGCAAGAATTAGAGAAAAAAGCACCATGTTACCTCAGAAGTGAAGTCTAATGCACTGGTCTGGACCAGTAATGATACATGCACCAGTATTGTGTTCTCCAGTTTTTATCAACTGTGCAAGCAGGAGCAGCAAGCTGGATGCAACAGGAAGAACCCCTGACCTCAGTGCGTGCAGGAAAACTGATCCTGCTCACTCTCACCTTTTTTGCATTTTCACCTGGCTGAGCAGGTAGAAACTCCAGAGCTGGGTTTGCAAACAGTGTGACTATGCACTTGTTTGGAATTTTGGCCAATCTGTTAAAAACAACGTAAATATCAAAGAATGCAAAATATCGTAGTGGCAACACCCATTACCTCCAGCACTGGCAAGGATTATAATATATAAACAACTTTGTAATACAAAAATTCCATTAATTTAGATAATAAAGATTAATAGATTAACCTAAAACCATACAGGCCTGAAGAGAGTTTGAACATTTTTTTCATTAGGTCCTGGGGGGAAAAAAAGAGAATAATCAAAACCAACTTTTGGTTTCAAATCACTTCTACAGAGATTTGCTTTTTGGGTCACTTTAAGCATGGAGGTTGGCTTGTAGCTGCCTTTGTGCCTCTTGTGTAGAATTCATAAAATTATCATGTAATCTCCAGAGGTTATTGAGACAGAATAAAAAGACTAGAATTTCAGTGAAGAGAAAGAGCAAAGTGGTGGGGGTGAGAGATGTAAGTGGATGGATAGCAGGGAATCAGCCTTCAAAGTGAGGAGTGTCATGACCTCCTTTTTCTCCCACAAAGCATGCACAGTTCATCCATGATATTTTCCAAACTGATGTTTGATACAACAGTTGTTGACAGGCTGTGAACTTCTGCTGGGATTGGGGCTGGGCATTGATCTCACCACCTTCCAGCATCAAGACTGAAAAGCCAGATTTTAAGACCTAGACCCCCTGCAAAACAGAAAGGGTGTGGAATTAGGCTTCCACTTCGAGTGTCTCGGTAATTGAAGCAATGTCCAGCCCTTCTGGTTTGGGTTATCTGGAAGTAGTCCAGCATGCTGAATTGTCCAGAGAGATAGTGAGTTATATGTGTTAATGGAGAATTCAAGTAATATGATTTACAAATGGCAAACACACACTCCTCTGGTTTCCCAGATAAATCCTAGGAATGCACTTGCTTGGAATTTCACAGAACAATCATAAACTCCCCAGCACACTCCTTGTGTTCTTCCTTAGGGAAATAGAATACCAAAGATCACTGCAACTCCCTTTCCAAAACTGATTTTACTGCTTCGGCCTGATTTTGTAGACAACATCATCACGCCACATTGCAAAATCATTCTTTCATCACAGCCTTTGCATTTCATCAGTCTTTCTCATTCCTGCTCACCCTACAAATAGCAGAACACAAGCAAAGATTGAAAATACCCAGCAGAGTTGGTTTATCCATCAGCCAGATGGAAATCTGGATCAGCCAGTGTGACAAAGCCAGATTAATACGATTTCTCTAATAAAATCCCAAACCATCAGCTTCAGGCTGAGTTTAATCCTAAACCTTATAACCCCGCAGAGTCAGGGCAGCATTGGCTGCTTTCTCTTGGAAACAACCCCCTGGGCACTGCTGGAGACACAGCAGCTAAATTGGGTTGTCTCTCAGCTGGGAATTTGCATGGAGAGAAGTGGAAATAGTCTTCCTGCAAGGATAATCAAAGGCACAAACTTCTTCTTAAAGTGGACACCCTTCCTTATTCTCCTGCAATCAAAACCAAGTTTATAGGCATTTTATCTAGGAGTGTATCAGCTATCCTTGCTTGTAACATTAGAAACTGCTATTAAACAGAGCAGGAAGGAGGGAAGTGAAAATAGAGAGAAGGTGGTAGCTCTGACTGACATCTTTACTGGCATGGGACACAGGATCAGTTTCTGAAGCTTTTCTAATGGTGGCCCAAACCCAGTCAAGATTGGCTCCATGATGTCTTGCCAGGAGTGCTATAATCCCCCTCTTGGGTGGGAGACAGTGACACGAGAGCTTCACAGGAGGTCACACTCCTGCCTCAGCAGATGTGCATGGGTATACCCTAATAGGATTTGCATGGGCACAAGTCTCCCCTGGAGCCTGGGTTCTCCCTCTGGAGGTGAAGGAGTGGGTTTGATGTGGGGCAGAAGGGTTTGTTTCTCTTTGGGGTGATCAGTATGTGCATACCACCACTGGTGAGGAACCATTGTAGTGTCTCCAAATACTCCAGCCTGGAGTTAGAGGATGGATGCTTCATTCTGGGGCATCTAACCTACTGAAATGACTGCACTCATCTGTGTCTGAGGCTGGGGCTACTTTCCATTCAAAGCAGCAGGGATGAGTGGTTCTTGCTCTCTCCCCATGACCATATTGTTTGTGTTTTCTGCAACCTTCAGGCGATTAAAGCAATATAATAATCTGTCTGTTGTCTCCCTGCCAAGCTGTCAGCCCAGCCAGTCCAGCAGCCCAAGAGCCTCAGAGGTTTTCTCAAACAACTTCCAAGCCATATGTACAAGATACAGGGCACTTCATAAAGCAAAACTAGATAATTTCTCAGTCTAAAGCCACCCGTGAAGTGTCAGTCTACAGGAATCAATTCACACGTGTTTTAATCAACTTGTAAGTTACACTGGGTATATGGGAATAGTTAAATTTATAGAGCTTGGAGTCTGGCCCATTAAACTCTGTCTATACTGTTTTAACACTTCTGGAAGCCTACATTTAAATTTGCCTCGGGTCATGAGTGAAACGAATACTCCTACTTCCAGCGAAATACCGAGCACAGATCCATGAATTCGCACTGAAGGCAGAAGCCTCCCCGTGCTGTCTGCAGGGATGGCGGCGCTCTGGAACGACCGGGACGTGCAGGGCAGTGGGGGATGCACAGGGATGTGCCACGCCGAGCCCACCGCTCTGGCTGGAGCTGCTGCTTTTTCCCCTGCTGCAGAAGAGCAAACTTTGCCAACCCTTATACGAGCAGAAACGTGCCCGGAGATGAGATCCAGCTGTTTGCCGAAGTGACCCCGGCTACCGACAGCGAACCTGGATATTTCGGAAGGATCCGCAGGCTTGCTCTTATCGATGGAGGAGGGGTTTTGAGCGCGTTTTCTCTTGGAACAGGTTTGCTGATAGCATCAGCATCTGCTCGGCAGCAGCATTTGCAGCCCTGCCTATGCAGGTACCGAGGAAACCAGAGACAGGCCTTTTGCCAGTCAGGACAGGAATGTTTATTCAAATGTAAGGAGAGAACCAGATCTGCAGCTGCTGGATCTGCAACGAGTCTCAGAGGGGCAAAAACTGGCTTGGAAAGAAAGCATTGCGTCCTGTGAGATGGAAAAGGAAAAAAAATAAAAATCCAAATCAAAACCCCAACTCGAAACCTTTGCAGGAATATGCACTGCCCATACTGAAAAGGCATTTTTGGTTCCCAGAAAAGCTGGCTACAGCCCACATGGCTCTGTTCGCCCAGTGACAGGCAGCCTTTACGCGCTGAATACCAACTGGAGAATTTGCAAAAACAATTACTTCAATTATCTCGTTCCCGTGGCAACCGCGCAACACACGCTCGAGTTTTAATGAGTCACTGCGGCTGAGGAGCCCTGCAGGGCAGGAGCCCTCTGCCAGAGCCCCGCAGCTCCCCGGGGAACCCAAGGGGCACCCGAGGGCGTCCAGCAGCACCTGCCATGCCCACTGCACTTTTTTTTCCCCCAAGAACTGAGAAAACTCACATTTTACTTGTCTTCAATACGAGGGCATTGGCTCAGAGCAAGCATCACTGCAGCATTAAAAGCCTAACATGAACTAGTGCAGAATAAAGCAAGTGTGTAAAGCATAGCTTCAACTCCTCAGGTGCACAGACCGTGTTTAAAATCACCATTAATGAGTTAATTCTGGCTGAGGTGCAAGTGGTGTGAAGCTGGAGTAGTCACTGACTGCTTTTGGGCACACTCAGGGACATCAGATGATGTTTTCAAAACACTGAGCTGCACAGCCTACATAAAATGAGTTGTGCACGCTGACAAAAACATCCAAAATATGTAATTTTTATATCTCATTCTACAATATATACATCTATACGTACATCTATGCTTCTAGGTGAAAGTGTTCTAAATAGATGGGCTGATTTTTATTGTCTTATCTCAGTTCCATAGCAACTGCAAATTGCTAGAAAAGAGCAAGAAAAGCGATAAAAGCTCCTGGGAAAGTTTGTGTTAACATGACAAGTAAGGAAAATATTTTATGTATTCAGTGAAGGGAATGAGTAATGGGAAACATAATAAAATATGTGAAACAAGGCTGGTGAGAATGGACTAATAATGAACCTGGAGCTCTTATTCATCTCTTTGTGCAAATAGACAAGAAGACAACCTGAAAATAAAAGAAAAACACACACACATGAATTTTTGGTCCATAATCCCTTTCTACATGCAACCCTTGCACTTACTACTGCAGCACTATGTCAGATCATGGTGTTTTAGAAACACCATGTAATTACTACATTTTCTGAATCAAAAGTCTGCCCAGGAAACAAACTCTATGGCACAAGTTGAGCATACGGGAAAGGTCAGAAAGGACCTTCACTTCAGCCCAAGTAAATCCCTGTCCAGAGCCTTTTTAGTGAAATATTTATTTAAAACTCAACAAACCTCACTTTTGTTGCAATGACAGAAAAGCAATTGAGAAAAACTAAAGAGCCTGTGAATATTTTGTTTCTGGAAAATTTGGTCTTTTTTGGTTTTCTGTGTGCCTCTCCTATCCCAGGTATGATCATGCCTAGAAGCTGGTATTTTTCCCACTGATGTGGGTCGAAGGCTATTTTGTGGACAAAAGACACCAAAACATTTGTATTGGATACTCAGAAGTGACAAATTCAGCCTGATATGCAAACTCTGGGTGCTGTCCCATGATACTGAAAACAGAGAGAGCTGGGAGCACACAGAGGTGTCCAGCAGATAGAAACCTTAAACCAGCTGCAACCAGGCAGCAGCTACACAGCACAAAAAATAACATTTCCCCCCCTGTAATCACCACAAATTGTTTTTAATCACAAGCAGATGTGATTCATAATCAGTTTTCTAAAGTCAGTCTAATGAAAGCCCCAGCAACTCCCAGCTGAAGAATTACTTTGGAGGGCAAGGGAATACCTATAGGTCAGTTTACATACCTTGGCAGCAACATGCAAGCCAGTGGGGACATCCAGAAGGAAATAAGGTCACAAATTGGCAGGGCAGCAGCTGCACTTACCAGTTTAAACAAGATTCAGTTGTTGAAAATCTACATCTTAAAGGCCAAATCAGCAACTCATAGACCAAACTATGAATCTTCAACTCAAATGTTATTTCCATCTGAACATATGGATATGAAACCTGGATGCTCCCCAGAGGCTTAAAGCTTTGGAAACAAACGGGAGTGAATATATGAGGTGGAATGGATTTGTAAGGAATGTCAGGAGCTGTGGAGGAGCTCGGTAACTTTGTACCCCTGGCAAAAGAAAAGGGGACATTTGGGACACATGGCAAGGATGAAGGCTCACATCTGCCCTGTCAGAGATGGCCCAGGGTAGCCAGGGGAATGGCTGACTGAAGGACTCCAGCAAAAATGCCCCCAGGATGCAGGAGAGAGCATGAGGATGGATGTGACAGCACTGCTTGCTCCAGCCAAAACTTGGGAATGCTGGACAGGATCTGTCAGACTCTTCCATGACCCACCTGATTATCCACCCAGCCTGAGAAGCATGACAAGATTATCCTGACAAGCCAAGATAGGAGATGACATGCACATATGACGCTGGTCCTAATTAATATAAAGTTCCTCTGCTATTTGCTCCACTCCTGTATCATTACAGGAATGATTTTTAGTTCCTGTATAAATGAACAGATTTTTCCTAAACTTTTATCCCCGTCCCACGGATATTTTAGTTGGGCTGTTATGGGTTTTTTTTTGTGGGGGGGTGTTACTTGTGTCCACAAGTTCCTAGAATTATTAACACTGTACTGAACTGGTAGTGGAACTCCCGAGTTTATAACTGATTACAGCTCAAAAGGAAAGAAAATTCATTTTTTCAGAGTGAAATTTTCCTAACCATGGGAATGTATTTTTACACTCTTAAGAAAACTTCTGCCTTGGAACTCTTAGATACCAAGCCCATAGACAGATGGATGTGAAACAATTTCTTTCATTTAAGAAAATGCATGAACAATTTCTGCTCCAGCAGCTGAAGCTGGGGAGCCACCCAGGAAAGTTTGATGGAGAAATTCCAGAGTTCCAGAGTTTTGGCCATGCACCTTTCCTGAAGGAACTGAAGGCAGCCTCCAGAACTGAGACTAAGAAGCAGCTTCCCCCACTGAGCCCCGAGCCCTGCCTGGGGATCTCCCTGCAGCTAGACACATCCAGCCTTGCTGGATTTGGGATGCCCACAACATGGGCAACCCTACCGCCTGCCAGATGGGATGGATGTGTGGGATCTTGATGGGTTTAAGCTGTCACTATCAAGCAGATTTAGTGCAAAGGTTGTTTTCCAGGTGGCACAAACCAACTCTGGAAATCCTTTCCTAGCCTCGCTTCTTGTGATGGGGGGGAAACATTTCACTGGTTCTCTGATCTCATTTGTGAGGGTGTTCCAGATGCTGTGAGCACTCCACCATATAGGACTGGATGCTTAAACAGCAGGAGGGAGCTCATATTCAAAGGAAGGGAAAGAAAATAATGAATTACTGGAAGAGCGCTGGCCACTTCAGTAGGAGCACCAGTCATCTAATGAAAATATTGACATTTATGGGAATCCACAGGCAGAGTTGGGCATAGTTGTGGTCTCTGCTACTGTATCACTTTTCATAATGTTTTATTTCTGTTTACCTTCCAAAACAAACTACTGTAACTAATATGTTTATAATAATTAATGAGGAGACAGCCAAACTGGAGAAAGGGGTGGCCTCAAAAATTCACACTTTTCCCAGCTGGGAGGCTTAATTGGGCTGGGGACTTCTCTTCTTTCCCTAATCAGATATGGAAGGAGCGGGGAGGTAGGAATGAGGGCCCTAATTATTGCTGGTGTAACTCCCTGTAAAACAATGTGCTCCACAAGGGATTCATTTAATGCATTGTCCTTTGCTAATCACTCCATTAGCAGCTAAATAACCACAACTAACATGTTTGTATGCATGCATGTGTGCATAGACACATTAGTGAATGTCACACATGCCCCCTGGTCCCTGCTGGAGCTGGAGGTGGTGCACAGTGCCCTGATTCAGCTGACAATAAGTTCCCTTGAGGACAATCTCTCTTCAAGCCCCGGAGAAGATTTTGTGGTCTGTCATTGCACCAGGACTGACAGTGCACAGACTATGCCTGGGAGGAACAGGGAGAGAGCTTTCTCAGGGAAAAGTCTGTGACTATTTTGCTGCCAAAGCCAGCCCCAAACCTGAGGGGTCTCACTGCTGGAGGGGTGCATGGCACTGAGCATTGGGTAGACATGACTGGGTTTGTGGTTTTGCGAGACAGACTCGGGCTGATGGCCTGTCCAGGGAAGTCTGATCCCTTGATCTCAGCTAGGAAAATGTATTCTTTACATGTTCCCTTAATTACTCATCAGGGAAGGAAGGCCTTGCTCAGAATGTGGTGGAATTGTTATACCCCCTTCAATCTTTCTTCTCTGGGAGCACAACAGAGCTGCCTTTCCTTATCTGCCAGCAGTAAAGGTTCCTCAGGTTTGTCCAAGTGATGCTTGTATATCCAGCAAGGATAAGCATCTTTTGGCCTCTCACCCGTGGCTCCCACATCTTTCCATCTGCCCAGTTGACCTTCTTCTTTGGCCAGACTGAAGAGGTAATTTCTTAAAGATAGCCAGGACATGGATCTGCCAGTTAGGAAGTAATGTTTATTCCTTATGGATCAAAATGTGCTCAGGGGAAGACATAGTAAAGCCAAGATGCACACACTCCTTTTTTCAACAGAGATGTATGCCCTTAAAGCAGTGAGAAATCTACTTTTTGGCACCTGTCAATTGTGTGTATCATCTGGTTCCTTAAAAGTATTGATTTTGTTTCCAAGCAAGTCACCAAACTAGTAAATTAATAAGGCCAGGCACACCTAAAACAAAGACTGAGGAGTTCCTTAACTGAAGCTTGAAGGGCCTAAACCAAACCTGACACTCACCTCAAACACTTTGTATGGCTAAAAGAGCTTCACAGACATATAAACCCTGCATGCCAAGCAGCAGAAACATGCTTATTCCTGACTATGCTTCTTCCAAATTTTAAATTACAGTGTGTGCACCAAAGATTCCTTCAAGTTCTGTCCAGAGCATGAGGGAAAATACTGACCTTGGAAATGCAGCTCTATCTCACTACAGTAAATATATTCTCTTCTACAGCAGAGCCACTCTTGTCTGAAGTCATTTGAGTTTGAAAACTACCTTGTAGTACAAAGAAATATTACATTTTCCATTTCCTTCTAAACAAATGCTTCTGCTCTTTGCAGATCCCAAATGCTTCATGTAATGGTTACAGTTCAAGCATCAGTGACAGCATAGGGAGTAGAATCAGTCTTTCACTTTCATAGACTGGTAAAAATGGCAGCTAAAACATTAAATAACTTTTCTGAAAATGGCCAACTGTGCTTACAGTTGGGAAAGGATGAAATTAACCTTGGATATTTAATTTTTAAAAAGGACAGAAGAAAGGATGAATTTTTCCATTCGTCAGCTCAGAAAGAGAAAATCTGGTTTATTGTTTTATAAGTTTTGTAGAAGTTCTGCTGGAAAGGCATAATATGTCTCTGATAGTATAGCCTTAGAAGAATCATGACAGAGCTTTAAATCAAAACATTTTACACCATTCAGCAGTAAGCTTGCAATGGTAAAATGTGGCAATATGTGGGCTAACTGAAAAGGGATTCAGATAAAATATTGATGAAATCGATGTATCTCCATACATTCTTCTAATTCCAATTGGAGCTGTGTTTTCATGGCTAATGCTGGGAAGAGTTACTGGTTAAAAATGCTGACTTTACTTAGTTGTCTTCCTCTGAGGGCAGGAGTCTCTGAATCTGGAAAGCATTTAGGTTTCACAAAAGGATATGATCAAACATTCCTGCCAAAGCCTCCGTGCCCCTACTCGATGGGAATTTCTGAACAGCGTGTTTTGAGCTGCTGAGCTCTCCCAGCAAGGCTTTGGGAGAGTGGTCCAGCCTCAGACTCTCAGCTTTCTCCATTTTTTGGTATGTGGTGTCTTCTCCAGAATCCTGTAGAAGGCACAGCAGCAGGGAGCTCTCTCTGCTCCATGGAAACTCTCGAGGCATCACCTATCTGGAAAATCACTAGCTGACAGGTATTAGGAGAACCTGTTACTTAAATCTGTTTTATCTGGTTTTGAAACTTCCTATGCTACTTTTTTTTTTTCTTTTCTCTTTGCATGGTTTATCCCACGACCAATTTTAGATATTAATGGTCTGTATTTTAGAAAATGATCTTGCTGGTTATTTATGCCCTGTATCTCTATTTCAGTTATGCATTCAGCAGCTGGAGTCCATATGGAAATGTTGGCCATTTTGACTGAGTGAAGACCTTTACAGATAAGGGATAGGAAATCTGATAATTTTTTTCCTATTTGGTTCCTAATCATATGCCATTAAAGAGAAGTATGTATGAAACAGGATATTTTTCCTAATGTTATGATTTACAATTATCAATTTAAACATACAACTTGGCCCTGGAGTAGGAAGCAAACAATGAAATATTTTATTTTAGAACCGTGAGCAGAAATTAATGGGATTGAACATTTCACTACCATTTTGAAGGAGCTTGACCTTGAGCAAGACCTCCTTCTTGTAGGAACATCTTTTTCACTTTCCTACCTCCCTCAGGACCATTTCTGCCTGGGAACCAGCTCCACTTTCACATCCTGACACAGGACTCAGCTTATAAATAAGCAAGGAAATACTGAGTACTTTATTTAGGATGCACAGAATGGCAGCTCAGCTGTACCTACAACCCACAGGGCTTTGCAGAGGCCCAGCAGACACCCAGAAGCCCCATCTGCCTTCCCAGCAAGTGTCCTGCTGTAAACACAGGGACTCCTGCTCAGCTCTGCTGTCTATTCAAAATCAGAGCCATTTAGCGCCATAGAGCCATGATATTTTATTCCAATTAAATATCCACACTTTCCTTATAACCTTCTAAATAAGCCTCAGTCAGCTCTGTCAGGACCACAGGGTACTGTGCTTCCCAGATCGGACTCAGGTTTGGTCAACAGGAGGTAAGAAGTGAAGCAGATTTTGTTCGATATTCTTTTCACCTCAGGAATGTAAATGAATTTGTTTCCAGCCAAGTATCAAACATCTGTATGTTCCACTTCCTTAAGAAGCTGACAAAATAAATCCACCATTTAAAGCAAGGAGAAAATGAGCCTGACAGACCCGTTCTGATCCAGGCACCCTTTCCTGGTTTGCTCTTTGCTGAGCCATGATTGCAAAAACAATTTCTTACACCCCTGAATAACCACCACAGGCCTGTTCCAGCACCTACAACCAGATAAGACACTGTGGGGTGCTGTATTTAATGAAGTTGATGGCTGTGCATAAGAGTGTCAGGAGCAAATGTCACTTCTGGAAGTCCAAGGCAGCGATGGAGCTGACAGGAAAATCAATTACAGAGCTACAGTGAGGCAGTGGAAAGAGAATGATGGAGAACTTGAAAATTAAGAAAAGAAAAGAAAAAAAAAAATCTAGAATTTCAATTGAATAACCATCTTGCACCTGCCATGGCTACACAGAGGAATGGCTTGTGCAAAAAAAAANNTAAAAAAAAAAAAGGTTTGTGCCAAAAAAAAAAAAAAAAAAAAAAGAGGAATATGAAAACCATAACCTAACATTACCAAAACTTCTGAGGGCAGATGGAAAATCCATGTAATAGTGAAGAGCATAGCTGGTCTGCTGGTGGAAATGCAAAGAAAAGCAAGGCTGCTCACCAGCTTTATTAAACTTAAAAGAAGCAATGGTTTCAGGACAGTTTACCACAAACAGCTGTTTGCTGTTGCCAAGAGAAAATTACAAGTATCACAAATCCTACACTTCCACAACTGTAATATTTTCTGACCAATAAGATTGAGGAAGCTGAATTCACACAGCGCTTATTTTTCAGCTGCAAATTCTTACACAAATGCGTGGTTTGCTTTCAGAAATGCAGAAACTGGTGTACATAGATGGCAAAATATTTTCGTGTTAAACTCTTTGGTGGCAAAGACTTCTTGGACAACATTTTTGTGCAAGTCCCTGTGTAGCTCATCACTTGTTTCAAGTGAAGGAGAAACCTAAGAAACCTGAGAACAGAGACTTTCCACTTTTCACTATGAATATTGTCTGAGCTGATTTTTGTGATGCACTATAAAACAAAAGTCTACCTAAATTATACATAGGCCAAAATTTAATTACTGGAATTGAGTGGGCATTAGGCACTAATATTCTAATACATTTTGAAGAGGAAGTGGAAAATCTGGGTATATTAAAAAAAGTGAATATTGCACCATCAGGAAATATTTTCTTATACAGACAATCAGATGTTTTCACAGCCTGAGGCCATGCCAGGATGGGAGTGTTTCCTACCACATGGTTTGTCCAACTGATTTATCAGGGGTCCAAATGGCAACATTTTCTACTTGCTCTCCTGAGCATGTTATTCCAGAGAGTCTTTATTTTCAGCATCTGAAGGTTGTCCCCAGAAGCCCAGCCACAGGTTACCTACATTAATTTCTTCGTGACATTTCCACAGATTTTGAAGGAGGAATCCCAATGCCCAATGCAAACAGTGTTGGGGAAAAAAAAAAAAAAATTGAGGAAAGAGTGGGGTAAGAGAAGGGAGCCAATGTCAAAGTGCTTTGAAGCAAGAGAAGCAGAGGATATCCTGAATATCTGCCCTAAAAACCAAGGTGTGTTCAGTTTGGTTTGCAAAAATCATGATTACTGGATTCCATGCATTGCACCAGAATCCCCCCAAGGAACCAGGAGCCAGGCAGAGTGTGCAGCACCCATGGATGCAGGGCATGGAGGAGAACAGCCATAGAGAAAGCTTGAAGGGTGCTGCCCATCTCTGTCCAGCAGCAAATCTGGAGAGGGAAGTGCTCACAACTCACTTGCTCACATGTGTGGAGCAAACTCTGTCACATCACCCATGTGTTTTCCTATTTCTCTGTTTTTAATTTTTCTTTTTTTTTCATGGGCAGTTTTGAGGTATGAAATTCACGGAGCTGAAATAATATTAAAAGAAAAAGATCCTTCTCTGCAAGGGAATTTGATCCTTAAACTGAGTTTGGACTTAATGATGTTTGCAGGTCTGTTTTGTTCATTCTCCCTGTACATTTCAGCACTCCAGCTTTCTCTGTGAGAATGCTCATGGAAAGTGAATTTGAGGCAATAGCTCACCTTGGACTTTCCAGCTGACTTTCAAGCTTGCCCTTTGCAAATCTCGTTATAGCAATTAGCCAGATAGATGGTGGAAGAACCAAAGTATCCCGTGAGGGAAAACCTGGGCCTAGTGAAATTCAGGAGAGTTTTGCCAATGCAGGACTTCAGCCTGTATTTGTAATGTGGCAAACAAGCCAATTTTCAACTACTCATGGCTGGTGACAAGATTTTCCCCTCCAAAGAAATTAAAGTGGTCAAATGGTGGATGCATCCAACTCAGATTGCAGACAGGAAGAAAGCAGCAGTTGTTTATCGAAGTGTGAGCTATTGGCTCAGGCTAAAATTCCAAACCAGAGCAATTTTGCCAAATTTACAAAGAATTTGAGCGAATTAAATCTATTCCAAACCATTGTATTACCCTACCATTTTCTCCTAGATCAGTTTTAATCTTGGCTTAAGCCTAGTGCAAATCTCGAGCTTATTTTACCCTAAACCTCTTTTACTGTAGAGCGTGGTTGGTTTGTTTGTTTGATTGGTTGTTTTTGTTATTTTTTTTTAAACTAGACCACCTTCTTTGTGTAATCACTGGATTAAACATCAATAATGCAGGACTTTAAGAAAATACTTGGTCCTTTAGTCACTGGTGACTTGTTTGGATGAGATAACAAAAGTGGAAGGCTGGCACTTTAATCAGCTTGCCCATGTGCAAAGTAGTTTGTGCTGTCTGAAAGCAATGATGCCTTGAGACAATTTCTCTCACTGATAAATCATTCTCATTAATGCCCACCCTCCTCTGTGCTGGAAGTGTGATTGCCACAGGAAGTGCCCCAGTTTTGGTGGGCACATGCTCTTTAATCACACCTCAAGGCTCTAGAGAGCAGGAAGAAGGGTGAGTGTGGATTTTAAAATGATAGTTCAGGCCACTTGCTCCAGTTTCTTCCCCATCCTCCCATCCCAAAGTTGAGTTTGTACCTCTGGAAAAATGGTGGTGTCCAGGAAGAGTTTTTGGGAGGAGCAGGAGCAGCATATGGGGTTCGAGGTTTCATATCCCAGCACTGCCTTCTAGAGCAGAGAAACAAGATGGGCAACCTCGCTGCCTAACACAGGAGTGCAGTGTCTCATTTTATAATCTCTTCACTTTATTGGCTCTAGGGAGAAAGGGAATTATTCAGAGAGGAACTGTGTAAGTGCTGTCTTTGTCAAACATGTGCAAAATGAGAAATAAACATTTAAAACAGCTGAAGGGCAAAGAAGGCACTGCCAAAAAAACGCTTGTTGAAAAGAAGAAAATTAAATTTAAACCGAGTGCTACTAGTATTGCAAAAGAACAAGAAACAGAACCTTCTTCTATACACAGCACAGGAGCCACAATGAAAAACCCGGGAGGGGAAGGGAGGGAAGGTGCCAGCTCCGACACAGGAGTGTCCCTGACAGAGCCACAGTGGGAGCAGGGATGTGGGCAGCCAAGCATGAGCCAGGACTGACTTGGGCAAGCTCTGTGACAAAGCCTCTTGCCACTGCCATGCCTGGTGGGACAGCTCTGTTGCTGGCACCTGGTGGGAGTTGCCTCCTGGGGTGCCCCATTACGCCTATCTCCAGCAGCCCCCTCTGTTGCACCCCAAAAGTCAACACTTGCTGATCAGCCCTGCAAAAAAGGGAGCACGAAGAAGGAGAGCAGGATTGCCTTGCTCTGCTGTGCTGCTGAGGAGCAGGAGGACCCTGTGCTCTCTCCTGGTGCTGGTGCAGCTCCACGGTGAACAGCATGCAGCCTTCCAGCTGCCAGGAGCTCCTCTCAGGGGGGGACATCTGCACTTGCCTTACAGCCTCGGATGTGCTCATCCCATCTGAGCTTTGTCCTTCTGTGCTACTCACAGGGATAAAGAACAGCCAAGAGGCAGCTTGGCCCCGCCGCTCCCTCTCTGTTATGATTACGAAATGTCACCATATCTTGGTCAGGATAAAGGAACAGGGTGTTTAATTCCTCTCTCCCGTTCTTTATGGACATGGGCCTGAGCCACGATGTTTGGATCCAGCCCCTGCATTAAGCATTTTCAGAGCTGTGGGTTGTTTGGACATGGCCATCCTCTCCCTCCCCATGCCTCACCCTGGGTGCTGCCAGCCACTTTTTGGATTTCGCAAAATCCCTGGAAATGGATGCAGGAAAGGAGAGCCAAAGTTCAAAAAAGGCAGGAAAACTAAGGAATGGACCATGGGGAAAAAGGCAAGGAAAAGGGTATTGCGTAGCTGGCACTGTCACAAATGTCAGAGACCACACCAGATCTGTCACAAGGGAGATCCCAGGAGATTTATTCCTGAGACATTCCAGGGATTAGGCCCAGAGAAAAGCTTCTGCTCTCCTCTAATGTATCAGAGCTGCAAGGTGAAAATAAGAACCAAATTGCATCAGGCACCAGCTGCGATCTAAACCACATTGCAAACATATTCCTGTTAATAAAATAAAGCTACAAAGTTTCAAACTTGTTATGTGACAAACTGGAGATTTAAATGGAGGGATCCTTCAGGACAATATCAGGACAGGAGGTGGGAGCAGGCTGGTTTTAGGGAACCCTCTCTCTTCACAACCTTAATTTTGTAAGCAGCCCTTTAAACTGTGCATCCAGTAGTAAACGGTCCAAACTTTGCCTTTTCATTTATGATTGTCATATAATCAGGAAATGGAAATTATACAATCTGCCTCTGGCTTCTGTAGCTAAGCAAAACACTGCCCAGGCTTACTGCAACAAACTGAATTCCTTAGTAACCTGGAATGCAAATTAAATGAGACAGCTTCCCCTTTCTGATGATAGATGTCTTGTGTGAAGAAGAAAACCCTAACATCTGGGCACAGGATTATGTGTGAATTCCTCTCTTAGCTGCACTGAAGTGTGTTTTAAGATGGTTCCCGTATCCCATTCAGATACTTATGTCCAAAACAAACTCATATTTTTCTCCTTTTTTCCCCCCAACAGAAGTGAGAAGATATATTACTATCCAGAGGCATGTAAATCTGTACAAATTTATTACCCTGTTCTAATTAAGTTTACTTGTTGATTTATCCATTTCACCTCTTTAAAGAAAACAGAGCTAAAAGCTCTTCAAAAGCTGTGTGGTGATGGAGTCACCATCCTGTTTTTAAGTTTGTGGGCAATAAGTCAGCCCTGCCTCATCCCAACAGCAAAGGTATCATACAGCAGACCCACACACTTTGTCTGCATGAGCAAAATGGACATCTTTTAATTCATCTTCTGAGCTCCATGACTTTATTTGGGCTGTGGGGGTGAAAGAGGGGAGATGGGGGTGTGCATGGTCTGCAGCACCCCAGCTCCCACCCCACAATCTCGTCCTCTGGGAAGAGGCTGCTGAGCCTTCATCCAGGGCTCCCACCAGTGTCACCTAGGGGAGTAAATCCACAGGGTGTGATCCCAGCTGTCTCCTTCCTTCCTTCCTTCCTTCCTTCCTTCCTTCCCTCCCTGTCCTCTGCAGGCACCCAAGACCTGTATGTAAATCCACTGACATCAACAGGAGCTTGATGAAAGGGGCCTGGGTTAGACCCCAGGGGCATTGCCTCCAAGAACTGTTTATGGCAAATCGATGTGACTTCAAGGAAGTGCCCTGGCTTCCAAATTAAACATAATCTAATTTTAAATATCAGGTGGGGTAATCTTCTATTTAGGTAGGTCCTGATCCAGGAAATCACCGAGTACTTATTTAACTTTAAGCGTCTCATTAAGTTCTGTGCTGTCCAGCATGAGACCGGAGCACAAGTTCACACGTCTTTGGTTTAAGTACATAATTAAAGGTAAGCATGTGGCTAAGTGTTCTGCTGGATGGGGATGGAATTACTTGTGTGCTGGGCTGAACCGCAGAGACAGGGCCTGCTTTGTGCTCGCTGAGTGGGGAGAACAGGGAGCCTCTGCAGAAGGGCAAAGAAGTGAGCAAGGCATTGAGTGAGCTCGAGGAGTGGATGATTCACAGGGAAATCAGCAGGGCTTTGAGACCTGCTGCAGAAATATTGGCAGGAATAGGGAAATCTGTGTGTGCATGGTCAGCCTGTGCTAATTCTGCAGGCTTTTCCCTATCTGGCTTTTCCTCCATCTCACAGCTTGGTCTGGTTGGGAGGTCATCTAGTCCAGCTTGCTGCCCAAGCAGAGCCCCTGGAGCATGTTACTTAGGATTGTGTCCAGGTGGCTTTTGAGTATCTTTGGGGAAGGAGACTCCACACCTTCTCTGGACAATCTGTTCCAGCACTCGGTCACTGCCCCGTGAAGTTCTTCCTTGTGTTCAGGTGGAACTTCCTGTCCATCAGTTTCTTCCCTTTGCCTCTTCTCCTTTTGACCTGCATCACTGAGCAAAGCCTGGTACATCCTCTTGGCACCTCCTTTCAGATTCTTACATACATTGGTAAGGTCCTCTCTCAGTATTCTCCATTTCCCTTCTAGAGGGCTTTTGCAGGAATGCTTAGGAAAAGCGAATGTGTCAACAAAACAAGATGAAAAATCATCTAAAACTTATTTTTAGGAGCTTGCAGGCTGTTAGATCTTGCATTCTTGCTGTAAGGGGCACAGAAAGGAGAGAGCTTACTGTTCCTCACTTCAGGTGTATGGACACAGCCCAGATTGGAAGCAGCTGCTGGAGTTTTTCTCTCAGATAAAGTGTCTGGCATTTGGGTGACACTACACACGAGCTAAAAAGGAAAGCAAACAGGATATTTTCCAAACCCAGCGGGCTGCGGAGCGCTGCTGCCGGGAGAGGGACGCATGGATGCATGGATGGATGGATGGGGCGCTGGTGCCACCTGCTGACCTGCCGCTTTCCCCCTGGACACATGGGTCCCGCAAACGCAGCATTCCCTGCCCTCTCACCAGCTCCATCCTTCTGCTCGCCTAAAGTCTTCAGGAACAGAAACATCTCCTTTTGCCTTTCTGGTTTTCAATACTCCACTCGATCTCCACGGCTTTGTAAGCAAACGATGCTCAAGGCCAGGCTTCCCAGGATATTGATATTCCTGGGCTACATGCCACAATTAGGATTTTGTTTAAGTGCACCTTTGTTTATGTTCCTGAGCTTTGAAAAAACAGCCCCCTCCTGCGGTTTCTAAAATCTAAGGAAACAACTCGACAGTGTTGGTTAACTTTACCTCTGCAGAAAATTGCCTGCTCATCTTGATACTCAGTCCTTCCCTGGAAAAAAACCATAATTACCTTTACAAACTCAAACTAGCTGACTTTTAGGGGCACGTGGTGCCCAACAACCCCAGGTCAGGCTGAGGGAACAGAGCCAACCATGCCAGGTTCATCCTTACAACTTTAGACAGCAGCTCCCCATCCCAAACGAGGGGAAGAAAGGAAGAGGGAGGGAGAACAGCCCAGCACTGCACATTAGGCTGTGCCAACAAGCACTGGAGACCCAGACTTTTGGAAAAAATGCATCTAATGCAGCGCAGCAGGCGTAAACCAACAGGGCAGGACTGCACACACAGGGCGCCCAGCCCCAGTCTGACACCCAGCTTAGTGTCCAAAGGCACTTCCCTTCCAACACTGTGCACTTGGATTTATTGGGCAGCTTTATGGACTGATACTTCCTCACGTTTTACTAGTTTGATTAATTCGGCTGGCACCTCTGATCTTGCCTCCACCACTAACATTTTCTCTTGAATGGGATGGCTCTGTAGTCTCGCCATTCATGTGTTCGAGTCAGATTTTACATCAAAGATGTCCTGGGTTTTATACTGTCAGAAGCAATTTTGTCCCAGAAGAATGAAGATTGTGATTATCCCAGGAGGAAAGCTGTCAACTCAGCTCTGTGTAGAAAAACTGCTGTCTACAAAAGCTTATATTGGACACCCTCTGGCAGACTGCCCTCTTTAAAAAAAAAAAAAGCCCACTGTTACCTACATGAAAGACTTTTTCTAGGAGGGTTTGTGTGTTTGCTGACTTGGTTCGTACAGAGAATTCAAATGAGAAGAAAGAGGATTATGTCTTTCTTTTATAAGCACTCATTTTTTTTTCAGGGCAATGCAGAGAAGAGTGATAAAGGGGAGCATGAGGAAGGCATTTTGGAAAGGGAGTGACAAATGCCGCGCTTTGATGATGCTCTGTTGCTCAATTAGATCCAAAAGTCTGCTGGATCACGCATTTATCAAGAAGTGGTTGAGCCTCAGTTTGAGCTCTCCACAAGCCTCCAACACTGCTCCAGACACAGGGGATCTCCAGATCTTTGCTAATTTTGGCATATTTGGTCCAAAACACACCACTGTGCTCTGCAAGCTGGTTAAAGACCAGAACACAACAAATTTTGCGCAGAGAGTTGTCATGCTGCCATCCCAACAGGACAGGAAGGACATCTCACAGCAGCTGCTTTTCACACAGTTCAGAGCCTGGGGTGCTTCACCACATTATAAATCAGCTTCGTGTCCAGCTGAGCCAGTGTGGCCATCCAGGAATCTGAATGCCAATGGAATTTCTTCTTGCCCAAGGATCATTTCCTTTTTCATTTTGTTTTCAGAAAGTATCCCAGAAGAAACCACTGCCAGTAAGCAAACTTGGCATAACTGTACTGACATGAAATCTAGGAACTAGGTGCAAAATGCCACCAAAACAGGACAGAAAGACAAAGATTTTGATTTAATGAAGAGCTTGAACAAAACCCTAATACCCACTGGTTTCAAGAGAGCCCCAGTATAAGCTTACGGCACAATATACGTGTTTAAGGGATTTACTAATTCAAGGTTTGATTACACAAAACAGACAAAGAAAAAAAAAAAAAGAAAACTTGTAAAGAAAGAAGAAATCTGAGTGCCAAAGTCAAAAGAAAATTCTACAGTGTAAAAACCAGAGGCTGTCATTCTGTTCAGAAACACAGGTTTCACCCTTTAAATTTGTGCCTTCGAGGCTTAATCTAATATGGTGGTGTTTTGTGTAACTTAAAAAAAAAAAAAGAGTTTAAAAAAATGACAGGATGGGGTACATTTCTATTACTGGAAATGGAATTTTAAGCACTGAGTTTATCTTGTCAGTTTGGCTCAGCAGTGATGTGAGCTTGCGAGGGGTGAAGTGGATCGCTAATTGCCGGAGAGCGGGACAATACACCGATAAGCACGGGAGCTGAGAGTCCTTTAGATGAGAGATGTTCCAGGAAAGGGGGGACTGTTTGAACAGGTACTTATCCTCTTGGAATTGGCTTCTCCCCGCAGCTCAGCAGTGTTTGCCTCACTTTTGTTCTCTGATCCCCAAAAAAGAGCACACTGGCAGTTGTTTGGGCCAAATCAGGGAGGCAGGTATATACCTGCACTCTTTGCTGCCAATGCCAGCTCCACCCTGCAAATCTTGCAGCTCTGTTTATGCTACATTTTTCCATGGCTCCAGACAGCCACAATTTTAATTGGACTGGCTGATTGTTTTTTTAACCCTTTTTTATTTATTTTATTTCGTTTTATGATGCTAATCTTGGCACTGGAGGACTCCCCTAATTCAAATTACAATATCAAAATACACATCAGGCAATATAACAAATGGCCATTCACCTAAAATTAGGCAATCTACCATAAACAATAAGCCAAATTAAACCCACGCTTCTCCTTTCTTCCTTTTGGCCTGAGCTGCTCCCCAAACATCTAAGGAAGGGGGAAGGTTCAGAGATGCAGGAAGGTGAGAGGGGGAAGTACCAACCCTGCCCTGGGCTTTCAAGCTTTGCAATGCATTTTCCTCCTCACAAATGGAGTGCAACAGAGGAAAAATAAACCTCGAACCTTGGCTGGCTGTGAAAAGGAAATTGCAAAAATGGGAAGGGACAATTTGGACGCAAGTTTCCTTCTGAAGAGCTGCCATCACTGTCAACAGGAAAAGAAAAGGAAAGGGGAAAGGGACTTGGCCCCATTTTGGGTGTGTTGTTCTGTTTATGATGCCTCCTAGAGCTTCCTCCACACCCCCCAGTCCTCAGCTATTAGAAACAGCAGCAGCAGAGGAAAAAAAATAAAGGATTTCAGGACCACATGAAAACCCTAACTCCCTCAAGAGAGAGGCTGGGTCTTAAACTGTCTTGGAAAATACCCTCTAGATGGGCTGGTCTATCCAAAGGGAGCCTGGACATGCCAGCATCAGGTGGAGTAGAGGTGTTTTGCTTTCAGTTTTAGGCAAGGGTTTCCCCTCATTCCCATTTGCTCAGGTAGTTATTTATGAAATAGCAAGCTGGATTTAAGGCATGCTACACCTCCTAAGTTCCCCCAGATTCCAGTGGACCACTCCATAAAACACAGATGCTACTGACTGGCAGAAATAGTTTCCAAACAGTTTGAACTCCGGCTATCCCTAAAATAACCAATATAACCGAGTTCTGTGGAAGTTCTCCAAGTTTTGGCCAGTACTTCAGCAGGGAAACTTACTGCTACCTAATATGAGAAACCAAATATTGTATTTCCCATCCTGCCTGGATGGTTTGCAGTCTGAAGGGGGGGAAAAAAAAGTACAAAATGATGTGCCAGATGAAACTTTAAAAGCATTTTTGTTTAAGGTAATTATGATCTCTATTTATGCCTATTAAATTACAAAGATTAATATTAAAGAACACGCAAAAACTGCCAGAAGGCAACACCTGAACTGTGTATGCTTAACACCCGCACTGTTTCTAAAGTAGTTGCTCACTCATCTCCTTAGAGCTGCCTGGATAATTGCAACTTTTTTGTCTGGAGGAGTTCACTTGAAATGGAAGAGAGCAGGCATTTCCTATTCCACAGCCTGGGAATGCTGGGTGGACTTTGATCCCTTGTTTACACACCGTACCTCTGATAATGCCTTACATTAAGGTGGGATTTTGTTCACCTAAGCACAGTGAGAGGTTTGCTGTTGCCACAGCTGTGCCAGCTTTTCCATCAAATCCCGCACACATGGAATTGCCAGAGCTTTCCTGAGTCACAAATAACTGTAGAGAAACTAAAGTGTGTTTTATTATTTGTATTATTTGGCCACACATGCCATATAAAGCTTGTACAATGGCAGCAGTAGCACTGACATTTACCTTTATAATTTTCTCAAAAGTTTGCGGTGAGATTCCTCAGAGTTTCAGATCAGAAATCATACTGTGAGGTGAGTATGAAAAAGATCTCTACATTTTTTTTGTAGGCAAAGAAAATCTTATCCTCAAGCTGCAAGGAAATATTAGAAAATAAATTGCATGTTGGCATGTTGGTAGCTGTTTGGTCTGCCAGATAGACAGCAAAGATCTCCATTTTAACATGCTCCAAGCCTCCCAGTCCTGATTGCAGGAAAAACCAATAATTTTGTCTGTTTTACAGAAACTGCCAGCATGGTGTAAATTTTTGAGGAGTAATACTTATTTTTGAGTGTTATTAGCAGCTTCTTCAAGCCAAAGTTGGAAGAAAAAGGAGAAACCAAGAGAGAAACTTGGTTTCTCAGCTTGAGCTGGAAACCTCAGTTATGAAAACAGGATGGGTAATAAATAGCTCTGTCCAAGTCTCATGTGGGCTAACATGATTAAAAAGATAGCACATCACTCAGCATGTCCCCTTTGGTTCCTCACTAATGAAGCACTGCCATGTATCCAGCTCCAATGGGGCTTTATTAAATGCCAGAACCTCATATCCTGCCACAACTACTGATTTAATCTGCCCAGGGTTCCCTTGTGTGGAGCTACCCACGCTTGGCACCACAGGCACAGGAGGAGCAGTTGGATTCTCCACACCCTCCTGGGAGTGTGGCACAGACACCTGAAGGGTTTTGGGATGCTGCAAGGGATGGTGGCAAGGCTCACGCTTAGAGGAACAAACAAATGCCTGTGAGTCCTCGGGGCATCCCAAGGGCTTTCCATGGAGAAACGAGAAGGGCCTCTCCTCAGAAACTTGATAGAGCAATGCTTACACGGCCCATCCAAATGCAGAGCCTGCAAACTTCAAATAAGTTAGCAGGAAGAAGAAAATGAATTATTTTCAAGTTTATTTTCGAGTCTGTCTAAAAGGAAAGGCTCCTGTATTGTTTCTATTGTGAAGAGCTCCCTTCTCCTAACATTTCGGTCACAGCTCTGCCAGAGACACAAACTGCTCCTTCCTTGTACCCTCCCCTTCCTTAGGATTTCTACCTGCAGGTAGTTAAAAAACCCCCAACAACCCCAAACCTCTTCAAGCGCTTGTTTCAAGGCTGTCATCAGTTTGCAGTTTTTCTCCCTCCCAGATGCCCAGGCGGGGCAGAAATTACAGAACTCCAGTGGCAGATTACACCTTCAGCCCCTCAGAGCGGGGTAGGGCGGGGGGGAGGTATGAAACCTTCCTTTCAAGCATCCCTCTGTCCTCTTCCCGCCCTCTCCCCGAGGCTCATTCCAGCTTGTTCACAAATCAGGGCTAACTGACAGCAGCAAATCGGGTCCCATAAATCTCTCGGGAGGTGCTGCAGCGGGCAGGGCGAGGCCGCGCCACCACCGCCGTGTGAACCCGAGGTCACCGCGGCGCTCCTCAGCTCCCACCTGCAGGCCCCTGCCCTCCCTCGTGCTGGGGAACACATTGAAGAGCGAACCCACCCCGGCCACGAGGTGCTGTGAGTTCAGAATCGTGTCTGAAAGGTCAAATTTGGGGGGGCCTAACAGCACCATTTTTAATAATTAAATCCTGACTTGATCATCTCTGATGCTTGGCTTCTGAAAAGAAGGCCGCTTACTACTATGCTTCGGAGCAGATTTTGACACCTTTAAGAATTAAATCTTGACTAAAGCCTCCAGTGCTCAAAGTAAGGCCACTGATTAGGGCAGACTTTGATGCTGTGCATGTGGGTTTGTAACTCCAAGTGAGGGAGGGAACTGCGCCATTCTGCATTGCCCTGACAGTTTTCTTACACAATGGCTAAAGCACAGCACACAGGTAGATTTAATACCACCTGCCGTGCTGAAGTTAATGGGAACTATGATTATAAACCCACAGAGACATGAAAAACAGTGCTGAACCAATAAATTAGAACAAAGTGTTAAGAAAGAAAAATCTCCAAAGCACTGTGAGCAGGCTGGAGCCCTTCAGTGAAATGGTCTGCTTCAATGGATGATTAAATTACCAAAAATGGGGTGGGGGTAAAAGCTGAATGTCTTAACACCATTTTTAACATCAAAGCATTTGCATTTTGCCAGAAAAGAACCCTCAGCACCTGCAGAATGGCGTCAAAACAAATTAAGCTGTTGCCACCAAATTCTAGCCATTTGTAATGTATAGAAACTCGACTGACCAATTTTTTTTTGAATAATTGCTTTCTCCATTCTGTGTACCTGCCTAGGTATTTCAGTTTAATAAATGATAGCTTCTGCTCAGAATATAACATACATAACATGATGAAAGCAGCAAGGTTTTACAAATTTTGTTTTACAGACACAAGATATTAATTTGCTTGATATGGGACCATGCAACATTGTTTCAAATGAAGATAATTTCCCAAATTATACCATAACCATACACCATAAATTCAAGTCATTAACAAACTTAGCACATTCACTTCTCCTTCAAAAGTTCTCTATGTGGCTAATTAATGAAGCTAGGTGGAAATAGTTTAAACAACATCTTCGGGATTAAAACAAATCACAGAGACATTAGATAAAGGCTATTTGCCTTTTGACAGTATCAGAATGACTTCACCCTGCATTGTTGAGGTGAGTGTTCAAGCACAACGTCCTCTCAAAATGAGGAATTGACCCACAAAGAAGTAGATTTTGGTTCTAGTGCTGTGGCCAAGTGAATATTTTCTTTTTCATTATTCCTATTTCTGCTTTAGGTCAAGATCGGGAGTCACAATTGCACAACACCAAGTGAGAAGTTGCCATATCAGAGTAACTAATGCAAGGAAGTGTTTAAAATCTCTTACTGGATTTCCCAAAGTGAGGAATATTTGCTCTATTGAAAACCACAAGAAGGCTCATGAGCTGTAAGATGCTACAATTTGTATCCTTTTTATTTATTGCCAACACGCACAAATTTAGAGAGACTCATGGAAGGCCTATAGCTAAATATCAACAGCTATGCTGGAACTCTCCCTTCTGCTGAAACAAAGGCAAAAAAGTGATCAAAGCTTTAAAGTCTGGTGAGAGAAAAGCCATATGGTTATTTTTAGCTGCTGCATTTCACTAGTTCCTTCCTGATCCCTTTCTATTCTCACACCTACGCAGAGGAGATGGTATCCCATGTCCTGAAGCAAGTTTTGTAATGAATGAGGAATTCCTAGTTTACACTTAAAGCCTTGCTCTTCTGGGAGAAAACGCATCAGTCAGTTCTATGCTGCTCTTGTGAGACCATCAGAAAAATCGCAGTATCAGTACTAAGATATACCTGTGAGAGATTTCCATGAACAATAGCATCCCTCTCTGCTTTCCCAGTTTTGCAACCCTGGTCTGGATGTGTGGCAGCTGGATTTGGGGAGCACATGTTGTCTTTTGGGGGTGTATCCATGGCCACTAGGCAATGGGACTGGTACTTAGCATCATCTTGGGGTACTTGCCCAGTTGGATTGTCCTTTTTATAGATATGGGAAAAAAATACACCCTCCCTGTCTAGGACAGTTGTACTGCAGTATTTTCTCAGGTTTCCATCTCTAATTGTTGCTGCTTTAACCTAATTCCTAATGGTAGTTCCCCCCAGGAGTCTATTTATGGTTTCCTGTCCTTGGGCAGGCATCTCACTGGCTCAACCCTGCGCTGCAGGTCTCCAAAACCTGAGGGATCTTACCTGCTCCTGCCTCCTTAAATAACTCTTGATTACATTAGTCTCTCAATCTGACTCCAGGGAGAAATGAAGCTGTTTCAAAGGAGTTAAATCTAGGAAGCCTTCAGTCTCTTGGAGCTGAGATGATCAGTCTTGAATCAGAGCATGACATGAGCTGAGAACTGCTTTCTAGCCTTATTGTACACAGGGAGTTATTGGCACCACCAGAACAACATGAAATATTTCCCTTATGTTGGAAATCTGCTTAATATGCCCTTTTCTCTGTTGGTATTTACAGCAGCCCACGATTTTCTGCCAAACATACATTTGAAGGTGGTTAAAGCTAAGCAAAAGCAGAGAAAAAAAAGTAGAAATTTACCAACAAACCCTACACAGGGGTCAGCTTGACTTTCCATCATATTTTCTGTCTGTGAGGAATTTTGACAGGTTTATGTGTGACACTGGGTTAGGCTGGAAAGTGGAAAGCCTGTAATTAGATGCCCTGCCATCAACTACCTCCCAGTCTGCCTTAAATCTGCCACCAAGAAATGCCCTCAGGGAGGCAAAAGCCCCTCACCTGTCACCTGTGGGATGTACCTGAACACCCCCAAATTCATGGGATGGCTATGGATGGGGTCAAGGGTTTGTCCTGTTGCACTGCTGCCGTACTGAACTTGGGAAAAGCTTTTTCCCCAGCAACAAAACACAGACAGGAGAATCTGACCCAGATCCACCACCTCCCAAGCCACCAGCAGGACCCCTCCTGCTCTGCACCAGGGCACAGCTACACCTTATATCCCAAAGTGTACATTTTCAATGGCTTCAAAAAGAGTTTAGCCAAAAAACATGTTATTATTTGGATGAAATGTTCTTGGTTTGTATGTACCACTGTGCTTGCCATCAGACAGCTGCTGTTTTTCATTTGGGGAAAAAGCAGTCTCTGAAACAGCTGAAACTATATGATGCAAAAGGCAGGCATAACAATAAAATACAATAAAGCTTGAGGAGCATGAGACAGGACAGACCGAGCCGAAGAAATGAGCTGAAAATTTTTTCCGTCTGAAGTCACTCTAATATTTATGATTTTGTTATTTCTTAAATGTCATCTACAAAAGAAGATGCATTACATAACAGAGAGGTATTGCTAAATACCCAAACACATGCACAGGGACACGAGAGTGCCATAAAACTTCAGAAGGTGGCTGCTTAATTAAAACATTCTTGTTAATCGTGTGTTTCTTGGAACTGGTTTTAATGTGCTCAGATATACATAGCTGCTTACGCCTCAGATATCAACATAAAAAAGGAGAAGGCAAGCCTGCTCCATGGGCTTCATGGTCATGTGGCTGATGGATACAGCACTGAGCCTAGAAATCCTTCCAGACAGGCAGGAAGGGATTGCAGCTGCAGATCCCAGTGAAAGTCAGGCACTAGAGCTGTCCTGAGTTTCTTGGGCGAGCACCAATCCTTTTGGAAAGGGGAAAGGAGCCCCTAAACCCCAGACTAGAGAAATTAAGCATTTCTCTGCATCTTCAGAGCTATTTCAGAGGAATCATTCCTTTCAAAATTGCAAGAAGTGCCTTAATCACAACAGATACCAACCATGTTGCAGCCATAGTTTGGCTCCGAGCATCTCATTATGCTTCCCTTTATGGTGTTCAGCTCTTCAGACCTCACAGCTCAGTTCTTTTAACTGTGATAACTCATGCAATATTACTCTGCAACATCACAAAGTCTGCTTTACAGAGCAGTAAAACCCTTGGATATGCAAGCTGAACACAAAAGTTTTACTGAAATATATACCTATATACATATATATATATATATATTTCTTTTTTTTTTTTTAATTTTACTAGGGAGGGGCAGCATTTTAAGAAACAAGTGCCCTAACTCTCTGAAGAAAAGCTGGCCACATTCAAGTCTTTGGAGCACTCAATATCCAATACATAAACACAGGAATTAAAATAGTAACATTATTTGAAGATGACCATAGGCAGCCACTGAGACTGACACACATCCCAATCTAAGTTTATAACTTACACTCCTTTGCTGAAATAACTTTTGAGCAGAAAAGTGTAAATGGAGAAAAAGGTCACTGGTTTCAGTCCAAATCTTTCAGTAGGACTTAATTTATGTCATATTTGCAGCAAGGGTCGCTGTGGGCTTCCACTCTCTCCCAGCAATAAACCAAGTGGAGGATTGGGTTACCAGGACCTGCCAAGTAGCTTTGCCAAAGTGTGAGAACCAACACAAATAATTACTAGTTAGCAACCTCGTGTGGCATTTGGCAGCTGGAACCCATGACCTCTACTTAGCAAAAGCTGGAGCCACAGGAAAGCGACAGGGGTGCAGAGACCATGAAAATCTGGGTATGGGCAAGCCTGAGACAGGGAAATTCAAGAGCAGAGGGAAATGACAAAATTAATTGAGTGCTTTGTCTGTAATAAGAAACTCTACCCCAAAGTCTAGAATGGCCTGTCACTTGATTAAGAGCTTAGGGGACTCCACAGAGCTGGCTGAAGTTTGTTGCCATCCAATTCAAAATTCCTGTTCTGCGCAGAGCAGAGAATCTGAAGGCTTTTCCATTTTAGACCAAACACCCCCACAAATCTGGTTTTTGAGGTTAGTGATTTTCAATGAATAAATTTGGAAAAAAACCCCAGACTTTCAAAAAATGTGAAAAAAACATTTGTTCCAGTGCAGAGGGACTTGATGCACTTTTTTTTTTTTTTT